>CM072935.1:46700000-46770000 GCA_036971965.1 Nyctalus aviator | reverse complement strand
AAAGAGTGGAAAGTAGATTAAGAGCCTTAGAGGGAGTATATTTGGGTCCATGGACCAGAGGGAACGTCCCAAGTGCCAAGGCCTTCAGTTGAGTTCCCGTCACCCCTCCTCCTCGTCCATGCCGTGACCAGCAAGCCTCCCCTTTCGGGCGCTGGCTGGGCCCCCGCCAGCTCGCCCTCCGCTGTGCTGTGAAGGTGACCTGTGGATGCAGACCTGCCTGTCGTCCTCCCAGTCTGAGTCTCCATCGCTGCTGAGCGGAAATGCCGGCTCCTTATCTGCACACAGAGGCACTTGGATCCGATTCAGAGAGTTTCAATCAGAAAGGACTTGGACCCACAGAAGTGCACCTGGGGACAGTGAGAAGGTGGAGAGAGAATCTGGGAAACCTGTCAAGATAAACAATTAAAGGAGGGAAGACCCGCAAACAGGGCGAGGGGAAGTGACTGTAATAAAGATACTAATTAGCGTAGCCTGGAGGGGTGTGCAAGAACCAGCTTGCAAGAGGATGTGGGATGAGGTGCGATGCTAGGCACTCAGGGCTCTCCGCCCAGGTGACCTTCTGCGCCTCGTCCACGGTCCTTGATCTGCACATGTCCCTCTACTCAGTGTTTCTCAACTTGCCTAATTCCGCCACCCTTTAACACAGCTCCTCATGTGGTGGTGACCCCCAACCATAACACTATTTTCGTTGCTACTTTGTAACTATAATTTTGCTAGTGTTAGGAATCGTAATGTAAATATCTGTGTTTTCCGATGGTCTTAGGCTCCACAGCAGGGTCACTAAGTCCATCGGAAAAGAGAAAGAGCTGAGCTGGGATGGCGGGTCCAGGATTCTTCTTTTAACTCAGCGCCCTTTATAAACCCACCTGGGAAGGAGGAGCGAGCACAAGAAGGACCGCGCGGAGAGCACGCGGTGAGGAGCAGCCTTCAGCCCGGAGCTGCTGTGACTCAACATGGCAACTAGCCAGCCTTCCCCCCTCTCCCTCCTCCCCCTCCCCTCCCCGCAGCCTGCTCCCTCTCTGTGAAGGAAGGATCCAGTGACCCCCATCCTCCCCTTTGTAAGTCCCTCGCCCTCCCGGCCACCGGGCTTCATGGGCCTGAGCAGCACCCGCACACCAGGAGGTGCTAGTACCATCCCGGTTGGGGCGCTAGTGGCAGCTGGTCCATATTTCCCTCACACCTATGCTTCTCTCTTTTTGCAAATATACATTTACATTTGTGCTTTGAATTCTATTTCATTTTTAGTGCAAATATGTTCAAATCTATACACCCTTTCAGTAGAACTACATTTTATTTTTTGATCCATAGATAATTAACAATGAGGGCAGTTTTGTTCCAGATAAAAATAGATATGCCAAAGAAAAGAAAAATTAATGGTTCAAAGAGAAATAAGGTCCTCAGAGCACGCCAATTACATTTTTAAGAAATCGGGGACGATGAAAATGAGGAGACCTCCATTAAGCAGCGGCCGCGTAAAATCCGCCATCAGGGTGTTACCGATTCTTAATGAAGGTTTAATTACTGATTAGAACCGCGGGACTGTGAAAGAGAATTATTCATAGTGTCAGGCTGGCTTTCCATCAGACGAAGAAAATTATACTCAAATTGGGCAAGAAATCCGAGACACCTTGAACTTCACTGTTTTAATGGATGATAGACAATGACCTTTGCTTCCTTCCAAAATGTGAGGAAGTTTCCGAAAAACACAACCCAATTCTTATTTAAATGAGCGAGACAGTTCCCATCCGGAGAACGGTAAGTCTAGCACTTCGTTTCATAGAAAATGATTTTTTTTTCTCACATAGAATACAGAAAGCACAAGGCTTCTGTGCACTAAGTTGAAAGAAAACATATTTATTCCCGTTCTTACACGGCTCACCATGGGTCTGCCAGATAGAGTGGCACTAATGCAGGTTCTGTGGCGGGACAGACACCCTCCTGTGTCTGTGCAAAACGAAGCGCCCATAGGATCGCCAGAACCGAAAGGCAGAGGCGAGTCGCTCTGTTCCTTAGCGGGACGGGAGGCAGGCTCCGGATCGCTGGGGAGTTCAGAGAGTGGAGGCCGCCGCGGAGCTCGGGGTGCGTGGCACAGAGTCCAGTGCTCGTGGGGACCGTGCCGTTCCTAATTAGGGAACTGATTCCGATACCCCCTCCGCCGCCCCCTCATCCCCCCTCCTCTCCCCTTCCCCTTCCTCCAACTCCTGGCTGAGGGGACAGTGTGCATAGTAGCCTTTTATTCTATAGGATAGACACTGAGTGGCCAGATTATTATGCGTTCAGAGATCATCATCATCTGGCCAGTGTATGATGCTCTTTGTTGGGGCTTTACAGAACTCCACGCACCTCCACAGGGGGGCGCTAGTGAACTGATTGCATGAAGGCTCCTTTGGGTTACCAAATTCTCCAGATTCAGGTAACCTTGCTTCTCATTTCCCCGTGCTTTTTAAACTTCAGATTGCTTTCTGTCTCCCTCCCTCTTCTTCCCCCTCTTCCTCCTCTGTCCCCTCTCTCTTTCCCTTCCATCTCTTTCTCTAGCTTCTCCTCCCATCCCTAAGACATAATAACAGAATGAGGGCATGTGTCAAGATGATCTTAAATAATGGGTCATGACAGCTACAAAACTGCTGTGTACCCCCTCCCCCCGCCCCTCCCACTCATCCATGATGTGCGATTCATCAGCAGCTGTGACTGTGGGAAGGATGCATCGCCTGCCAGAGGAGTCTTTCATTCCTCCGAACACAAACAATGGAAGCCTGAAGTGCCCATTTGCATAATGAAGAGCCTTGCTGGGATGAGCGTAAAGATGTGCATGGATGGAAGGATGTTGTGGTGAGTCCCCGGCTAAGCAGACACTGGCCTCCTGACCCTGGCGGGGAGCCAGGGGGAGAAAGGCTGCACAGGACCTTGGGATGGCTGCCTTCTTTGCTCCTGCATTTCCCTCCCCAGCCCAGAGCGCCCCCTATCTTGGGGGACTCCATCTAGGGTTTCTAGAACTAAAGACTAGAGCCCTCTAGAGCGGCTCCTTGTAGCAAAGTGGATAATATTCCAAAGCTTCGTTTTCTTAAATCACAGGATATCTACATTGAGTGGCCAGATTATTATGATCTCCGAACGCATAATAATCTGGCCACTCAGTGTGTGTGTGTGTGTGTGTGTGTGTGTGTGTATTAGAGGCCCAGTGCATGAATTTGTGCATGGGTGGGGTCTGGCCAGGGGGAAGGGACATGGGCGGTTGGCCAGCCTGCCTGCTGGTCAAACTCCTAGACGAGGGGACAATTTGCATATTAGCCTTTTATTATATAGGATATACACCGAGTGGCCAGATTATTATGCGTTCAGAGATCATAATAATCTGGCCACTCAGTATATATTAAATACTGTGTGTGTGTGTGTGTGTGTACAGTTTTAAAACATAATATTTAAAGAAATTTAAAAATACAGCATTTAGTAGGAAACGTAGTATGTAGTGATGTGCAGATGCTGTAGAACATGACACTAACCTTGTAGACATAATGTAGAGATAACACCCTCCCATGTGCAGGTAAATGGCCCGAGGGTGGAGGCCAGGGCATGATCAGGAGTTACTGTTGTTCTCTGGAAAGAGAAAGCTTTGTTCCCTTCTTTATACTTTTTCCAGTTTTCCCTAAATTTCTAAAAGTTACACGTAGCATTGTGAGTAGGAAAACAAAAAAGTAATTTTTTTTGTATAAAAATCCCACAAAGCTAACAGAGAACCGATATTGCCTTTTCATACCAGCTCATTATTTTCCTCAGACAGCGCGGTGGGAACATCAGAGCTGCCACATCCTTGCTTGTTATTTTCACAATGAGACGCCCCCGGAGCAGGCTCTTCTCCCAGGAGCGTCTTCTCCGGGCGCTAACATTTTGAATGAAAAGCATTTTTTAATCATCATTTTTTTTGCCCCCAATCTGCTGCTTTATATTCTATATATTTTAATATTCTAGGAAATAAATAGCTTTCTAACTGCCTCTGAATTTATATTATATTTTGTGTGCATATGATTGATGGCCAGCGGTATTCCTGTTAATTCTCAACAACCATGGAATCGTTGAATGGTTCTGGAATATCTAACGGAGGTCCTGCCACAAAGTAGGTGTTCAGTTAATAGTCTAGAAGGGGGAAACGAAGGAAAGAAGGTTAAAAGTGAGAGAGAGAGAGAGGCAGGCAGGCAGCCAGGCAGGAAGGAAGGAAGGATAAGAGGGAGGGAGAAAGGAAGAGAATGAGGAAGGGAAGAGGATTAAAATGATAAAAATCAGTGTTTGGATAACATGAGCTATGAACAAGAGATTTTAGAAAGAGACCACAAAAGCACCCAGAGTTGCATAAGCTTCATGAGATTTGAGTTCAAGTCCCAGCTCTGGCATGAAATCAACAACATGATAATGGGAAAGTCTTTGTCTTCTGCATCTGACTTCTCCTTGATGAAGTGCACATAATAATATAACAATAAAGTTATCAATGTGTGCCCAGCTGGCATGGCTGCGTGTTTTGAGTGTTGAGCTGTGAACCAGGAGGTCATGGTTTGATTTCTGGTCAGGGTACATGCCCAGTGAGGAGCGTGCAGGAGGCAGCCAATCCATGATTCTCTCTCATCATGGATGTTTCTATCCCTCCCTCCCTCTCCCTTCCTCTTTGAAGTCAATAAAAATATATTTAAAAATAAAAATAAAACAAAAAGTTCCTGTTTGCCAGAGATGCAGGGATCCAGGTTTGGCTCCTTTGGACTGGCTCGGTGGTCCTCGGCTCAGGACACCTGCCGTGAGCGGCGGCTGCGGGGCTGGGGTCCAGCCAGAGGTTGACCGATGCTGATGCTGGCTCAGTGCTGCAGGCAGTTGAGTTCAAGTCCCTGGAGGCACCTCACCTGTGGGCTTGATAATGGACAGGTTTCCCTGGTTCCAGCTCACGGGGCTCTGAGATGCAGATACAGGATCAGTCTGGGTTACCCCAGGGGGACGGGTGGGGAGGTAGCAGCCAGCTCTCAGGGCAGTGAGGAGGAGAAAGACCCCCCACCAGGAGGAGCCAGGAACCTGGGGCCCTGATGGAGCTACAGGGGGAGGATGAGGAGCTGCTGGGCAGGTGAAGGCGGACAACATGCCGGAGAGCCCGTCAGGGCCGCGTGGAGAGGCTCCTGGCAGAGCCAGGGGTGGGCAGCTGAAAGGAGTGGAAGAGGATGCAGGGCCCGCCCGGCCCCTGCCCACTGAGTCTGCGAAGGTTTCCGGTGGGGCTTTAAACACGGTTGCACGCTCTTTGGTTCCTAAATCACTCATTCATTTATTCTATAAGTGTTTACTGAATTGCTATTAAGGTAGTGTTTTTTTGTTTTTTTTTAGGATGATGATAATATTTAGAAAATCAAATGTAACGACTCTAACAGTAATTATTAGTGCCTGGCATTGGCGGGGGCACATGGAGTCCCAGGCACTGGGTGCCTCTTTAAAGTGACACAGCAGAGCAGGAAGCAATGACCAGGGCCAGCCTTCTGCACCAGGGAACGGAGGCCCAGAGGGGAATGAGCCGGCCGCAGGTCATACGCTTGTGAAAGGAGGGTCCAGAATTGGAGACGGGCAATGTGAGGGCAGGTTTGGACCCTTCATGGTCTGGAGGGGTGGGGGGAGGGGCGGACCCCAGGGCGGGGCTGTAGGCGGGAAGGGGCTCTGGTAGGGAGGTCGCTCTGTGCTGTAGTTAGTTGCGTTTGTTTTGGTGGGAAGAAGGGGGCAGAGTGGAAGGAGAGAGGGATCAGGAACAATGTCTAAATGGTGTTTAAGGAATAATTCTCTTCAGCTGATATACATGGTCTCCACCTGAACACAGTTCCGTTCCCTCGACGGGAAAATCCAGGCCTTGACGCACAGCTCTCAGAGCGCCCGGGGCCTGCTGGCCTGTTACCGTGAAACTTTCACTGCTGGCGGCTTCGTGCGTCTTTAAGTCAAGGCTTCGAAAAGAGCACGGGTGTCAAGTTCATACCCACAGATACGTTGAGACTGTGCTTAGAGGGTACAGGGCCAGTTGGAGAGCTGGTTATATGTGTGTGCTTGGAACTGGAGCTAATAAAATGGGCATAAATCGGGAGTAATGGGTGCTCCCCCGTGAGCACTTGCCCAGATTAAAATGATGCTCAGGCAGTATTGGATGTCGTTTATAAGAGCTTTGAAGATGAAAAGCGGTCTAGCTTTTAAGATCTGTTTTTATGTAAAAAGAGATCAATTTCTTACAGACTCTTCACGATAAGTTCAAATGAGAAGGTGGCATAACTATTACTTAAGAACTCTTCAGCCCGGCTTGGTGTGGCTCAATAGTTGAGCACTGACCTATGAACCAGGAGGACACATGTCCGGGTTTCGGGCTCGATCCCCAGTGGGGGTCATGTAGGATGCAACCAGTCAATGATTCTCTCATCATTGATGTTTCTATCTCTCCCCTTCTGAAATCAATAAAAATATATTAAAAAAATAATTCTTCAGATTAGTTCAATAATATGATTATCTCTATTTTATTTCAAGATTTTATGCTTTTTGCATCCAGACATTTCAACTTAATGAAATACAAATGAAACATTTCTTTTGTCTCTTCTCTCTATCCTCCTATATAATAAAAGGCTAATATGCAAATTGACCCAACAGCAGAATAATTGGTTGCTATTATGCACACTGACCACCAGAGGGCAGATGCTCTATGCAGAAGCTGTCCCCTGGTGGCCAGTGTGCTCCCACAGGGAGAGTGCTGCTCAGCCAGAAGCCGGGCTCATGGCTGGCTAGTGCAGCAGCGGTGGTGGGAGCCTCTCTCGCCTCTGTGGCAGTGCTATAGGGAGAAGGCCTAAGCCGTCAGTCAGACATCCCCTTAGGGCTCCTGGACTGCCAGAGGGTGCACAAAATTTCATGCATCGGGCCTCTAATATACCCATATATATGGATATGTAGATATAAATAATATAGATAAATCAAGGGACTTTTATTGATTTATGCATATTTTCTTAACATATTCCATGTCATGTATTTATTCTGCATCCTACTTTCCATTCTTTCTTAGCAAATCAGGAGTCACTTCTTCAAGAATCTTTTTTGGGTTCTTATGAATTATGAAGGTTAAACTTATGTTTACCCTTATATTCATCCATTCCCACTCAAAATGCTTATCTATGTGGTACTACACCCCATGTCCCACCCCGTCTCTGCCCTCGGCAATATCTCACACACAGCGTGCCCCGCGGTTCTTGCGTTGCTGTTGCTGAAGTGGAATTAATGGACGCAACGTACTGGTAAGAGGAATGAGCTCACAGATGCCAAACCTGCAACTCAAGTATCAGTAACTTGCAGTGTCAACTCGCTCAGTGCATATTATTACCTAGCTTGCGTATGTGCACGTGATTTCTGTGCATCTGGTTAGTGTTCTTGTGGGGAGAGGCATGAGCAGGGTTAGTTAGTGAGTAACTGGAGCTTACATCGGAAAGCAGACATCCACTAGGGAATGGCTATTGGAGGAGAGAGAGTATCAGACATTGGAGGATGATTTTCAAAATGGAAGCATGAAACTTAGGCAACTGATCAAAACGTACTGCTCAGTAAACGGATATCCTCACTTTCCAGAGCCATCTGTTCTGCCCAGCTCTCTAAGCAGGATGGCTTTTCAGTCTGGGAACAGTTTCTCCTGTGTAATAATTAGGGGCTCATGTTCATTAAGTGTGGACTTACCTTTATATTCCACTGCAAATGCTCTTTATCCAACAGAATATCTGCGAATGAATGTCCTTTTGTGATTAGAGTCTCTAGTTTAATAATTATTCTCCAAGATCCCAGATCTGTAACTTAATCTCTCTAAGCTGTTGTCTGCCGTGATGTGTTTTGTTTGTTTGTTTGTTGTTGTTTTTTTTAATTTATTATAGCAGAGCACTACTAAATTCCTTAAACTTCTACTAATTTTACTGAGGGTTATCAGAAGATAAATACTAATAACTACACACTAACTAAGCTTTACATTTTACAGAGAACTTTTACTTTCCTGGCGGTTAGGGAGGGCATTTGCATAAATTATCTCTCATTTCCAGGAAGAAAAGGTGGAGATGAATGCCCTTCCTGTATCTTTTGTTTTCAAGACCTTTTAGCTCAAAATAATCATTTATAGGGGTGACCAGTTCTTCACCCTTCCATGCGTACCGCAGCGTTACCTAGAGACGGCAAATAGAAAACCGTGTGAAATGCGGCATTATGTGAATTGTCAGGATACATTATGCTGGTAAAATATTATAAAAGATGTGTTATGGTCATAAAAATACGATCAGGGAATGCTGTGAACACCTCCATGCCCACAAATTTGACAAATTAGATGAAATGGACTAATATCAGTGAAAGACAAAAACTACCAAAATTGGCACACAGAGAAAAACAATCTAAATTCGTGTATGCCTTTTAAATTGAACAAAGAATTTAAAACACCTTCCAGTACAGAAAACACCTGGTCCGGACGGCTTCGCTGATGAATTCTATTCAATATTTGAGGAGGAAATAAATGTGAACTTACCGCAGCCCATTCCAGAATGTGACCGCTATTATCGGAATACCAAAGAGTCCACCAGGTAACGGTTACGAGGAAAGGGAGCCGAAGACAGCATCTCTCATGCACGTAAACAACAAAGTCCTCAGCAGGATCGTGGCGATATTGATCTAGCTAAGCTTTAGGACCCCCATGATCCTATTTCCAGAATGATCGCAAATCCGCAGAGTCTGAGACTAAATACCCTGTTGATGAAAGACCAGAGACGTAGGCCAGTGAGACAAAAGACAGACGTCGGAAAGAGACCCACTGAGTTTCAGCAATGACGCAGACCACATCGAGTCCATGGAAGCGTAACAAAGGCCCGCAGGCCACCCCGTGGACAAAGGATAGTCTTTCCCAACAAGGATGCTGGGACGATCGGGCGTCTCTCTGTGAACAGAAACAAAACAAAGTAAGCCCAGGCCCGGCCTTGCCTCTTCCATAAGCACGGGCTCAGATGCGCCGGAAACCTAAATGTGAAGTGGAAAGGAGCCCGAGGCCTGGAGCGGGGGCAGCGTGTCCTGGCCACGTGAGCAGAAGGCGAGGGAGAAGGCTGCTTAATTGGAACAATAGCGGGTGTGATTGTTGGCATGCCTTCCCGAGTGTGTGCATCTGGCAGGTTTCTGTAATGAGTGCATTATGTTCACGAGGAGGAAATGATGCCAGGCTTTTCAAACAGACAATAAAGTCTGTCACTGAAACAAGGAGGAAGATTTGGGAACAGCCTGGCGGCTTGTGGAGGTCTCCCGGGCCAGCGGGGTTTCAGACACAGGAAGCTGCCTCCTTCTCCTCTCTCTCCTCTCTTCTCTCTCCTCCTTTCCTCTCTCTCTCTCTCCTCTTTCTCTTTTTCTCCTCTTCCTCCTTTCCTCCTCCTCCTCCTCCTTTCTTCTTCCTCCTCCTTCTCTTCCTCCTCCTCCTTCTTTTCCTCCTTCTCTTCCTCCTCCTTCTCATCCTCCTCCTTCTTTTCCTCCTTCTCCTTCTCCTCTCTCTCCTCTTTCTCCTCTTTCCTGGCTGTTTTCTTTGCCAGGAAGTGAAAGCAGATGCCAATGACCGTGGTGGTGTAAAGAAACTCCACATTCACCCCTTTCATCAGAGCGATGATGAGGTGGGGGAAGGGAGGGACACAGTCAGGACCAGCTTTTCCGGTATTCTGGAAATGAATCGAAGACGTGCACCCAATGGCCTCCATTTAATTTTTTTAAAAAGCTGATTCTTGCTCGGCCAGCGTGACACAGTGGTTGAGCGTCAACGTATGAACGAGGAGGTCACGGTTGGACCCCCGGTCAGGCTCCTGCCCGGGCTGTGGGCTCCTCCCCAGTGGGGCTGCGGTGACAGCCTGCACTCCCATGCTGGAGGAGAACGGCCTCCTCACAGAGACCCTGATTAGCCACCGTGCTCCCCGCTGGCTCCTCCTAGAGTAGCCCGGCTCCTACATCTTGTCATTTGCAGCCTCACTTGAAACGAGCCGGCGGCCAGCGGTCCCGGGGCCGGTGGCCTCTGTGGAGACATTTCCACATGCTCACCCTTGCTTTGTCGCCTCCACCAGGGAGAACCGCGGGCTCGGGAGGAACGGGAGGGAGGGCAATGCCTCGAAGGGTTTTGAATAAACCCCACGGTGTTCCAGGAGTCTGGGCAGCCACCACGTGCTCAGAAAGCCTGAGGAGACCCGGTGGGTTGGGTTTTTCTCGCCTGAGGCAGCTCCCGGGCCCCTGGGGCTGGACATCTGAGAGGAAGCGCCTGGAACCCCCAGGGACCTGGGAACGAGGCAGGCCGGCCACCTCGCCCTGAATTTGAGGGTCTTTGGTTTTCTCTTTTTAATACATTTTTATTGATTTCAGAGAGGGAGGGAGAGGGAATGAGAGAGGAACACCCATGATGAGAGAGAATCACTGGTCGGTGCCTCCTGCATGTCCCACTCTGGGGGTGGAGCCCACACCTGGGCCTGGGCCCTGACGGGGAACCGAACCGTGACCTCCTGGTTCATGGGTCAGTGCTCAGCCCCTGAGCCGCGCCACACTGACCACTGAGCTTCCAGGCAGGTTTTAGTGAAATACTTCTGCTTCCGATAAACCACACTGGCAGTGCAGATCGTGGTGCCCGCTCCTTGCCTGCGGATTCCGTGAAAAGGCAGCGAGCCTTTCGGCGGAAGGATCTTGTGGAGAAAACAAATCAAGGTCGGGCCCTGAAGCCGGAGGCCAGGGCTGGCAGTGAGGTGGGTGTGGCGAGGCCCCTCGGTGGGCCGGTTCGTCAATACTTGGCAGGACCGCAGGAGCGGGCGCAGCGAGTCATCATCTCAGTGAGATACAGAGGGTCCAACGCAAGGAAACCAGCCGCTGGTGTCAGGAAAAACGTCTGCTGCTGCTGCCTGTGCTCTGCCGGGCCCGGACTCAGTCATTAAAAGGGAGAGGAGAGCGCTGCCCAGAAGCTTCATCCAGTCAATTACCCCCTCCCCTCGCCCCCCCCCCCGCCCCCTACTCCCCCCCCGCCCCCACGAGCCCCATCTCTCTTCCATCAGCCGCATTTTCTTCCTCAGGAACACTATGTCAGCAGATTCTCAGACTTGAGAAGCTATGGACCGACGATGCTTTAATAGAGCAAAGAAGAGAGAACTTCATTAAGGCGAGGACAGACATTACTTCCGGCTTACTAAGCCGTCTGGGCCTCGTGCGTGCGGCTCTGACTACCAATGTGTTACGAACCATATAATATTGGCATCGAAGAGAAGAAATCTGGAAATATAGGGAGCAGGTAACACATTCTATACTTTCCAAGTGTGAAAATAGCAATTCCTGGAGAATTGAATGGGCTGTGGAAACCACAGTTCAGAAAGGGTTTGCTACATGGGGATGCGATATGAACGTGAAAACGCGCATGTTTATGGTACACACTGAAGTTACTTCTCTCCTTTTTTTCTGCGATGGTGGGATGCTGAAAGTCTTCAACGAAAGTAAATTGAAAACTGAGTGATGTGCTAGTCGCCCTCCTTCCTCCTGGTTTGCAGAAGGAAGTCCTGCGTGTGGACAGCAAGGGGATTGTCACAGGAGTCAGGGCTGCTTTCCCCATTTCTGTGGGCCCGGTAGCATGACTCGGTGTGGTCAGTAAGATGGACAGAACTCACCTGAGTCACCCCACCAACAGACCTTTGTGGATCAATGGAGAATTTGTCTCCTTTCCTTCACCTTTTTTGCTTCTCACATTTTTCATTTTTTGGGTCAGGAGGAAGCTGCTGTTGGCCATGGATGTAAATACGGGAACTCTGCTTTCTAAGTCACTGCGTTGGGGGCTGTTTGTTACGTAGCATACACTAACTTGTCCTGACTAGTACAAGGGTTGGCAGCCAAGGTCACGAGAGAATTCTGGCAAACAGGGTGATGCTGTGGTCGGTTGCACAGGTTCAGTGGAGAAGGATGGAATGGTTAGAAGGAAAGAAATGAGTATGAGCTCACTTATTTCTCACGGTCTTTACAGTCTCTGTGCTATCTTTACTCACCTTGAACCCGCTGTTTTAATGTGGAAATATTTGGCACCCCAAGGGATGCCAACACACTGTTCCAAACCTTCACAAACTTGCTCTTGAAACAGCTGTGCCCCTGAGTCTGTGTGTGTGACCCGGAGAGGGTGGGTAGGGGCTGGAGAGAGAGGATTACAATAGCCGAACAGCCAGAAACACGCGCTTCTCATAAGCCTTTGTCATATGACCTTCCTGTGTGAACAGAGCTGAGAATCCTATAACACACATGTCTGTACACACGTGCACACATGCATGCATGCCTAAACGCTCAGTTGCTTGCTTTCTTTCCAAACATCTGGGTACATAAAAAAGAATGATGAGGAAAAAGCTCCACAGAAACAATGAACTTAATCCTGGCGTGATTGTCCCACGTGACTCAGAGCAGCTGTCAGCCCGGTGACAAGAATGTGACTCTGAGACAGAAGTGACATGCCCCCCTCCCCTTCCTCTCCCACGCCCGCCTTCCTCTGCTTCGCATGCAGCTCCGAACTCCACATTCTAGGCAGAACTGGCTGCCATCTCAGAGTCTTCAAAGGAAAGCCTTCTGGACACATTTTTCATTAACTTATTTTCAGCCAGAGAGAAGCAGGTGACACCCTTTAAGAATAAGTAAAAGGACGGGAGGGGAGCAAACACAGAGAAACGAGTGGGTTATTGTCCTTTTACGCCGTGTCCTGGAAGCTCAGCGTGTGTCCCCTGATGTTTTATTTGTGTCTTGTTCACCGTCGCGAAGGACGTGGGACCAGAAAGGCAGGAGGTCCAGGGCCTCTCACTCCGCTGAGCCCCTGAGATAACGGTGCGGGCGGGGGACAAAGGTCCACCTCTCCGGGGCTCGCTGTGGAAACCAGGAGGCCAAACTCTGTATCTCAGCGGGACATTTTAATTCGGTTCCTCAACCGGCATTATGAGATGAAGGAGATCACTCTCATTTCTTTCCTCTCTGCCTGTTTCCAGCCGGCGTTCCCCTCCAGGTGGTTCAGTTTGCAAGTTAACTTCTCAGTCATGACGGAGCTCTCCTGCCTTGTAGCGCGGGGCGTCCACACCAGCCGCACCCCGGGTTCAAAAAACAGTATGTAAAATGACGCCCCCTTTCCAACGGGGTCACTGTCAGCCGGCACCGTGCCAGGCATGCTAAAGCTTAACGCTGATGTTTTAAAGTAAGGGTCGGAATGAAACCTGCCCTGGTCAGAGTCATAAGGAACGGATAGAATGTGCAGGGAAAACCCATTTATTTTCCCAGAGAAGATCCACGTTAACGTCTATGGAAGCTGGCTTTCTCTGCACAGCATTCCATGGTGATGGGGGAACTAATGGAAAGTAAGCGAGTGAATAAATAACGCCGGTCTTCCCGCACAATTATGGAGTGAGACGTTAATGCGGAAATAAAGGGGAACGGATGCCGGCTGCGCCGCGTCTCTTCCCATTTGCCCTCAGACTACAAACTCCATTACACTGTTCTCTTTAATCTCTGCCCTTGCCCGCGCGCAGGCAGCGGTTTAGAACGGCTCATGCATAATGGATGAGAGGCTTCCCTGTGTAGCGCATGTGCCCTAATTCAATAACATGGCACAATTATAATTTGACTTTTAATGTATTATGGTTATTTATTAACGTTTTTAATTAGCCTCGGGATGGCTTGTAGCAGAATCCAAACTCCCTGCTAATAAGAGAACTGTGCAAAAGGAACTGGTTTTGTCTCCGTGTCTATAGGAAAGCCTTTGGAAGGGGCTTTGGGGCCCGGCCCGTGTGGCTCAGGGGTGGCGCATGGACCTAGGAACCAGGAGGTCACGGTTCGATTCCCAGTCAGGGCACATGCCGGGTTGGAGGCTCGAACCCCAGTGTAGGGCGTGCAGGAGGCAGCCAATTCATGATCTCTCTCATCATTGATGTTTCTCTCCCTCTCCCTTCCTCTCTGAAATCAATAAACTTATTATTATTTTTTTTAAAATTGCGCTCGGGCACAAAAGTAGAAAAGCAAGTGCCCATCCCCTGCAGGCTCCAGGCTCGGCTCCTCCAGAGGGAAGGCGGGGTCTGCTGGAAATGGGTGCGGGGCTCCCCTGCTCAGGTCCCCCGAGGGGACCCATGATGCTCCTCTATCGGATGTTCAGGCTTTCTTGAATGCATGGATATTCTTAGGGGGGAAATGCTTTATTATTTTCCTTCACAAGGAATTTGGAAATTCACTGCAGGACAGAGGAATCACCAGAACGTTGTTTTCATAAACATGTAACATCAAAACATAGGATCATTCAGAAGCCGGCCATTGTCATAGATGCTCACGGCCCTGCGTTATGAACTCGGCACTCCCTCCGCTGTCACACCAGTTGGTCAGAGTAACCCTCCGGGAGCTGTGAAGACCCAGCGTAGCGCCCGGCAGGGAGCTTATTTCTCCAGAAGGAGCCCCTTCCCTCAGTCCCTGTCTCCGGCTCTGGGAAGAGGAAGGAAGGGTTTCCCGGCGCTTTCCAAGGCGAGCTTTACCGCTGAATGCTTTAAGGTTCTGACAGCCGTAATTTTGTGGCCCCCGTGCTCCTAACTCTGTGGTCAGAAAGATGATAATGTTTAAAGCCGACTAATCCAAACCTGGAGCACGTGGCTGGCCGTGATTGATGCTCTTGCTTAAACATCTGACACGGAGCTAGATATTCCCCTTAAATAGCTTCGCTCTAGTGTCGGACCTGACTGGCCACAGCCCCCTGGGCCTCCCAGCAAGCCTCTCCCGATATGGGACCTGAGAATGGACACCCTCATCACCCCATGTGGCTTCCCCTGAATGGGCCGGACACGCACACGCCATGTTTTAATTTTATCCTGGTCATTCCCTTCCCAAAGCCAATTATAATCTGTAGGAGAGCCTGAGGGGGTGAACGCCTGGTCCAGAAGTCACAGGAGCTTTAACCAGAGGCAAAGGCTGCCCCCAGTTTACCAGTGTCTCCTCCCATGCCCTCATTTCTGACATCACACATCCAGGGTCTCTTCCTCCTGGAAGCCTGCCTGGATTAACCAGAGGTAATTCCAAAACACATGGAATCCCAATGGAGCTGTGCCCTTGAATGCAGCCATGCTGTGGTAACGCTAAAGCTCAGTGCCCGTGCTCTGCTCTGTAGCGGGTTTGTCTAGAGAGCACGATCCTAGATGGTGAGATCCAGGATCAGTAACGGGCGAGGACGAGTGTGCAAAGCTGTGTGCGCTCCCAGTATTTCCAGGCTGACACGCTGGCTCCACTGGACGAAGGAACCACTAGGTGGCAGTGTGGCGCTGCATTCTGGGACATGGCCCGTTCCATTCTCATGCACCCAGCATTGTCAGTGCAGGCTCAGTGGGCCTTCCCAACCAGGTGCAGGGAGGGTTCCTGGGAGCAGGTGAGTCCACTGGTCACTTCCGCTCTGAGAAGGTGACCTTGCCTAAGTGCAGGGATTTCCCCATGGAAAATACTTACCCGTGCACCCTCAGGCTACGCTGAAAATAGTCACTGTGGGTCTTGCTACTAAGAAAAGGCAACATGTCTGGCCTGTGTGGCTCAGTGGTTGAGTGTCGACCCAAGAATCAAAAGGTCATTGGTTCAATTTCCGGTCAGGGCACATGCCTGGGTTGTAGGCTTGATCCCCAGTGTCCATGGGGTGTGCAGGAGGCAGCTGATCAATGATGTTCCTCTCTCGTCGACATTTCTATCTCTCTCTTCCTCTCTCTATAAAAATTAATAAAATCATATTAAAAAGAAAAGAAAATATGATGACCAGTCTACAAAACCCTGAGGTCTTTCCTGAACGGAGAACACGGTGCCATTGGCTGCCACGGGACTGGGCGTCTTTGAAAGCAGGTCCCTACGTTTATGGATGTTGTGTCTTCTTCTGAACCTAACAGCGGGCTTATCACGCTGCAGGAATCTGACAAATACCGACTGGCATTGAATGGTGCATGCCTTCGCTGCTATCATCTACTCAATGGAGATGAATGAAATGCACTGATTATTGTTCATGCTTTGCTGGCACTCATCCAATAAGACGGCCAGTTGACTGGTATTGAGCTAAAGTCCCCTCACGACCCCGATGGTCCCAATGAGAACGGGGTTCACAGAGATGACCACGCTCAGGCCCTCGGGTGGAGAGAGGGAGAAAGGAACCTTGCGTTTTATGAATCTGGTAGTCCTCCCCTGTTGATGACCGAGCTTCACAAACCTCCACCTCATCGCGCTGGATGGGCGCCAGCTGTCTGTGGGAAAGCGCGCTCAGCACTACCCAGAAGGAGTCGCTGGGGGAGGAGCCGCGGGAGGAAGACATATGGCTAATGATGACATATTATTGCCGGAAAGTGCGGCGTCCGCACAAGTGCTGGCAGCAGGCGCGGGGGGGTAGGGGGGGGAGGAGGGGGAGACGTGGGTAGGGGAGCACTGACTCTCATGGGCGAGGCCAGGACACCAGGGCCCCTGGATGCTGCTGGGTCCCTGCTCGGTCCCAGGTCCTGTGTGACGTGCACCATTGCTGCCTGGGGGTGAGGTGCAGCGCCCACGGGACTTTGTCACGTGGAAGGTGAGAAGGCCGTTCGTCACTTCTGTCCGCATCTTCGCTTCCACCTCAAACACTGGCGTTGGTGGGATCGTGTGGCCCAGTCCTTGCATGTGGAGCGTGTTTTATCTCCTGCAAAGGGACTCCCAGGTCAGGGCTGTGTTCCTCATTCCGTCACAAGTGAGCAATAGCTCTTCCTTTGCCATGTCCCTTATTAAAGAGCACTGTGTGTGTGTGTGTGTGTGTGTGTGTTTTAAAATATATTTTTATTGATTTCAGAGAAGAAGAGAGAGAGAGAGGGAGGTGGAAACATCAATGATGAGAGAGAATCAAGGATCGGTTGCCTCCTGTTCGCCCCACACTGGGTATCGAGCCTGAAACTGGACCATGAGCCCTGAACGGGAATCGAACTGTGACCTCTCGGTTCATAGGTTGATGCTCAACCACTGAGCCCCGCTGGGCTGGGCTACAGAGTAGGTAGGAGTTGTCCCCGTTTTTTGGATAAAAATACCGAGGCTTACTGACTTGTTCAGACAGCGAAGAAAGGACGTGACTGTGGATCTCCGGTTTGAATACAGAGCTCAGCTCTGTGGATCCAGAGCCCCTTCTGGAGTTCACAGATGTGGGTCAGTGAGCCGAACTCTGGGAGGGGGGACAGCAGGAGGACATCAACGGCAACGCCGCCCCTGAGGCAGAGCCCCACGCAGACTAATCTCGGGTGGAAGCTGCTTCCCCAGCGAAACCTCAGGGTGCTCCGGGCTCATGCTCCAGTTAGACTTCGTGGAGAGGAAAGGACAGGGGCAGGCATGACCTTGGATACTCTCTGGGAGCCGCGTACACAGCCCAAAGGTGTGGTCATCTTGCCTCACCTGCTCTCCCTTCTCCCTTCTCCCTTCCTTTCCCATCCAGGTGAGTGACAGCAGTACATGCAGCAGGAGGTAGAGGCCCAGGCTCTGCATCTGTTCTGCTCAGTGTGCCAGCCACTACGTATGTGGGACTATTCACAATTCGATAGAAGTTCATTGCCATCAAATACAATTAAACATTCCACTCCTCGGGCTCACTAGCCGCCCTGTAGGAACCCCATAGCGCAGCGTTCTCCTTGGATGCCTCCCTCGTCTCAGCAAGTCCTGGTGGGAAGTGCTGGTCCCCACCCAGTGCTCTCCGTCACGCCCTGTGGGATCTTGGGTATGGCACAGCCACACCAGGAATTCAGTCCCGCATTTGTAAAATCTCTTATTTCCCCCCTAAACAAACACGCGGGCAAACATTCCTCACTGGATTTTGAGATCTCCAGGCTGCAAATCACACTTTTTCTTATGCCTTTGTCTTCGGAGCCCCGGAGAGGCATGATATATACCCGCGGTCTTACACATGCTTTCTGCAGGAGGAGACAAGCGTATGGATATATTTGTTTTCCTTTTAGTCTAGGATGTGTCATATATCTCCAGCCAGTTTTATTCTTTTGCTAGGAAATAAATTCAACTGCTATGAAGAGGGACCAAAGGGGGAGGGGAGAAAGGCACCCAAACCAATGCACCAGTATTAGATATTCAATGCTTAACCATACATTAGACTCATACATTTATTACTTAATCTTATTTCCTACCATAAACCTGCTGGAGGGAATAGTTCAGACCTCAGGACATCATCAGAGGACCAAGAGCATTACCCTCTTATTTAGGACATACTGGATGGGCGCTGGCGGGTATGGCTCAGTTGGTTGAGTGTAGTTCTATGCACTGAAAGGTCAGAAGGTCGATTTCCGGTTTGATTCCCTGTCAAGGCACAGGCTAGGTTTGTAGGTTCGATCCCCAGTAGGATCCCTCCCTTTTCCCTTCCTCTCTCTAAAAATCAATAAAAACATGTTTTTAAAAATTGAGTACCCTGGATGGGATGGGTGAGGAGGTCCTCTCCGACAGTGTGATGTTGAAGCAGAGGGAACCACATTAGCGTTGGAGGAGAGGTGTCTTGGTAGAAGGAGCATGAGGAGTGAGGGGCGAGTTTTGGGAGAAGCCTGGAGGGCAGTGGCAGGAGGAGGTAAAACCACAAAGTGACAGATGATAAGAGAATTTAGCGGCTTCCAGGACTTTGATTTTTCTTTTGAATGAGATAAGAAACCAACTGTCGTGTTGAGCAGAAGAATAAATGCTTAAGCCTCCATTTTTTATTTAAAAAAACAAACAAAACAAAACAAAAAAACACCCAAAGAACAGGAGATTAGGAGGTTGGACAGGGGAAGACACTTCCCTTGGTCACTGAGGGTACAGCCAGCATTTAAATTCAGGTCTGGATTGGCAAACATTGCTATTTTCATACCCACCTCACATAGCACTAAGCAGCTTGAACGGAACAGAAGACGGAATGGGAAGATTGACGTGGAGGTCCAGCTTGGCAGGACAGAGGCGCCATTGGACACAGCAGAGCTGATGATGTCGTGTGTGTGTGTGTGTGTGTGTGTGTGTGTTTGTGGTTATCCCATCCCATAGAGGATGAAGAGATGTAAGGAGTCTCCTCATGGCCATCTTTTGGGGGGATGATAGAGAAACACGCAATGACCACATTTATCCCCTGACTCCCTTCAGACCTGACCTGGAGCCACTTCTTCTCCCCTGGGGGTTCTCTCCTGGACGCTCAGGAAGAGGCCAACCGGCATGACCTCCTGCCAATCAGCTTTGGGACTGCTACCCGGTACAGAGTATGGGTCTCTGTTGTGAGTGGCTGTTCTGTGGCTTCACTCGCCAGAGGTTTTATTTTATTTCATAGCCTTGAGTACACAGACTAACTAAGGAGCCAGCAAGCTACCATGTCAGCTCCATCTCTCAAGGATACTGCCAGGATCTGTCAAGCCGTGACAAATGTTATGTTGACATATCTCTCCATTTCCTAGTGACTAATTAACAGCAAGCTACAGGGAAGGCTGGAGAAATGATTCCAGACAAAGAAAAATCTACTTCCGACTCATCCCAGGCTTCCACTGCCCTCTCCACTGCAGACACACGTAGGAAGCCAAACCTCGGGCAAGGCCGTCAGAAAATGAGTGGCTTCGCAGTGCGGCGGGACCCCTTTTCTTATCATCGTCACCATGAAACTGCGTAGAAAATCTGTGGAGAAACAGCTGGAGATGACCCTTCTCTCCAGAGCAGTGCAGGCAGCCTGGTGTGCAATGAGCAGAGCCTCTGAAGTCAGGTGAGGGCAAGTTCAAGTCTTGAAACCGACTTCTTGCACCGTGACCTTCAGCTCTCGAATTCACGCCCGTGTGAAGCAGAGTGATAACCCCAGGTTATCCACAAGGCCGCTGGGGTTTGAAACAGTGTACGCAGAGCCTGTGAAGGCAAAGCAAGGTTGGTGGGCACCAGCGGGCACATGAGAGAGGCTCCGTTAGCGAATGAGCACTGGAGGAGCCTGGGACCTCCATCACCTCTCACTCACCATGGGTCCCCACTAAGCGTGCTTCCTCCATTCCATTCAGCCGGCCGGTCTCAGCCTCACGTGGAGCGTTATCCCAAACACAAACACATGTCTCCAGAGCAGCCCTTCCTCCCTGAGAAGAATCGCAGACACGATCTCCAGGTGCCCTGGCCCACCCGCTTGCACAGACCTCCCCCTGGCTCCCTCCTCAGGAATCTCCGATCTGCAGGGATGGCAGCCTCAGGCCGGCCTGCCTGTGGGAGTGGATTCCTCTATCTCCTTCTGTCCTCTCCCCAGTGTCACCTGAGGGGACAGGACAAAACCTCCGCTCAGTCTCCTGGCCCGTGTCCCTCCGACCCTGGAAACCCTCACTAGGACGCTGTGCGCAGTCCCTGCTATGTAAATAGGGACGTTTTCCAGAAAGCACTCAGCTCTGAACTCCTCCATGCCGACTCCCTCCCAGCTGGCCCCCCGGGTAATGAGGCATTGCTGTTACATTTCTTCTCCTATAATTAAGCCTGGAATTCTCAGCGCCAGCTGAGCAGCAAAGAGATGGTCCCCGAGTGGAAGGCCAGGACTCTCTCCTCATCAGCAGTTCTCTCCTCTCCTCAGTTCTACAAACACTTACCTCCCACGAAGTCGTGTTTGCACAGAATCAGGCCAAATAAAGGGGGATGTTTGGGACAGAGATGTTCTTTATTCATTAAGACATTTTTAGGGTAAAAGTGGGCATATATGGACATATCACACTGGGTAGTCTTCCCCCGGGAGCTGTGGGCACTGGGTCCAGGACTCCTGCGGATGCTACAATCTTTGGGTGGCCAAATCCCGTGTGCCCGAGTCTGACAGGTACCAGCTGCTGAGGGCGGGCTTTGGCAGCGAGAGCAGCAGGTGGAGATCTTAGATAGTCAGGCCAGTGATACCCGCTTTGTCCTACATGGGAAGGCCAGTTCCATGAACACAGGACCCGACCAGCCCACTACAGACTGGGGTCCTGGCCAGCCAGCCTCCTAGGCAGGGATCCTGGGAGGCCTCTACCTTAAGCGCTGACAGTTCTTCGAGTTACAGATCTTGAATTTCTTTCTCTCTGTACTCCTCTGCCCCTTGCAAGTTCAAGTTTCCCAAGTCCTTAAAGGCGGACCCAGGCGTGCCATGGCCGCCCCTCCCCCTTCTCCTCCCAGGGTGTCAATGACTTCACACCGTTCCCAGGCCGGTTCCCCTGCGGCAGGACTCCGGGCTCCCTGGGCTCCAGCGGCCGGGCCCTCAGATCTCTGGTGGGTGGAGGTCTCGGTGTTGGGAGAAGTGCACGTAGGGACGCTATGGTGGTCCCTGTCCCACATGCTGTCTGCCGGGCCTGTGAGGGCCCGTTGCAGTTCATCCGTGCTGGCCGGGATGAAGGCGGAAGCCTGGGCTTGCATCCCCACTCCTGAGTTCCACCCCCTTCCAGGGGGCTCCGGGGCCTGCCCCTCCGAGCATTGGTCTCCAGTCTTCGCTGTGGACGAGAGGCGGATGCGCGTCGTGCGTGTGGCTCCGTGGAGCAGGCACACGGTGATGTTTGCCACGTCCAGCCTCCACGCTTGCTCCCACAGGGTTTTGACCTTTGGTTCTGAATGCAGCAGTGACCCGTTGGAGGCCTGTTTCCTCTGTGGCGCATTCTGTCCGTGTCACCTGCTGCGTCCGATGAAGGACGGTGCGCTCCCGGCGTGCTGGCACCGCACGTGAAATATGACACGGCCGACAGGCAGGCTGCGGGCGGGCCAGGCCACCAGACATGACTCATGCAAATGACACGACCGCTCGTCCATCATCCAGGGGGAGGCAAGGTCAAAACAAAGCAAAGCAAAGCATCGCGGTTCATTTCCCAAACACACCCCCTCCCATTTCGGAGCCAGAGCCGGCGGGCAGGCTCACCTTTGAGGGGTGGGCGCTGTTCCCAGGGGAGAGGCATGAGAGCTAGAGGGAGGCGAACACGGAGAGGGTGTGACAGCCCCATGATGGGCGACAAGAGGACACAGAGCATAACGGTCAGATGTGAAGGGACAGAAGGACATCCTGGAACAAGGCAGAGACCATCATGACAAAGACCAACAGTGAGGGAGAGAAATGGATGAGAGAGAAAGAGAGAGAGAGAGAGAGAGAGAGAGAGAGAGAGAGAGAGAGAGAGAGAGAGATGGGAAGTGAGAGGAAGAGGAAGAGAGAGGAGGACACAGTGAGGGTAAGGGTGGGAATAGGGAAAGGAGGAGAAGGAGGAAGGAAAGGGGGAGGAAGAGAGCAGGGGACCGGCCCCGGGGAGCTGGGCTGGAGAGAGGACAGGAAGCGGAGAGGACAGGGCGCTCTGTGAGCTCAGGTGCAGGAAGGACAGCATGGAGGGCAAATGGAGGCCCAGGGAGAATGTAGGCACCGGAGGTGAAAAGAGATGAGAGTATATGGCGGGAGGGGAGAAAAATATTCAACATAATATTCAGCTGGCCAGTGTAGCTCAGTGGGTGAGCATTGTCCTGTGCGTCAAGAGATTGCTGGTTGGATTCCCGGTCAAGGCACATGACCAGGTTTCAGACTGAATCCTAGTAGCAGGTGTGCAGGAGGCAGCTGATCGATGTTTCTCTCATCAGTGTTTCTGGGTCTCTCTCCCTCTCTTCTTCTCTCTCTAAAAGACATCAGCCCAGCTGGTGTGGCTCAGTGGTTGAGCAGTGACATAGGAACCAAGAGATTGCAATTCAATTTCCAGTCAGGGCACATGTCTGGGTTTCAGGCTCCATCCCCAGTAGGGGGCGTGCAGGAGGCAGCCAATCCATGATGTTCCTCTCTCTCAATGATGTTTCTATCTCTCTCCCTTCCCCTCTCTCTAAAAAAAAAAAATCAATAAAAACACATTTAAAAAATATTAAACAATCTCAGTGAACTGGACACCTGGAGCTCAGAATTCACCCAGGAAGCCTGCAGTGTATCGCCTGGTGTTCCATTGTATGAGGTGTGAGAATCATGTCCGGGCCTTGTTCGGAGGGTAAGCTGCGAGTCTGTCCCAGGTCCCTGTGTCTGTGAAGATCATGCCTGCTTCCCTGTGAGCACAGAGACAGGTGAGCAGAGGGAGAGGGAGGCGATGCAAAGGGGTAAGGATGGACAAGGCTGTGATCAGGGCTGTGTCCAGGCCACTCTGTCAGGACGCTACTTGTCTTCTGTGAACGGTGTGCGTCCATCTTCCCGGCGTGGGACATCTCCAGGACAGATGGCATTTCTCCTGATTCATGGAGGCGGGCGCTCGCTCCTCAAGCACATGCAGATGCTCCTTGTCTCCTGGCTGTCACTGATGGCGCATTGAGTCAGCTGACTTCTCAGCCGCTGCCCGGGCGGTCCCCGGAGAGCTGGAGTGAGCGGGGCCTCCCTGGCGGCTGCACACAGCGGGGAGGGGTTTGCTCATGGGGAGCCACTGGCCTCCTGGCTGCACGGCCACCTGCTTGAAGAACCTTCCCCTGTGTGCGTGTCAGGAAGACGCCCAACCACTGAGCTGCCTGGCCACGGCTCAGGCCACAGCTTCTGATCCATCTGCTTTGCGAACAAGTCAATCCTTGTCTTAGCCATCAGCTATTTACGTGATTTTTTCCAGTCAATACCCCTGTCCACAGGAGCCCCCAGTCCTCTTCGCTAAGCCACAGGCAGGACTGGATGCTGTTCCTCCCCCCGCCCTCAGGGAGCGTCCTGGGCAGTCGTTGCCGAGGAGACGGGATAAGGAGCCTCCCAGCAAGCTTACCCTCTGCAGGCCCGGCTCCGGCTCCGCTGCCCGGTGGCAGTCTGGCTTTGATCTCTGCAGCCCTGCTTCCGGGAGATCCAGCGAGGGCTACGTCTTCTCTGTGGGTTTATTGGGCGTTAAATGATTAATACACACAGAATCAATCATCCCACCAACTCTTTCTTCCTCTCTACGTTCCTCGAAACAGACTTTTGCATGTTAGAAATGACGTCCCAATGTAAGGCCCATGGAGGGATACTTTGGGGAGATGTGCTGAGAAGGGTTTGGGTCATGGGGTAGGTACCTGGCTCTGCCTCGGGTCCCTGGGATACTGGCTATATTTTATGCCATGTTTGCCGCGTGACTTCAGAAGTAAAGATTCTCTCAGTGGAAATGTTTTTCCTGGTTTGAAAAGGACTTAGGCTTTTCTCTCCTCTTGAAAGTGTGACTTCTTTTAATTGCCATCAGCAAAGAGGCAATAAACAGATCATTAGCACTGATGATGTCATAATGGATAATGGAAAAGCATTAATTTTCATAATATCATCATTAATTACAGCTCACATTGAGATGCAGCAGGGCTGACTTTGTCTTATTAAATGAAGCAAATGCTTTGAAATATTAATTAATAAAATCAATCTCAAGAAATTGGTGATTGTAAAACTTATTGTTTAAAAATTTCCAAGCAAGCAAAGAGAGTTTTGCCGCCTAAGAATATGCCATTAATATGATTTACTGCTTCCATTTCATATCGCATTAGCCTTTGGAAAACCACTAGACAATCCCAGAATGCCTTTCCATTTTCCTCAATCTCAATCTTCATGGTCTAATTAAGAATGATGTGGCCTGGCTGGTGTTGCTCAGTGGTTGAGCATCGACCTATGAACTAGACCATCAGGTTCTATTCCAGGTGATGTGGGTTCCGTCCCCAGTATGGAGCGTGCAGGAGGCAGCCAATCAGTAGTTGTCTCATCATTGATGTTTCTATCTCTCTCCCCTTCTCCCTGAAATCAATAACAATATATATTTTAAAAAGAACGATGTGTTATATTGTCTGTGTTCAAGTGTGGATTAAATGAGATCCCTAATGGGAAAGCATCTACAGCTGATCAGACACCTCCCACCTGGGGAGGAATCCTTTTCACTCCGCCAAGCACCGCAGCTGTGGCTGGCAGAAGGGTACCTCCTTCGCTTTGCTTTTCTGAAATATTAATCATAGTTGCATAAAAGCTCATGAACAGTCAACAGTTATTAAATGATCCTCTGTGCCAGGAACTATGTTATTAAACACTTCCAATAGGTTATTTTATGTAATCCTCAAACATTTGAGGAAGATACCAGAATGCTCACTTCACCAATGAGAAAACAAAGGGGATCCATGAGGCTGAATTCCTTGCTCGGGGTCAGGAAGGTAGGGGTGATAGAGCTGAGTCTAGTTCACTCCAGAGTCCAGATCCTTAAACAAGGCTCTTCTACCTCTGAACAGCCTTCCTGAATCTGTTTGCGTCCTGTGCCTCTGGTTGACCAGTTGGCTCTATGTGATGGTTTTAGTTGGGTCAGTACGTGAGGAAGGGATTCATGAAGAAAGTAAGATTAGACAAAGCATCCTAAAGAGAGGGGCTTAATGCTGACCTGACACCTGTGAAGGGGAATTTGTGAGAAGACTATTTGCCTGTGTTTAGTCTTTCACTGTTTGAACACCGATTTTGATATCATTATTCCGTTATTACCGATGACTCTAAGTCCAGTGAGATGTAGGTGTGATTTTAAGGAGTGTAAGCATTTTCATCTGGCCTCAAATAATCAATTTAAATTCTTTTTTTTTTTTTTCTTAAGGAAATAGAGCCGAAATGGGTTTGGCTCAGTGGATAGAGTATCAGCCTGCAGACTGAAAGGTCCCAGGTTCAATTCTGGTCAAGGGCATGTACCTTGGTTGTAGGCACATCCCCAGTAGGGTATGCAAGAGGCAGCTGACCCATGTTTCTCTCTCATTGATGTTTCTAACTATCGCTCTTTCTTCCTCTCTGTAAAAAAAAATCAATAAAAAATATATTTAGAGGGGAAAAAAAGAATAGATATGAAAAAAAGAATAGAAATACAATTTAATCGCATGTGCTTCTGTGTTCCCATAATGCTATTACATGTGTCAGTTATGGCCCTTCCTAAGCTGTATGTGAATTCATCTGTCTTACTGTCTTATCTTTGACTCTACAGCTCTCAACAGCTGTCATCACCTCTCCTTTTAGGAGTTAGCACATGTAGGTTTAGGCTATGTCCCCACGCCCCAAACCACATAGCTGTGTGACTATAGGCAAATGACTTTATCTTTTTAAACATCGTTTTCCTCATATTAAAATAAGACTGACAATAAAGTCATATTTACTGACAATGAAATGAGATGGCATACAGTGACTGGCGAAGAGAAGAAACTCAGATTATGAAAGTATTATTATTTGTATGTTTGTAACCAACACCTAGCCCGAAACATGAAACCATGTATTTTGACTTAATTACTTGATTCATTAGTGGGTTGGCAATGTCCATAGATAAAACCACTTCTGTGAAATAGCACATTTCCTATTATTTATCAGAGGAAGCCGAGACACACACCTGGCAGGTACGGAATGAAATATTCTGGAAGTATAGCTTCAACTCCACCCAGACCGTGGTGTCCACAATACCGTGAGCTGCAAGTACATTTCAGCATCATGATTCTTTTAGAGACGAGACTTCATTGGTCCCTGAAGTGATGAAACAGTATAAAACTGATATAATGCACACTTGGGGATCGCATTAGCAGGGGTGTATTTATAAACTACAGCAGATGCATAAATGAGCTTATGTTTTCACGTCTCTTGCCTAAAGGATCTGTGCGGAGCTATTTCTCAATCTCTCACTTTGCGGAGACGATGTTTGTGAGACTAATATTCTCTGCTTAATTATTGATGCTGCATTGATTTGTGTTCTCATAGTTCAAGCACCAACTACCAAAAAAAAGTTCTGAAATATAACCAATAAAAATCACGGATAAAATGTACAGTTGAACTCAAGAGGAAAAAAATACATAGCTCCATCTCGTTAATCTTTCAAGTTTAATTTCCTTTCCTTTAAAAGGGAATCTATAAGAAATGAATTACCACTTTAGCAAAACAATATAAATGTTGATCGTGGTAATAGCATCTTTTATTTAGGGTTTACCCTGTGCTAAGCTGACGACTGGATATTTTTTATGCCCTATCATAATCCATCCACTACACCGTATCCCTTACGGTAGATTGGAATGTGTGTGTTTTACATGTGAAGACAATGATGGATGGTAAACTTGAGGTATTCCATTTTTTTTTTAGCAAGTGACAAAGTGGAGGTCACTCAGACTGCAGTGCTTTTGCTCTTTCCATTGCTACTTGTGGTTTCAATCATGATCCTTTCTACATACAATTTCCTTTATGTTCCTCTGCTCTTTTGCCTACCTGGCACAGCTCACTGGTTGAGCATCAACCTATGAACCAGGAGGTCATGACTCTATTCCCGGTCAGGGCACAGGCCTGGGTTGCGGGCTGGATCCCCAGTGTGGGGCGTGCAGGAGGCAGCCAATCAACGATTCTCTCTCATCACTGATGCTTCTATCTTTCCCTCCCTCTCCCTTCCTCTCTGAAATCAGTAAAAATATATTTTAAAAATTTCCCCTGCTCTCTCCTTGAGTGCCTGGTGTGATGAGGTTGGTGTGGGCCAAGGTCCTGGGACCCCAGAGGACGTCAGCGGGCTTTACTGACAGGAGCAAGAGTAGAAAGGACATGGATGTGTTCAGCTGCCCACATGAGAACACATCAGGGAGCGCTGGGATCAGCTCCGAAGGCAGCAAGGGGGCCAGAGTGCAGAAATGGAGCCATGGGGTCCGGTTCCCCAGTCCAGTGAGGTCGGCCAGTCCTCTCCCAGACCAGTCTCTCCCCCACAGGGGGCTGGCCAGCCTGGCGGCTGCAGGCACACCCTGAGGATCCTGGCCTGCTTCCATTCAGTGGCGCCTGAGCAGAACCACTGGGCCCTTTGGGGACTGAGGCTTTTAAGAGTGAGGGTGTCTCCCCCAACCCCCCTTCCCCCTCCCGCTGGCCACATGCCGCAAACCCCGTTCTGTGGAGACAGATTAAATTCCCAACACCGTTTGCTAAAGTAAATAATAAATCTGGGATTTAAGGCAGAGGGAAACAGACCTTTGTTTTGTTTAGGTAACCTGTGTGACTGATTCTTAGACTAACCTAATAAACATGATCCAACCCTGAGTCCCTAGGGAAGTTAACGAGTCTCTCTCTTTTACGTTCTTTTTCATCGTCTACACTCAGATCCCTCCTTGACCCAGCGACCCTTCTCCCCTCCTGGGTGGCACTTGGTCTGCGACTTTCCCTTTAAGTAAAGGCATGGGTCACACAATATTGAACACTGCTCTATCACTTAAGTGACATGTACTAGTTGCTTCATAATTGAAGTAATCTCCCTGGTGGATAGAATACTGGGTCCTAAAGAGATCCATGTCCTCATTCCAGGGGCTTATGACTGTGTCACGTTACATGGGAAGGGGAAGTGAAGGTCACAGGTGGAGCGACTGTTGCGAAAGAGCTGACCTTGAGATGGGAAGGCCATCCTGGGTTACCTGTGTGACTGGTTGCCCAATGCAATGCCCAGGTCCTTCTGGGGGGAAGGGAGAGGCAGGAGAGGCAGATGCAGAGGCAGGGAGGGAGCTGAAAACGCTACATTTCTGGCTTTGACGATTGAGAAAGGGGGCATGATCCAGGAAGCTTCTAGAAGCTGGAAAAGACAAGAGCAAAGTTTTCCCCTCCCGGCTGCCGAAGGAACAGGACCCTGCTGATACCTTGGCGTTAGCCCAGGGACATCCATCCCAGCCTGGGCCCCCAGAACTCGGAGATAATTAGTACCTTTGTGTTGACTTAGGCACGCGTTTTGTAGTAATTTGTTATGGCAGTAAGTGACTCTTCCCTCCTCATCTCAATCAGAACGTATCGGTCAGCTTCCCAGCTACTGTGTTTGCAGAAGCGGGTTATGCTCAGACACTACGATGGTCTTTGCCAGCAATTTTCTCAACACAGGTTCACGGGGGGCATTTCACAAGCCAATAGCACGGGCCAACCAGGAAGTCCCCTGCTCCAAGCCAAGGACAGCTAAGGCACAGGCTGTTCCAGGCCAGGGAGAGGTAGCCACATCTGGCTGAGGTGAAGGTTTTCTGTGAGGTTGCTTCTCCATGGCTCAGTCAGCCGAAGGGCTGGTCCAGCTGCCGGCACGGAAGTAAAAGTCCCTTGTTGCTAGAGCTTGTTGCTAGGGAACAGTGGCTTCGGTGTTGACAGGGGAGCTAATCACAGGACTTCTGCCTCTTCTGGAAAAAGAGTGGTCCTCACACGGCAGGGGCTAATGACCCCAAGGTCTTTGGAGGGCTACTTGGGTCAGCTACGCGTCCCCTTGCCGCAGTCACTTCTCCGCAAGTGCTTACCCATAAGCCAGCAGGGGGACCCTAGCCACTCAGCTCCCGAGTGCCTGTGAGTGACATCCCAACACCACTGACTTCATTTTCACACCCACACAGCTTCCCTTCTGAAGACAGCTTTGTTTTGTCTGTGTCACAAACAAGCGCATCTGAAATCATATCAAACCAACACACGACACAAGGTCTTTCTTCCCTGTCCTTGCCGGCACCTAGAACAGCGGTTTGCAAGGTCTATTGACTAATGAGTTTGCCGACCACTGACCTAGAGTATTCCCGAGCCCACGGCCTCTCTGAGGCAGCCCCGAAGGCACGATGCCCGTGCGTCCCTCAGATGTCACCCCCCAATGCCAACAGGTGTGTTTTCCTCATGGACACAATCACCGCTTGTGCCAACGCCGGGAGAAGCACGGGGCTGGGGCAGATGTGCCAGGCAGTGGGCATCATCGTGAAACCCAAATGAGAGTCCTGGAAGGAGCCTGGTCACATGAGATGTCACATGCCATCATAGTTGACCCACGCCCCTGGCGAACTGCGCAGGTGAACACTGTGGCCTGGCGGGGGTGTGTCTCTCGGTGATGAAGGAAGTCAGCTCCAGGGCTCATCACGGCCACTGCGGTCAGGGTCTCCCCTGAGGTCACCGATGGAGCCGAATGAGACAGGAGCGCAATGGGTGAGGGAGGTGCCGTGTGGTGGGCCCTGGCATGGTGCAGGGATGTATGGGCACCCAGCCCTTTGCCGCCACCTCGGTGAGCAGGGACCCACTCTTTCTCGCTCAGCTTTTAGCTCTTGCGTTCTCTTCTCCCTGGAAATGATGTAGAAGCGGCTCGCGCTTTATTATTGTTATTAATATTACATGGAGCAGTTATTGCAGTGCTAATAAAAAGGAGGGTTTTGTGCATATAATCTCTCTTTTTAGGAGAAGAACGTGCCTCTCTCGAAAGTCCGGCGTGCAACATTTACATCTTCATTTTATGAGCATAATTAGCACGTTTGTCAGCACTGTCCTCAACGATGATCAGCATAATAATAGCCGCTACGTTTATGGGGCCCTATACCATTCCCAGTGCTCTCCATCCTTCATGTGTTACATCGCCATCTCTCTGGGTTCTGCTAATGATCCTTTGGGGAAGGCGGAACATGAGGGGTGCCTGCATGCCCCCCCCCCCCCCTTGTGGACAGGGAGGTGGAGATTCAGAGCGGGACACGCGCGGATGGATCCTGGGTCTGTGGCTGGTCTCCTGGTCTACTGGGTTTTGAGTTGGGCAAAGCTGTGAAGGCCATCTCCTTAGAAAGTGTCATCCCAGCCTTGATTAGTGCGATTTCCCATCCACGTCTCCCTCCTCCTGTTCGAGAGACTGTGGGAAGCTGGACAGGCAGCCCGAATGTGAACCCAACAAGGATCGGGTGCTCGCCCTTCACGGAACTCCCTCCTCGGTCAGCTGTTGCCGGAGGAGGGAGACTGTCCAGGCACGTGCTTGGTGAGCTTCCAATGGGATTGGCCTCTCTGGTGCTTTGTTGTCACGGCCAGTCCTCGCAGCCATGGTCTCATGTTGTGGGAAATGACTGAGCAGCAGTGAGCAGGGAGCGCGCAGAGCCGGCGGGATGTGGGCAGGAACCTCGTGTCCCCTCTTCCTGTCAAAGGGTCCGTGATCCCCTCTCTCTCTGTCTCTCTCCCACCCTCGTTCTGGGTCTAGGCTCCATTGAAGTCTATGCTCATTAGGTGCTTGTTGAGCTTCAATGGAGCCTAGACCCAGAACAAGGGTGGGAGAGAGAGAGAGAGAGAGAGAGAGAGAGAGAGAGAGAGAGAGAAAGATCCAAAACAGAGAGGCCTGGTGACACCTGAGACATTGCAATCATCTCATGTCGTTGGTCAAGTGCTGGCCTACCTCCCATTTGCCTCATCCCTTTATTTAAGCATCTGACTGTGTGCGGGTTGTTCATGGTAGCTATTAGTTCTTAGACTCCCGTGCCAGCTACCTTACTGAAGTTATTCATCTGCTCTAATTCTATAAAGAAAGGCAGTATTTATTATCTATGTTTTTAGATGAGAGCATTGAGGACCTGAGAGGGGAAGTAATGGGCCCGAGCCCCACAGCCAGTGAGAGTGGTCCATTCCAGAGCCCAGCGCTCTCCTGGGTGAGGTGGGGAGCTGGGATGCAGGTGGAAGGGGTTCTGGCACCTAAGTTCTGGGTCTCCTTTATCGAAGGAACATGGGCAGTAGGTGATCAGAGGGCCAAAGAGCACCCTTCCCTCTCCAGCTCCAGCACCCGCTTGACTTTCCTAATAACATTCAGACCCTGTTACACACACACACACACACACACACACACACACAAAGAAAGAAGAATGCGAAGAGGCATCAGCAACATGGAGGCAGCCAGTTCACCTCGCTGCTTCTGAACCTTAATTAAACCTAATTTGTAAATCTTAATTGAACCACATGTACAGGCATTAATGAAGCAGTATAATAACATTGCTGCCTCAATAAGACAACACACCAATACTGAACACTTACACTTCTGGAAAATGCACTCACGCGGGCCTCATCAGAGCGTAGTGGCGAAGTAGATACACAATTAATCTCATTAATTGCAATCAGAGGACAAAAAGTACAAACCCGTCGCCCGGAGGAGTCAACTTGGCCGGATTTCCACGCAAACAGGAAGGCGCTAATGAAATGACAGCGTGAAATGAGCGAGCATCTGAGGGATGGAGCTCTCAGTGGGAAAGTCAGGGAAGGACACGGAGCTGGGCAAGCGGGCCCGTTCTCTCAGCTCTGCCCAGGCATTGGTTCCACAGGGGTGCACCCAGCGCCCACTCTGCTCAAAGCTTCACCGTCGTGTTTGTATCAGATCTTCACATCGCTCACCTGTGGGTTCCACAGCGAGGTGTGCCAACGCAGCTCAGGAAAGCTGGACAAACAGATGGAGGCAACACCCCCCCCTGTTCTAGAAAATGAAAATGTAAACGTAGGCAAGAAGGTGTGTGACAAGAAGGGACTATTTTGGGTCAGACCCTTTCATAAACAACTCATTCAATGTCTTCTTTTTATTTCCACAAAAACTGAAGACTTAGGTGTTAGTCATCGCGTTTCGTAGACTGAAACGATGTTGAGGTTCGGCAGTTGGCTCGCCATATATTAAGTAGATAAGAGGACTTAACAAGCCATCTGGCTGCCAAGGCCAAAGCTATTGCAAACTATCCACAACTGGTTGGCTAAACGACGTGTATCCGATATTGGGCTCAGCGTTCTCCTGTTTCAGAGGTGATGCTTAGGAAGGCTCTCAGCCTTGATTACGTTTCCTAATGGGGATGCCGACACCCCAGACACCTGCCTTTACTCTAGACACCACGGGCTGTTCTTTCTCCTCCGTGGTTCCTTCCTGTGCTGAAGGCTTCGTGTGTCGTCCCTTCCCCAGCCCCTTCTTGCCTACCCTGTATGTTTCACAGTGGTCCCTGATCCCCAGAACCAGAGCACGTCTTTCCCCATTCGGGCTCCACCATGATTTGGGTCTTGCCTGATCCTCACCCTTGAACCCCATTGCTAGCCCAAGCATGCCGCCTTACCATTGTGTCCCTGTCCCTGACCACGCCTTCTGTCTAGCTTATCTTGCCATCACCTTGGGAAATGTGCTCAATGCCAGGTTCAGGTTATACCTCTGAATTCTCTTTCTTATCAGTTAAAAGAAGTTACCTCCCTCCCCCACAGTTTGCCAGTTTTGTCCTTGGTCCGTGTGTAGTGTCTATTACTAGAGTATGGTTTCTCGTTTCCATGCCTGTGCTTGTACCAGATGGGGAGTCTCTGAATTGAAGCATCCATCATATTCTCCCAGCATCCCGGGCACGGGGAGGTGTTTCTGTTGAGTGTACGGATGAAGCTTAGGAGGTCCGGCGCCAGACTTCCTGCACCGATGCAGCCTCCTCCCTCGGGCCCTCACTCCCCGAAACCACAAGCAGTTCTTCCTGACTGCACGCAGCGGCACCAGGAAGGCTCACTCAGCCCGTGGGGATGTATGTGCATCTCCTTCCGCCAGAACAGGGAGGACCTTGGTTTGCACAGGAAGTCTGTCCGCGAGTCGCAGAGCGCAGTGCTCACTTCCCTCTTGATGCCACCGCTCATGCACATCTCATGGCCGGACGGCCACCTCCTGGCTGTCCACCAGGGGCGCCTGTGTCCTTGTGGTAACTCATCTCACTGACAGGTCCTTTGCAAGAGGGAACGTTACTTTCGCTTTGCCTTACTAGATTGTTGTGACACGAACGCCAAACAACGTAAGTAAAAGGTGGAAAAAGGGAGTGTGTAATATATAAAAGCTCAGCCAATGGCAGTGCGTAGAAATGTCTTACATATCCTCTTCCCACTCGTTCTCTTCTTTGTAGCATGTTTGTTATTGTTGGTGGTATTACAGATATCTCCCATTTTTCTGACTCTGTCTTTGAAGAGGGCAGAAGTCCTCTTGTGTGGACATCATTCTGTTCCTCTCTTCTATTTACCCTTGACCCTTTACCCTTGGCCTAACAGGAAACAATACGATAGGACAATGATATATTTTCTCTAGGGACAGTAAATCATACATCAGCTCTGTTGCTACTTTCAGTGATCTGTAGTATGAAATTAAAGATGCTTTTGATTATTAAACTTCATCTTGAGCTGTGCAACATTCTTATCTCAAAATTGTATAATATTGAAGATAGGACATTAGATTTAAAGATAGTCACTCATCTCCTAGGAGTACATAGTGTTTGTCTTAAATTTTATTAACTATTTAAAAAAAAAAAAAAGGACTGGCGGCTTGAATAAATGGGTGGAGGAGGCCAATCATGAAAATCGTGAGTTTGAGCTGGGCCCAGGGCACAGCGAAAGCCTGTGCGCAGACCCTACTAAGGGACCAGGCTCAGGCACAGGGTGGATGGTAGCGAACCATAAGTAGTGAGAGCCCAACACAGATGTGCCAGGCGAAGGAGTGATGTCCCTGAGACAGATCCAACATATAAATATCAAATAAGCCAGTGAACCTAGGGAGCTGAGCTGATTCAACAAGCTGCCATATTTCATATTAGTTCCTCAGGAATCAACTGTTACTTCCGGCCAATAAGGTAAGTCACCACATGCATTATTAATTTAATGTGTTTTTTTTTAATCATTCCACTTGATTGTGCTCAACTTAGAGATGAGGAAATTGTCACTCAGATGTGTTCATCAGCCTTCAGAATTTATACACTAAATCAAAGATTCAGGATCCCAGTCCCATCTGCCTGATTCTAGTCTGTTCTTAATTACAGTGAAGAGCCTGTAAGGGTAGACTTGTCTGTGATGGATTGCCGACTCTGAGCAGACACGGTCGTTATTCCCAGGGCATGACCCGAAGAGGCCAAGGCTGAGGTGTAATGTCTGACCCGTCCTCTGGGCTCACTCTTCCCTGTGAGGGTGGCCATTTACTCAGCATCCCGACTCCCACCCCGGCTGCTGACAGCCTCCTCTCAGCATGGCCCCGTCTCCGCGCCAGGGGTCAGCGAGCATTTCTGCAAGGAGCAGCCTAGTAGACGGAGACCGTGTTCCAACGAAGATGTATTTACAAAAACGGATGGGGCTTGTGCGGGCACAGAGTGGGGTCTTTTCTTTCCGACTGTTCAGGCCACAACCTAAGCCTCTGTGGAACGCCATTCACATGCATCTTTATTATGTGTGGCTAATCAGAGGTTAAAATAGTCCAATTCTTCTATCATCTATCTATCTATCTATCTAAGCCCAAGCGACCCTTAAAACAAGTTGACTGAATGACCGGCCAACTGGTTTTTATAACACACACTGACCACCAGGGGGCAGACACTCAATGAAGGAGCTGCTCCCTGGTGGCCAATGCACTCCCATAGCCAACCTTCTGCATCTGGCCAACTTCTTCCAGTCCTTCCCCATAGTCACCCAACTTCCTGTGGTCCCTCCCCTTGACTGGCCAGCCCTATTGGCCCCTATTAGGACTGGGTGAGATGGCCCCAATCGGCCCTGATTGCCAACCAGGCCAAGGGATCCCACCTATGCATGAATTTGTGCACCGGGCCTCTTCTAATGAAATAAAATGCATTGATAATTTATTTTGCATTTTATTTCATTAGAAGAAAGAAGAGTGTTTGTCCTGACTATTAAACAGACTTCAGAATCTACCAATGTACAGGACAAAATATTATGAGCATTAAAACAACACTGGATCATAAGCATTCTTGTGGAGGAGCCTGAATTTCATAAAGCAACAGTACGTCAGAAGACGCAGCATCTCGGATCTGGATATGTCCTTAGAATCCCCAACTCATGGCTCAGTCCGTGATAAATGGAATACTTACGTTTTAAAAGCCCTTCTTTTCACAGATATTAAAGTCTGCTGTAGAAGTCTCTCTTTTTGGTGGGACTCTAGGCTTCATTATTTCCATGGAGATAGCTCTGATTACAGAATCTCCTTATAATCTGAAAATTAGATTCTTTCATTCAAAATCTAGTCATGAAGTTTCCTCTGTTTCAGGGTCTGTGCTGGGCAGCTAGGCGACAAAGACACAGAAGTCACATGTATGTGGGAGAAGTGACTCCGCTGCACGGGTCGGGTAAGCTGTGTCGGGTGTGGGAACCAGCACGCATAAAAAAGCGAAGAAACAGGCACCACATCCAGCTGGATTTCTGTAATCACAGGCAGTTGTCTCTTAATAGGACTCTTTCTAAATCAGGAGGTCAAAATAGACAAAAACACCTTCTTTTAAAGGTTTAGTTACAGGAACCCTTTCAGCACGGAGCAGGAGAATAAATGGCACAGCATGGTCCCTGGGAACCCTGAGCTGAATGTCAGAATCTGATTTAGAAATCTCATTTCTCCCAGGGATCCTCACCTTGAACACATTTGTGGCTCTGTGTACACACGCACACCTATATACATTCATGTATAATGTATATGTATGTACTCGTAGAGATAACAAGTAAATAACTACCTAAGTATCATATAATTTGATATATTATACCATATAATACTAGAGGCCAGATGCACAAAATTCATGAACTGGGGGTGGGGGTCCCTTAGCCCTGCCTGTGCCCTCCTGCAGTCTGGGACCTCTCCCTCCTACTGTCCACCTGCCACTGCTGCTGCACTCGCCAGCCATGAGCCTGGTTTCTGGCACTACCTCTGTGGGAGTACACTGAGCACCAGTGGGCAGCTCCTATGTTGAGTGTCTTCCCCCTGGTGGTCAGTGCGTGTCATAGCAACTGGTCGTTCTGCCATTTGGTTGATTTTCATATTAGGGTTTTATTATGTAGGAGGATTATATATGTTTATAAATGTATAAATTAAAATATATAAGTAAAAAATACTATGTAATAATATACTTAGTATAATTTATTCTTTCTATATGCATGCATACAAATATAGTTATATATAACTTTATATAGGTTGCATGTGTAAATATAACCATATAGGTATAGCTACTTTTAATTTTTTTATTACTTTTAATTTTTATTGTATATAATATGTGCATACATTTGTAACCCTTTCCTCTTTCTCTCATACACATGCACCTATGCACACACAGCCATTGCTATTTTTATAGCAAACCATTTAATATCAACCTATTCCAGTGCTGGTCTGAGAGTATTCTGGTCATTGAGAAAGTGGTGTGGAGACTTCCCGAACACTCTTTTCTCATGTTACACCCAGTGAAAACTCCCGGGCGTGGCACCCTCTTTTAACAGCAGCTGGCCCCTCCTCCCCGGGACCACGTTTAGCAAATAAAACATGTCGGGCTGCCCACTCAGCTTTTCATTTCAGGTAGCACATTGTGCTCTCCACAGGTACCTTCTGGGCGGTAGCGAGGCCTCATCTATGCTGAGCATATTCGTTTTCCATCTCAAATCCCGTTTTAACTGGACTTCCTGCACCTCATCTGCTTACCTTCCCGGTGGCACCCAGTCTCTCAGGGAGAGGTGGAGTGACAGCTGAGACACTGAGCAGCCTGGGAGGCTGGAGAGGACAGGAGGACTTCCTGGAGGAGGCGGGTCTGGGCGGGTCTGTGAAGCCCATGAGTTTGCAAGTATTAGCACTCCCTGGGTTTAATTAGCACATTAAAGAGAGCAGGGATGGAAATTGCTTGAGTTAATGAGGCCTTAATAATAACCCTAATTCAGCTTCTCGGCATCTATCACTCACAGATGGATAGCTCGCGTCTTTCCTAATAAAACGGTCATCATAAAGGAAAGGAAGCCGCGAAATCGGCTGTTTTCATTCTTTCAGTCACATCCCGTCTAAGTGAAGAGACTGAGTCCCATATGTGCTCCACAAAACGCTTTCCATTTTTTTCCTATTTTTAAAAAATTTAAATTGGATTTCCTGATGCTGCGGCCAACCTTGCAAACCATGTATTTAAGGGTTAGACGCACGAGGAGAATAAAAGCCAAACTAAATGTGAGCCCACGTAATTTAAGGCCCTCTCATTCGGCGGCGTAACTATTTCACCTTAATGGCCCCGTCCGGCGGAGCATTGCCGTCCTCTTGCCAAAAATTGATTAGATGGGCTCTTTGTAAAAATTATGATGACTGGGAAAATATGGGTGAGTTTAATTTCATCGGTTCAGAAAATATGATCTCCTTTCCTAATGGAGTGGAACATAAAACAGAGGAGATGGAGGGCTAAGCCGGTGGCAGTAATTAGGGAGCTGGCCAAGAAACGCGAGCGGTGGCTGTTTAAGATTCATTTCCACGGAGGTCTGAGCAAAGGAAGCCTCGGCTGTGTGAGCGGGTAGAAAGACATGGTTTATTAAGCAGTGCGTCAGAAGGACCGAGAGCATCTTGACTGCGGCTTTGACATTTTTCTATTAATATTCATTGGCTCTTGTTAGGGGAGACACAATCTCCGTGTGCTAGTCCGAAACCGGAGTTTTCTTTTGTAAAATTTTTATTTATTGGTTTTAGAGAGAGAGTGGAAGAGAAAAAGTGTGTGTGTGTGTGTGTGTGTGTGAGAGAGAGAGAGAGAGAGAGAGAGAGAGAGAGAGAGAGGTTTGTTGTTCCTCTTATTTATGCAATCATTGGTTACTTGTTGTATGTGCCCTGATCAGAGATCAAACCCTCAACCCTGGTGTATCGGGATGGTGCTCTACCCAATTGAGCTGGCTGGCCAGCGCCTTCTTTTCCATTTTCAATGAATGAATTGGTAAAAGATAGTTTGGAATCTACAAGTCACTAGCCTTAGCTTTCTCAATTTCTAAATCATTTAATTTTGATCCATTAGATAGTCTATAGTATCTAAAAGAACTCCTTGAAACAGTGGAAACATAGATTTGGGAAATATTAAGTTTCCATTACCTCATGACTAATATGAGGAAAAGCTAATTCTCATAATTGCAAACATTAATATTTAAAAGGCAGAATGAGAAGCATGAAGTCACAGTAAGATTTGGGAGATGAATTCCATTTTCTTGATAAGGTCTGATGAAATCTGAAGAGTTTTATAAAGTAGGTGGAATTTGTCTTCAGTATAGAGAAATTGATTACATTCTCAGAAGCACCAGGCTTTCAAAGATTTAAAATATTGGAAGGGTTTAGGAAGCGTTAGCATAAATCTTAGCGGAGAAAGAAGGTGTCAGTACAAAGCTCAACGTCTAAATTCTGGTCTTACTCCAGCCTTCTCAGACACAGAATCATTTTCTTTTATTTTTCATTAATAGGAACATCATCCCTAAAGATCCCTTAAAATGGCCTGTGATCCCATTATTCTGATGCAATGTCACATGCGTTTGTGCATTTCCTTCTAAAGCAGACTAAAGGAAAGTGGCTCAGAGGTTGAGCATCGTCTCACACACGGGAAGGTTGCATGTTCAAGGGCAGGTTGCAAGTTCAATTCCTGGTCAGGGCACAGCCAATTGATGTTTCTCTCTCTCCTTCTCCCTTCCTCTATCTTTTTTCTCTAAAATCAATAAAAACATATTTTTAAAACAGGAAGTATTAAGGCATATCACCTCCAATGGGTCTTATAAATGAGTTATTCAAGAAGTGATCATTGGCTTCCTGTGGCTTTGCGGTGTATATAACGATACGTGTGTGGCCCAGCAACCTCTCTCAATGGAGAAATGCTGTTTATGTTGTGATTAGCCGATGATATATTGTTCTGGTGGTTGATGCTGCTTATCATGGCATCACCTATATAGATCCCATGTGAGTCACCAAAATTTGTATGTTCTGTCTCATTTTTAAAAAAATATATTTTATTGATTTTTTTTACAGAGAGGACGAGAGAGGAATAGAGTCAGAAACATCGATGAGAGAGAGACATTGATCAGCTGCCTCCTGCGCACCCCCTACTGGGGATGTGCCTGCAACCAAGGTACATGCCCTTGACCGGAATCAAACCTGGGACCTTTCAGTCTGCAGGCTGACGCTCTATCCACTGAGCCAAACCGGTTTCAGCTGTTCTGTCTCATTTTGAATTTTCCTGAAACTCCTCAAAGCAGGTGTGGATAGTATGATACTCTCCCCTGTACGGAGGAAGTGTCCACGTCTCAGGTGTGGACAGTATGATGCTCTCCCCTGTTCGGAAGAAGTGTCCACGTCTCAGGTGTGGACAGTATGATGCTCTCCCCTGTTCGGAAGAAGTGTCCAGGTCTCAGGTGTGGACAGTATGACACTCTCCCCTGTTCGGAGGAAGTGTCCACGTCTCAGGTGTGGACAGTATGATGCTCTCCCCTGTTCGGAGAAAGTGTCCAGGTCTCAGGTGTGGACAGTATGATACTCTCTCCTGTTCGGAGGAAGTGTCCAGGTCTCAGGTGTGGACAGTATGATACTCCCCTGTTCGGAGGAAGTGTCCACGTCTCAGACTCCGGTGGCTTCCACCTGGGTCACTCCTTTAGCTGTGTAACCTCTAGCGATTAGCATCCTTGGTTTCTGTGAAGGAGGCGTGACACATGATCACATGTAGCTTTGGGAAGGAGGCTCGGGAGGAGAGTTTTAGTGTGGGAGTGGCCAGGGCTATTTGGATGGGGCACTGAAGGCGAAAACCACATGACCAAAGACGGGTTATGCTACTTCAGAGTTAGACCTCCAGCTGCATCAGAAGACTTCACGGAGAGACAAAGGGACAGCGCACAGACCTGCGGGCCAGGTCCGGTCAGCAGGGCGCAGGAGTGGCCTTAGGAAGCAGCTGGTAGGATGGGAGAGGATGGCTATCTATGAATGTAGGGTTAAATACATACTGTAATCACACCTACAGACGTGGTTAAATACATCATTAAATTAACATATTCTACTGCCCACTGCACACCATATGTGGATGTGAAAGCCTACGTCCCAGAGGCCCCTGCGGGACGGGCCCAGCGTTCCTCCTCACAGCCAGGGCTGGCTCCACCCGGGACCTGACAGGAGATGGATGAGCAGCCTGTGGCACGTTCTATGGGAGGGAGCTGTTGGTCAAGGAAAAAACACGAAAAGCCAATGCCTGCGATGACCAAGATAGATTTCCCCAAAATGGAAAAGAAGCCAGGTGTGGAAGTTCATGACGCGTGATCCCGCTGACAGGAAGTTCAGGAACAGGGAAAGTCAAGCTCTCTGGGTAGAAATACAGGCGGCGGCTTCACTACGCATGCAACAAGGAGAGGTAATCTGGGCCTCCCGAGTCTACAGAACTCAGTGCCACGGCCTGGAGGCTTTGAGAAGGCGTTTCGTTAAAACCAGGCCTGAGCTGCCGAGCACCCGCCCGCCTGCCGGCCTCTGGGCCCAGGGCACACCCTTCACTCATGAGCAGGAGGAAGGGAGCACTGCACCCTCCCCCGCGGCCTGGGAACGGGCCACAGCCTGTCCACCGCTCTAAGTGCAGGTGAGGGTAGCACGGGGTTAATTAGGCTTCACCCAGCGCCAGGCTGGGGTCCCAGAGAGCACGTGGGCCCGAAGGACGCTCCCCCGTGGGCCGGGCCCTCAGAGGAAGGGTGGGCGCGGTGTTGTCCTTAAGACCCTGGCGGTCTGGACTTGCTGACCTGAACGCCTCCTCTTGTTGATTCTGCATTGGATGTGTGTGTTAATGACTCACTGAGTTGGGGTGAGCCTAGCAGGTGGGACATTAGCATGGCAAAGGGTCTTCCATGTTGCCTGGGCTCATTCCCGTTTCCCAGAAGGCCTGTGCTTCCCGCCGAGGGGCCTGCGGAGCCAGAGGGGTCACTGCCAGGACAGACGTGCTCGCTCCTGGTTCAGTGAGAAGAGACTTGGTGGCGTTTTGGTGAAATCACGTGCCAGGAGGTCAGTGGGATTTCTGAGCCATCCCAGCCATCCCGCCATCCCTCCATCCCCCCATCCCCCCATCCCCCCATCCCCCCATCCCGCCATCCCTGCCATCCCTCCATCCCACCATCCCTCCATCCCGCCATCCCTCCATCCCCCCATCCCCCCATCCCGCCATCCCTGCCATCCCTCCATCCCGCCATCTCTCCATCCCGCCATCCCCTCCATCCCCTCCATCCCCCCCATCCCTCCATCCCCTCCATCCCCCCCATCCCCCCATCCCGCCATCCTGCCATCCGCCATCCCCGCCATCCCTTCATCCTTCCATCCCGCCATCCCTCCATCCCCCCATCCTTCCATCCAGCCATCCCTCCATCCCCGCCATCCCCCATCCCCCCATCCCTCATCCCCCCATCCCTCCATCCCCCCATCCCTCCATCCCCCCCATCCCTCCATCCTCCCATCCCGCCATCCCGCGGACAGAAGCCTGTGGCTGCTGTGCTCTGTGCTTCTGGGTCAGACTCAGAGGAGCCGGGGGTGGGGGGCAGGGCTGTGGTCCCACAGGTCTGAGCCCGCCAGGGAGGGAGGTTTCACCTTCAGGATGGAAGGACGGCAGGGAGCCGAGGGGGGGGGAGGGGGGACCAGGGACGAAGCTGCTGACAGAGACCAAAGTTTAAATAAAACATGTGCGGGAGCGAGATCAATACTCTGTTTGTTAGGGAGAAGTAAAAGTACAAAAAGGCTTGTCCGACAGCGGCGGGAACGCGGGATCGATGCCGCCCCGCTTGGCATGGGAGTCACCTGCCGCCATGAATAATTCAGGAGGACGGCGGCCGCGGACACTGTTTGCTGTGGACACAGCGCTGTCCCTCCCGTGACCCAAATCCTGCAGAGAAGCATCTTCCACAAACTGAAATCACGTTGTTCACTGAGCCGGCACCATGGGGGGCTTCTGTCGCGGTCCCGGACAGAATGCGGACGGTGAGCCATCCGCCGACATTCACCTCCTGGCGCAGCCTGAGCACAATCAACTCCGAGGGAGGTGCCCCCACTGCCCGCGCCCCCCCTCCCCCCCCAGAGGGGAGCTGGAGGCCTGGGAGCCGGGCCAGCGCCCTCTGTCCCTCCCGTGCCAGCCAGCAAAGCAGTGTCCGCGGCTACCCCCTGGCCCTCACAGGCCAGCCCGCTGGACACTGTCCGAGGCAGAGTTCGGAAATGGATTATTGGGTCGTCAGGTGAAGCGCTCTTATCCCCGTGAAGCCGATTAACATGCAGATCAACTTCCTCCCCAAGAGCTAAGTTGCGAGGTGGCTTCTCATGGACAAGGAGCCACAGACATCGCACCCATGGCTGAGCCAGGCCAGGGAGCCCCGCACCGCAGCTCCCGCCTTCCTGGGCGGTGCCATCCGGAACGCCACGCGGTGAGCCCTACGCCAAACGGGCCTTCGTCCTCACCCCGGGATGCGCCTCGGCCTTGTGGCTTCCTGTGCCTCTGTCAGAGCTTTTGAATCATAAAGAGCACGTACGGCTGAGGTTAAGCCTAGACGAGTGGTCGGCAAACTCATTAGTCAACAGAGCCCAATGTCCACAGGACAACGATTGAAATCTCTTCTGAGAGCCACATTTTTTAAACTTAAACTTCTTCTAATGCCACTTCTTTAACATAGACTCGCCCAGGCCATTGTATTTTGTGGAAGAGCCACACTCAAGGGGCCAAAGAGCCGCATGTGGCTCACGAGCCGCCGTTTGCCGACCACGGGTAGAAGATTAACTGCAGTGCAACCCGCTGGGTTCAACTGGCAGCAGCCGTGGTGCTCACCGCCCGGGCCGGCCCGCCCGTTGGGAGCCCCGCTGGGAGCCCCGCTGGGAGCTCCGCTGGGAGCCCCGCTGGGAGCGGGCGCGGAGCAGCAGGTGGGCCCGGGACTGCGCGTCTGGCCCTGTGAACTCGGTGCCTCCCAGGGGCAGGCCTCCTCTAAGGAGGGGCGTCTCCTGAGCGGGCCTGAGGCCTGTGGCACTCCCTGGGCCTGGCCCTCTCTCTGGCTTACATCCCAGACCTGGGGTCCGGTTCCCCAGGACAGGGAGGGGCTGCGTCAGGAGGTGTGAAGAGCCTCCACTCGGCGTGTCCGGGCCTAGCGGATCGCTTCCTTGCTGGCACTTGGGCTCCTTTTGCAGGGAGCCGGGGTGGGGGTGAGAGGAGGAAGGAAGAGGATCTAAATCAACCTTTCGTCATTATTACTCCACCTCAGGCACCTTTTTAGACGTTTTCTTACCTCCCATGAGAGTTTAATATCACAGATGTGCTGTATCTTATGTGCTGCTTGTATGTTCTTTGTAGACCTGCTCTTGGGAGATGGAGATGGAGATGTTTTTGCCCCCACTCAGTACCAAGCTTTTCCCTCTAGGGGGCAACCTTGTTCCTGCGTAGAAGGTAGGATCCAACTGTGCGCTGATTGTGGTCGCCCCAGGTCTGCAGTGACAGGATGCGTTCTGAGGTCACTCGCACGGGTTTCGCACAGCATTTGAAGTGAGGAGGAGTGTGACTGCCACCGACGGCCACGCAGGGCACGCCGTCCTGGGACGTCAGGACGGACTGCCCCAGATGAAGGTTGGGTGAGGAGGTGGGGTCACGATCAGTCCTGGTTTTTGAAAAACACTATTCTCTGCCTCAGTCCCCCGTTGGTGCTTCATCCCGAGCCGCGAGCTATTAATCAATGACACAAACAGGCACCGAGCCTGACGGTGTCTGCAGGCGCTGCTGTGGTTTGGGGCCACCCGCCCGGGGAGTAGGATTGCGGGAAACGGTGGAGATGATGATGTTGCAATCCCCAGTGCATCCCTCCGATCGGGCATTAGCGTTATTATCATTATTCTTATTGTTGTAGCCACTTAAACGCCGCTGCCAGGTGTGGGTGAGCGCTCGTTCCCTCTTTCGTCTCCTAGCAACCGGCGGGGGAGAGGGCGTTGCGCTCCGTCTGGGAGGATGATTGGTGGCGTCTCGGCTTGACAGCAGGCCGCTACACTCCCAGCTCCTTCGGAGGGCCGTAAACTTGACCCGTCTCTGCCCGTGAAACTGCCACATGACACCTCCTCCTGGGCCTGGAGCAAGGTCTAGGAAGCATATCCTGGTTGTTTATTTATTCTAAAACAAACAAACAAACAAACAAACAGGTCAGGACCCTGTGGGGGAATTAGGTAAGCCCATTGATTGGCAGGATGGGTGTTTGCCGAAACCTACAGACAACCCCATTACTTGAGTCAGGATTGCCGGTTACCCATTCCCGCAGAAGCAGGGCTGGTAACTGTAGCTGGTAAGCAGATCACTGACTCCCCTAACGCCCCGTTGGGGGCAGTTACCAAAGACACGCAGCCTGTGTCCTTCAGATGCTGAGCTGTTTGGGGGTGCAGAGATGAACCGGACGGAACAAAAGCCCCCTTTCCGCGGGCTCATTGCCTGGAGGAGGTGGCAGAGTTCGGAAGAAGGGGGGAGTGTGTGACTGTAACTGTAGCTCGCCCGGCACTGCCTGCCCCTGATGATGTGCAGACTGGGTTTGAACAGTGCCGTGGGCGGGCCGCGGAAGGTGCTAATTATTTACTTGTTGAGTGAAGGACGCGTGAAGGAAAGGCTGTGTCTGGGGAGCAGCCCCCTCGGTGGGGCCCAGTAGTTACCTCTTCCCATGGAAGACAGAATCCAGTGCGTTTTTGTTTGCTCTTGATTGAACCAGATGCTCAGCAAGTCCGAAGAGATGTTTTGCAAAATAACTGCGACTCTGGCCACTGGGAAAACAGGAGGCCGTGTGCCCTGGGGGAGGGTGGGGGAGGGAGGAGTCTCTGGGGGAGGTGGGGGGGAGGGAGGAGTCTCTGGGGAGGGCGGGGGAGGGAGGAGTCTCTGGGGGAGGGCGGGGGAGGGAGGAGTCTCTGGGGAGGTGGGGGAGGGAGGAGTCTCTGGGGGAGGGTGGGGAGAGGGAGGAGTCTCAGGGGGAGGGTGGGGGAGGGAGGAGTCTCTGGGGGAGGTGGGGGGAGGGAGGAGTCTCTGGGGGAGGGTGGGGGAGGGAGGAGTCTCTGGGGGAGGTGGGGGAGGGAGGAGTCTCAGGGGGAGGGTGGGGGAGGGAGGAGTCTCTGGGGTAGGGTGGGGGAGGGAGGAGTCTCTGGGGGAAGGTGGGGGAGGGAGGAGTCTCTGGGGGAAGTGAGGGAGGGAGGAGTCTCTGGGGGAAAGTGAGGGAGGGAGGAGTCTCTGGGGGAGGTGGGTAGGGAGGAGTCTCTGGGGGAGGGTGGGGGAGGGAGGAGTCTCAGGGGGAGGGTGGGGGAGGGAGGAGTCTCTGGGGGAGGTGGGGGGAGGGAGGAGTCTCTGGGGGAGGGTGGGGGAGGGAGGAGTCTCTGGGGGAGGTGGGGGGAGGGAGGAGTCTCAGGGGGAGGGTGGGGGAGGGAGGAGTCTCTGGGGTAGGGTGGGGGAGGGAGGAGTCTCTGGGGAAGGTGGGGGAGGGAGGAGTCTCTGGGGGAAGTGAGGGAGGGAGGAGTCTCTGGGGGAAGTGAGGGAGGGAGGGTCTCTGGGGGAGGTGGGGTAGGGAGGAGTCTCTGGGGGAGGGTGGGGGAGGGAGGAGTCTCTGGGGAGGGTGGGGGAGGGAGGAGTCTCTGGGGGAGGGTGGGGGAGGGAGGAGTCTCTGGGGGAAGTGAGGGAGGGAGGAGTCTCTGGGGGAGGGTGGGGGAGGGAGGAGTCTCTGGGGGAGGTGGGGGAGGGAGGAGTCTCTGGGGGAGGGTGGGGGGAGGGAGGAGTCTCTGGGGGAAGTGAGGGAAGGGAGGAGTCTCTGGGGGAGGTGGGGGAGGGAGGAGTATCTGGGGGAGGGTGGGGGGAGGGAGGAGTCTCTGGGGGAAGTGAGGGAAGGGAGGAGTCTCTGGGGGAGGTGGAGGAGGGAGGAGTCTCAGGGGGAGGGTGGGGGGAGGGAGGAGTCTCTGGGGGAAGTGAGGGAAGGGAGGAGTCTCTGGGGGAGGTGGGGGAGGGAGGAGTCTCTGGGGGAGGGTGGGGGGAGGGAGGAGTCTCTGGGGGAAGTGAGGGAAGGGAGGAGTCTCTGGGGGAGGTGGGGGAGGGAGGAGTCTCAGGGGGAGGGTTGGGGGAGGGAGGAGTCTCTGGGGGAAGTGGGGGAGGGAGGAGTCTCTGGGGGAGGGTGGGGGGAGGGAGGAGTCTCTGGGGGAAGTGAGGGAAGGGAGGAGTCTCTGGGGGAGGTGGGGGAGGGAGGAGTCTCAGGGGGAGGGTGGGGGGAGGGAGGAGTCTCTGGGGGAAGTGAGGGAAGGGAGGAGTCTCTGGGGGAGGTGGGGGAGGGAGGAGTCTCAGGGGAGGGTTGGGGGAGGGAGGAGTCTCTGGGGGAAGTGGGGGAGGGAGGAGTCTCTGGGGGAGGGTGGGGGAGGGAGGAGTCTCTGGGGGAAGTGAGGGAAGGGAGGAGTCTCTGGGGGAGGTTGGGGGAGGGAGGAGTCTCTGGGGGAGGGTGGGGGGAGGGAGGAGTCTCTGGGGGAGGTGGGGGAGGGAGGAGTCTTTGGGGGAGGTGGGGGAGGGAGGAGCCGGGGGAGGGTGGGGGAGGGAGGAGTCTCTGGGGGAGGGTGGGGGAAGGGAGGAGTCTCTGGGGGAGGTGGGGAGGGAGGAGTCTCTGGGGGAGGTGGGGGAGGGAGGAGTCTCTGGGGGAGGGTGGGGGAGGGAGGAGTCTCTGGGGGAGGGTGGGGGAGGGAGGAGTCTCTGGGGGAGGGTGGGGGAGGGACGAGTCTCTGGGGGAGGGTGGGGGAGGGAGGAGTCTCTGGGGGAGGGTGGGGGAGGGAGGAGTCTCAGGGGGAGGGTGGGGGAGGGAGGAGTCTCTGGGGGAGGGTGGGGGAGGGAGGAGTCTCTGGGGGAGGGTGGGGGAGGGAGGAGTCTCAGGGGGAGGGTGGGGGAGGGAGGAGTCTCTGGGGGAGGGTGGGGGAGGGAGGAGTCTCTGGGGGAGGGTGGGGGAGGGAGGAGTCTCAGGGGGAGGGTGGGGGAGGGAGGAGTCTCTGGGGTAGGGTGGGGGAGGGAGGAGTCTCTGGGGGAGGGTGGGGCAAGGGAGGAGTCTCAGGGGGAGGGTGGGGGAGGGAGGAGTCTCTGGGGGATGGTGGGGGAGGGAGGAGTCTCTGGGGGAGGGTGGGGGAAGGGAGGAGTCTCAGGGGGAGGGTGCGGGAGGGAGGAGTCTCAGGGGGAGGGTGGGGGAGGGAGGAGTCACTGGGGTAGGTTGGGGGGAGGGAGGAGTCTCTGGCGCTCTGAGAGGCAGTTCCTGGACCCTGCATGTGGGGGGCATGCTTCTTTGGTTTGGGGTTATCTATTCGGACCTCTGTGGTCTCCTTCTCACGTGTTCTTCAACTCTAAGAGAGTTCCAGATCAACCCATCTCTCCCGAATCAGACTCGATTCCCTTTGGGTTATCCATGTGCTCCATGGGGAAATCAGAGAACTTTATTTTCATTCCCTGAAAAAAACCAAAAATGTAAACAAATATTTATAGTTTATGTCTAAGGTGTCCACGCTTAATGAATGTGAAATGGTAGACATAGAACTGGATAAAGGAAATAGGTTATTAGTTAGAGATGGAATCAGGGGGGATCTGTGGACCAGAACCCCATTAATGTAACCGCATAGTTCTTCAAGCTCTGTGCATGGGCAAATCACATTTAAATCAGCTAAAAATCATTAATGGTAAATTTTGAAATCACTTAATTTGTGGCAAATGGCCAAGTTATATTTTTAACCTTTGAACTCACACAGTCCCTCAGGAGTGAGAGAATTTGAAGGCAAATACTTTTCACCTCAAACTATGTACCATACAGAGTAGTTGGTAATTGAACATGTGCACATCCTGAGCTTTGTGGTCTAGGAAGGATATATAAAATGGACAAAAATAGGGTTTGGGGTTGTTAGATTTTCTAAGAGAGAGAAAGCTTTTCAGGTTATGGGCTTTGTGAGTTTAGAAAAACAAAACAAAACAAAACAAACAAAAACAAAACAAAACAAACAAACACACATACACCCACACACACACACACACCAACAAACCAGAAAGGACCTTTTCTAGGAACAGCTTGGGGCTTACGTTAATCACCAGCGTGCCCCGTGCCCGCGGGCAGAGTTCTCCGGAGGTAATTACGCAGGGAAGGGGAGAAGGGAAAACTAGAGTGCAGCAGCCATGAAAGGTCATGCTCATTTCTCCATGTATGTTCTGCGGGCTGCCGTCACCGCCACAGCACTCGGAGGCCACGCTGGATTTTCTAGGAGGAAACGGCCACAGGTCACATCTCCTGGGATCAGGTACAGGGAGAGGCGCAGGTCAGTGGGCCGGAGGTTGAGGGTAATCTGCGGACGATTTAATGGGACAACACTAACTTAGAGATAAAGATGGGCCTGTTCCTCAATAGCCAAAACCATCTTGGGGAGGGCAAGGGCGCTCTGTGGACTCCTAATGAGCTCCATGGAACATGCAACATTCATGGATGTTCACTGACCTTCCCGCATCGGCAGACCTGCGTGTGGGAGGGGTTGGAGGAGGCACAGAAGCCACTCCTCAGCTACAGTCTCTCCAATGGACTCATCTGCCCCCGGGAAGACTACTCACTCTAACGCACCAGTGGACTGGGGGACGTCTTGTTACTTGACTTCCGGCATCTCCTGAACAGGTGCCAAGCTAATCGGCCTTCTCTAGTTAGTGTAAGAAACCAACACTGGTCATTTCTGAAGGGAATATAGCTCTGCCCCCAAGAGCGCAGGGGGTGGCGATGGTACCCACACCCGGTTCCACATCTTGCACATCCGCCAGGAGCCGCTCTGTGGGTGGGAGGCTGCGCCTGGGGCGCCCCTGGGGGAGGTGGCCGGCCGGGGATGCTTGCCGAGACCTGCAGCAGGGAGTGGGCGGTGGGAGCTACCCGTCCCAGGCATAGACACGGATGGAGCGGAAGCCACGATGGCTTTGGAGGTTTTGAGAACTGTTTTCAAGTTCTACTTCCAATTGTGTGACCCTGTCTGGTCTAAATCGCTTAGAGAGTCATGTTTTCGTGTCTGTGACAGCATAAATGAGACCTGAGTCATCTGGTCGGCAGGACCATTAGACAAGATATTACAGATAAGGTGCCTGGCTTAGGGTCTGTGTGATAGCAAGCACTTGTTGCATTGTCATCATCATCACCATCATCATTTGTATACTCAGCTCTTTGAAACACAGTCTCCAGTCCCACCAGCGTGACTCGGTGGTTGAGTGTTGTTGACCTAGGGGCCTGGAGGTCACGGATCAATGCCCGGTCAGGGCTCCATCCCAATTGTGGGCACTTCCGTAGGCAGCCAATCAACGATTCTCTCTCATCATGGATGTTTCTATTTTTTTTTTCTCTCTCTCTCCCTTCCTCTCTGAAAGCAATAAAGTATATTTTAAAAATCAATCAATAAATAAAATAAACTCCAGCCTCTGTACCTGAACAGTGCGGAATGGAAGTACCGTTTCTCCTGCAGTCTTGGGGCTCTGAAGCTCAGTCTCTGGTCTCCTCACTCCTTAGGGTTTAGAAAAGGGGCTTACAAGCCCCAGGGTCTGATCTGGGCAAGGCCTACAGAGAAGCAGAGTGAAGGCAGGATGGGAAGCCATGACCAGTGAGGAGAGGGAATGGAGTTGATGTGGGAGTGACCACTAGGGGGCAGGGTTGTACAGGAAGAGGCGCACAGGGTACCCAGCAGACAGATCATGGGGTAGACTGGCCCTTGCAACTCTTGGCTCTGTGATCAGAGGAGTTGCTTATCTTCTCACAGCCTGGACGTCAGTCACCTGAAACCCCTCCCGCAAAGGATTCCTGTGGCTCAGTGAGTGCCTCCAGCATCCTGTGTGCTTAACAACAATTAGTCCTGTACCTGTCATAGTCATTTAACTCCTTCATCCCCATGGCGACCAGATGTCTCCAATCACCACTTCATCCCTTTGTACTGAAAACGGCAAGCCGATCTTCTTCCCCTTCGCCTCTGGGCTCCGACATGTTCCGCACAGCACACCCGAGTCGCTGTCCTAGTGCCATTAGTAACCCTTGGACAGCAGTTCCTGGTACCTCGTTCTTTCCTATGGAATGAAGTGCTCTGGCTGCTCGTTGTCCGGGATGGGCGCGTGGTGGCTCTGTATTAGCAAGAGGTTCCAGCAGATGCGCTTGGGTACCACAGCCTGAGCCGGAGCTGACACCGTTCTGCCTTTACCCCGGGGCCAGGCAGACAGGGGAGGTGTTTAGGATGGTCCTTGTGAGAAACTCTGGTACATAAGAAGCATTGGCCCTGCATGACCTCCATGCTTCTGTTTTTTGTTTTTTGTTTTGTTTTGTTTTTTACATTAGTTTTAGAGAGAGAGGAAGGGGAGGAGAGAGAGAGAGAGAAACATCAATGTGTTGCTCTACCCATTCCTGTGCATCTATTGATTGGCTCTTGTATGTGTCCTGACCAGAGACTGAACCCACAGCCTTAGCGTCTCAGGGCACATGCCCTGGTTGTGGGTTCAGTCTCTGGTCAGGACACGTCTACTGGATTCCATTGCCAGTAGGGGGCGTGCTGGAGGCAGCCGATGGATGATCTTCCTCTCTCACCCACGTTTCTATCCCTCCCTCTCCCTTTCTCTCTGACACCAATGAAAATATTTTTTAAGAAAAGAATTTTCTTTTAGCCTTTGAAGCACAATGCGTGCACGCCGCATGCTTTGCAGAATGGAGACAGCTGTTTCCCACAGTGTTTCTCTCTGTGGCATTATTGCATTGTTATTAAACGAGCGTATTCATTGCCTAAGCTGAAATCAGTGATTTATTTGGGAAACTCTAAGCAAATGTAAATATTTGGAAACACTTTTAAGTTTCTGGCGCCGTCTCCACCTACACTCCTCAGTGTTGCATGTGACACCCCCTGTCCTCATAGACTGGGGATAAGAGGAGGGTTATTGAGGGGCCTTTTCTTCAGAAAGCTGGGGGTTTGATCTGGCCCAGCTGTGTGCATCTGTGTGTGTTTATTTTCTTCCGTTGTTTGTTCTTTGGTGATGTCTCTTGAACATGCAGCTTTATGCTCAAAGTTCTCATGTCTTCATCTTTAAAAAGTGAATGTAATAACCTGAGTGTTAATATTGGTAATTGCATGTGCCATCATAAATCTCCAGCATCGATCACACGGCAAGGAGGTCATTACAATTTGATTATTGTCTACTTCCATATCATTCTTACCAGCAAATGAGAAGAGAGTTTGGGGACCCAAAATATCTAATCCGAAATGCAAGCTTCTCATATGTGGACCATAATCCTACCCACACTGAATGGCTTAGATTACCCTAACTCTCCCAATGCTTTCCATTCGCACCCCTCGGGCCCCCAAGCTTGGATGCTCCCAAAGAGCCAGCCGCATTCATCCTCTCACTGCTTCTACCAGGATGACCCCGCCCTCAGCCGCTGGGTCCAGCCTGCAGAGATGCGCCCAGCCTGAGGGAATCTGAGCTGGAGTCAATAATAACAGTTCCAGGTCCACTTCCTGTATCTGATTTCCATGTGGGCATCTGACACGCATCTAACTAATAGATGCGATGGCCTTCACGAGCGTCCTTGATCTTTACAGAGGACTGGAGGCATGACGCTTCCTCCCAGGCATTTTGATGTGTGTGTAATGATCTGAGGCTGAGAACTGCTGTGGTGCTTGTAAACATGGAGGGAAGGCCCGGGGTGAAAAGCCAGTGTGCTGAGAAAGACGGAAAGGAAACACGGAGAGAACCAGACAGCTCGACTGTCGCCCACGTGGGGAAGGCTTCAGCTGTGGATTTCTTTGCGGAGACAACAACACAGCAACAACAAAGCACTTTATTAAGAAATAAAGATATTTTTATTGATTCCAGAGAGCAAGCGAGAGGGAGATAGAAGCATCAATGATGAGAGAAAATCATGGATCGGCTGCCTCCTGCATGACCCCCACTGGGGATGGAGCCCAAACCCGGGCATGTGCTCTGACCTGGGATCGAACCGTGACCTCTTGGTTCATAGGCTGATGCTCAACCGCTGAGCCTGAGCCACGCCAGCTGGGTAGCAAAACACTTCTTCTCAATCACTTTGTGTCGCAGGCCAGCACCTCCTAACCTTCCGTCATGTCATGCTCTTGCCTCTTAGGGACACGTCCCCTCCTTCTCCCCACTTGCTGAGGCCCCGCTTACAGTTTGGTCTTGGCTGTTTGAGATTTTTACGTTGTGTTTTGTTTCCTTGGTTTCCTGGCTCAGCTGCATGTAATTAACGAGCTCCATCTCTGTAGTCCCCTGAGGCCACGGTCCCCCTCTCACTGCGGATTGCTGATGGAAAGCCATTTCAGAGGCTCACCTGTGAGGTCTCAGTGTCAGAGGCCACGTTGCACTCAGCTCCATACTGCACGAGTCCCTCAAGCAGAACCTGGCTGATGGTGTCCCCCCACACGCCACCTCCAAGCACACCTCAGCCAGCACCAATTCGAGGGGAAAGTGCCATTTGATCTGACTGAGGCGGACAGGGCACGGCCGCTCGTGTGCTAAAGAGGAGAATCAAAGCCCTGATCCAATTAGCAGCACGTCTGGACGCGAGGCCTGGGAGGGTCTAGTCCAACAACACTCTTGCAGGGATGGCGGGTGGAGAGTGAGGTTTTAGATGTTTAAAGAAAACATTTTTGTTTGTTTGTTTGTTTGTTTTCCTACCAATTCACTAGACATTTGAGGATCTTCAATAAATCAGTCTCTCGTCTAAATCCTGGGGTTAACCTCGAATAAAAGGCAGGGATTGGAAATGCAGCCAGCAGGAAGTGTAATTAACTGGGGCTGCCGCACTGGAGGCATGGACAAGTCAATCAGAGAAGCAGAGAGGAGAAGCACAGACCTTGGAGTCCTGAGCTGCAGGTGCTGGATGGAATGAGGAAGCATTCTTTCTCTCACACGTGGCCACTCCTCAGGAAAGGCCGTCTACTCAGACAGTGGCCTCACGGAACAGCCAACACAACGGCCTGGTGCCTGTGTCCACAGGGGATGAGCAATGCCCAGGAGCTTCCCAGGACCCCCTCTTGTATTTCAAAACCAGGAATGGAAGGAGCAGCCTCAGAGAGGAACAGATACGGATACAGAATCTCCTCAAGGCACATGGAGCATGTCACAGCCTTATCACTCAACAGAACATGCCAGCACCAAGGCCCTTTCAGCAGAGATCCCAGGGTTGGCTTTGCTATGAGTTCAGCCCCTTTCCCTCCTTTTATTTAAGGACTAGAATCCTGGTGCACGAACTTTATGCACAGGTAGGGTCCCTAGCCTTGGCTGGTGATCAGGGCTGATCTATGGGGCAACTGGTGGGGTGATGGAAGGGACAGCACCCGCTGGCACCTGCCTTGGCTGGCCTGGCACCACCCCCTCTCTCCGCCCTTGCTGGTAGGGGCCTGCAGGCTGGGGGCAGCTCCTGCATTGAGCATCTGTCCCCTGGTGGTCAGTGCACATCATAGCAACCAGTCCTTCCTCCGTTCAGTCAATTTGCATATTAGGGTTTTATATAGATAGATGAGGTCAGCAGGAGCATGTTCCAGGTTCACATGGTCTTTGCTGCTCTGTGTTTCTGCTTCAGGAGAAATCCAGGAAGGGCTCTAGCCAGTGGATAGAGCGTGGGCCTGCAGACTGAAGGGTCCCAAGTTTGATTTCGGTCAAGGCACACACCTTGTTGCAGGCTCCTGGTCTTGGGCGCCAATCAATCGATGTGTCTCTCTCACATTGATGTTTGCCAGAAGCCAATTATTGTTTTAATAATAGAGAGAATTCGGAGTGCTGGTCAACCTTAATTTCTCTGCAGTGTTTCCCAAGCTTCTCTCATGATGAGAATCACCTGGTGGAGTTGTTAAAATACAGATTCCTGAATCCCAACTAAGAAGTGCTAAACTAGAATTTTTGGGAACATATAGGTAAAATTGTATACTTAACTTAGTGCTCTGTCTCAGAGCACTAGTTAAGTGCTCCACCTTAGAGCATTAGTTAAGTATACAATTTAACAGATTTTTTTTTTCTGATCTGACAAAAAGATAGGTATAATTTTGATTCATTCACACCGGATGGCTATTATTGTGTTGGCTGTTGTCATTTTATTCATTTGACAATCTAAGTGAAAGAGGTCAGTGCCCCTCACTAATAGTAAGGTATTGCATGTCTAAATCTTCTTGTGGCTCACCCAATCCTATCCTAAGAACTTTGTGGCAACAAAGAGCATTGTCTAACTAAATGTATTTCATATTAATGCAGAAGAATTTCCCTATCGTTATCAAGTGCAAGCTCTGTATTGGACATTGTGCTAATTGTCAAGGTGAGTTCACGTCCATCCCTGTCTCCAGGAACGCGTGTCGGGGGAGACACACAAATGAACACTGACGGCCAGTGAGGAGGCCAGCTTGTGTGTCTTGCCCAAGTCCTCTGACCCCCCTGTACCCCGACCTCTTCTGCCCACCAGTTGCTTCTCAAGAACAGGAAGGCCCTCCTGTGAGTGAGGATTGTTCTCTGCTTTCTTTTGCAAACTCACACCAGTGCCTTATGGCCCCTCCGGGGCTCTCCGCCATTAGCAGAAACAATCTCAGGACCGCCTCCTCGGCCCAGGGCCAGGTGCTGGCTAATATTTGCAGAGTGTGGGAAACGTTAAGGACAGAAGGTTTTAGGACTGCACTGTGGTCTCACAGAAACGCATAAAACCAGAGAGCAGAGCAAACCATTCCTTGGAGTCCTGGCATGACTGGGTGGAGCCAAAGGGAGAAAAACAATTACAATGAGCACAACGAAGCCAGAACCGCCATCCCTTCTGGAGTGAGTGGCAAGAGCCTTTGGAGGCACTAATCAAAGAGAGGGGGGGAGGGGAGAGAGAGAGAGAGAGAGAGAGAGAGAGAGAGAGAGAGAGAGAGAGAGAGAAAGCATTAAAGGGGAAGGGCAGGTGTTAAGGAGCCAGCAGCCCCTGAGCCAGTACTGATGGCCAGTGGAACACCCCCTACATTCAGCAAACATCCTCAGGCTACAACTTGGCCCAACTCTCGCTTGCTCAGAAGCCAGAAAGTGGGGAGCAGTGTGGTCCAAACCCAGGCAGCGAGATGGACAGGTCTGTGTTCTTCCCCATTCGGCCGGCCACGACCTCCCTGTGGGTACCGGCTGAGCTCTGCCTCCGTCTCCAGCTTCGCAGTCCTAACCTCCAGCACCTGCCACAGGCCTCCCATCCCAGCTCCCTGGCTGCCCCTGGGCTAACTCTCTCCCGTAGAACTCTACGGAACTCTCTATCTCAGCGTGCGTCCCTTCATGGTTCATGTCCAACTTGATGACGGTGTTTAGTTCTTTGTTGACATCGTTGGGCTGCACTTGCTAGTATTTGGTAGAGGATGCTTGTATCTGTGCGCATGAGCGAAACTTGGATTTAATTGTCTGTCTGGCAATGCCTTTATCGGGTTTTGTCGTGAGAGAGCTGCTGGCCTCAAAGAGTAAGGCAGGAACTACTCACACTCAGCTTCTGTTCTCTAGGAGAGATTGTGAAGAATTGGTACAATCACCCTGGCTGGTTTGCTCAGCGGTTAGAATGATGGCTGGCAGACTGAAGGGTTGTGGGTTCTATTCCAGTCAAGAGTACAAACCTTGGTTGCAGGCTCAATCTCCGACCCCAGTTGGGGCACGTGCAGGAGGCAACCAGTCAACGTGTCTCTTCACATCAATATTTTTCTCTCTGTCTCTCTCTCCCTCTGTTCCTCCCTTCCAATTTCTCTGAAAGTCAATGGAAAAATATCCTCAGCTGAAGATGAACAAAAATAAATAAATAAATAAATAAATAAATAAATAAATAAATATAAAACAATATAAATCAGGGATATGGGTCAAGATTCATGGTTTTGTGTGTGGATGACCAATTCTCCCAGCACCATTTTTGAAAACACTATCCTTTCTCTATTGATTTGTCTTTTAACCTTTGTTGAAAATCAATTGATCTCATTTGTGTGGGTCTATTTCTGGACTCTATTCTGTTCCATTGATTTATGTGTCTGCATTTTCACCAATACAAGACCCTCTTGATTGCTATCGCTTTAGACTACACCTTGAAAGCAGGGAGCTTCAGTCCTGCCATTTTATTGTTTTCCATACCGTTTTTGATATCTTTGTTGTTTTCTGCTTTGCAAAACAAATTTGTTTAGGGTTCTGTTTAATTTACAGACCAATGTATTTAGAATTAACAGCCTAACAGTATTGTTAACATTGTTTTATTTATTGATTTGAGAGAGAGAGAAACATTGATCTGTTGTTCCACTTGTTTATCCATTCATTGGTAGACACCTTTAACCTTGACAGGTCGGGAGGACTGACGCTGTAATCCACGGGGCTACCTGGCCAGGACCATGTGGTCTTTCGTGATGGCTGCTTCCTGTGCTCTGGAAAGGATAGATGCTGATCTGTTGGGTCCCAGATCAGTTTTTCTTACCAATTTCCATCAATATTTCCCATCAGTTGCAAAGAATGTAAAAGTGCTCTCCTGTCATTTTGGATTTGTCCATTGCTCCTCTCAGCTCTGAGAGCCATGCTTAAGGACGGTCCGTTTTAGGTTCGTATATGTTCAGCATAATTTTGGGGTGGCTTTTTTGGCTTATTTATTCCTTCATTATTTTGTTGTTATTATGAATGTCCTTCTTTATCCTGGTAGAAATAGTGCTTCAACAGACGCTTTCTCATATTAATGTAGTTACTCCCAGCTTTATTTTGTATATTTTCCAATATTTTCTTTTGATCTATGTTGCACTTGAATAAGAAAATAAACAGAAATCATTCTTTTTCATCAGAAAACTTAAAAGAAAATAAAAAGATATGACATTGACTGAGATTATAGTATAATATTACAAATTATATAATATTGTATTTTAACATACATATGTATATGATGACATAGCTTTGGTTCTAATCATATCAACTCTCTGATAGAGGAAAGCAAACCCTAGCAAGAAGCAGCAAATCTCTAATCTTTCAAATACAAATTTTATAATAAGAATAAACATAATGGTGCCAATAAAAATAGCAATAAAGCTAAAAATAGCCAGATTTTTCTTAAATTTACTATGTACTCATAATAAGTTCTTTTACCCACATCTTGCCACTTAACCTTCATAAGAACCCTCTGATTTATATCCTTTTCTTAACCTCATTTTATAGCTTTTGGTAGGAAAAAAATCCCAAGATCCCCTGGTCCCTTAGATTCTGTTGTTGTTTTTTTGTTATCCAATCAAACAGTAAATGAGGTACTGCTGTGCAGAGACTGTGCCAATGTGATTAGGACGACGCATCAGCTGACACAACAGACAGGGAATTTCCAAGTGGATCTGCCCTGATCCCACAAGCCCCCAAAGCATGGGGTTCTCTCTGGATGCAGCGGGAGAGGGGGCACAGCGGGACGGGGCGAGGTCTGAGGCATGAGCAGGCCGGCGCCATGGCTGTGAGAGGATGGAGAAGGCCACGGAAGGAATGAGAGCAGCTTTCAGAAGAGAGGGCCTTCCAGCGGACAGGCAGTGACTCAGGAAACAGGAACCTCAGTTCTCTAACCGCAAGAAGCCTGGGCTCACCATGGCGGCTGGCGTGGCTCATTTGCTTGGGTGTCATCTCATGCACCAAAAGGTTGCTGACTGGTTCTCGGTCAGGGGACATGCCCGTGATGTGGGCTCAATCCCCAGTAGGGCGTGTGCAGGAGGCTGCCTGTCAATGTTATGCTTTTACATCGATGTTCCTCTCTCCTTCTTCCTTCCCCTCTGTCTCTCAAAATCAATTTAAGATTATTTTTAACAAAGAAACCTGGTTCTAGCAGCCCCTTCAGGAAGCTTGGGGGTGAGTGGGTTCTCCCCCAGAGCCTCCAGAGCGGCCCTGACCCTCCAGCACATGTTTTTGGCTTTGCAAGACTCGAAGCTGAGACAATTCCAATGTTTCACCTACAGATTTAATAAACAGATATTGCTGTAAACTACCAAGTCTGTGATAAACGTTTTCTTTAAAAAAACAAACAAACAGATTTTTTATGGACATTTTAGAGAGAGATAAAGGGAGAGGGAGAGAGAGAAATATCGATGTGAGAGCAAAACATCATCAGCTGCCTCATCTACTTTGACTACCGGAGATGGATCCTGTAACCCCAGCATGTGCCCTGATGGGGAATCAAACCTATGACCTTTCAGTGCACTGCATGATGCCCGACCATCTGAGCCACACCAGCCAGGGCAAGTCTGTGATAATTTGCTACACACCAAGAAAAAACTAATACATAGCGATGATTAAATTTAGAAAGATTGCATAACTTGCCCCAGTACAGTCTAATTCAAAAATCCTCATATCCTCCCTCTAAGCTAATGCAAAAACATACTGTATCTTTTTGCCGTGTATTTCAGCTCCTTTCTCTTGTCTAAATACCACGTGCTCTCTTTGGGTCATCATCATCAACCATCTGCGGTTCTTTGTATTCTCTGAGGCCTCCCGTGCCACAGGAGCACAGAGCTGGAGTTCAAGGAAGGGAAAAGTCTCATTAAACTGATTTGACTTCCTAACGCGGATGCGTTTCCTATCCCCTTCAGATCTAGGCTAAAAAAAAAAAGAAAAAAAGATTTTAATGAAGCTTGCATAAATCAGAATGTCATTATATGGTCTAATAGTTAACTAATCCTTAATTGTGCAGTACTTTGAAATTTAATGACCATTACAGAGAGTCCCGCGGAGACGAAGATGGAGCAGGGGCGATTGCTGTAGAAGAATGCACTAGAACAATGCTCATTACCGGAGCCGGAAGCCCTGCTTTCATGGCCGCCTTCCTTGGGGAGAATTTGCAGGAAAACTGAACCGGGGCCTATTGTTCAGTTGCTTCTGACATTTTCTGTTCCTCTGGTTTGCTGACTTGCGTTGTCACAGGTTGAGGAGTGGAACAATAGGCAGACATCAGACAAGACCTTTCTGTGCTCAAGGACAATGGGGCCAGGAAACAAAGGGCAGGAGCTATTCCGGACTCGGTCTCTGGACAAAAGGGCCTTTAAAAACGTTAAAGAACAGAACACCAGGATCCAGTAAAACAACAGCACGATCAATGCCCATGTCCTGTCCCTTTGTGATGCATATTTCTGGGAGGTTCACAGAAACACTTTAAGATCTTAACCAGACTCCTCTGGTCTTTGCTGGGGGGGGGGGGGGGGGGGGCTCCCCTGGACCGGGTAACTCTGTCTCACACTTTACCGAATTTCCTATAGAGCCAGCAAAGCAGACATTCACCCCACCGGTTTGCAAGTGTCAAAAATACACTTGAAATATCCATGCAACTTTCTCAAATGCCCCCAAATTTATTTGTAACATATTATGGAAAAGTAGTAGTCTGAAGTCTGATGTCAACAAAATTTCAATGATTATTTAGGGTATCTGTGTAGATAGCATAAAAAGTCAAAATTAAAAAAATACACTCTCTTGAAAGAATTTATCTTTCTTTAAAAATATATTTTATTGATTTTTACAGAGAGGAAGAGAGAGGGACAGAGAGCCAGAAACATCAATGAGAGAGAATCATCAATCAACTGCCTCTTGCACGCCCCCCACTGGGGATGTGCTTGCAACCAATGTACATGCCCTTGACCAGAATCGAACCTGGGACCTTTCAGTCCGCAGGCCGACGCTCTAGCCACTGAGCCAAACCGGTTTCGGTGAAAGAATTTATCTTTACATTAGAGGCCCGGTGCATGAAATTCATGCATTGGGGGCAGGGGAGGGAGCTTCACAGCAGGGAATCCCTCAGCCCAACCTGCACCCTCTCCAATCCTGGACCCTTTGGGGGATGTCTGACTGCCTCTGAAAATCCAGGACTGCTGGCTATTAACTGCTCACCTGTCCGCCTGCCTGATCACCCCTAACTGCACCCCTGTTGGCCTGATTGCCCTTAACCACTTCTGCATTGCCCCTCACCCAGGACCCAGAATTTCCTCCTCCGACAGGTCCCAGGCACCTGGGACCCGGGCTTCCCTCCCTCTGGCTGGCCACAGGCACCCAGGACCCAGACCAGTTTCCCCAGCGCTGGCTGCAGCTGCAGGTAATGGTGGGCGGCAGCTTCGCGTGGGCGGCAGCCACTGGCACCTGGGACCACAGGGCAGGTGGCTTTTCCTCCCCAGCCGCAGCTTGGCTGATCCCCATTCCTCTCTTGGGAGCTCATGTGTGCCTGGCTGGTCCCCATTTTAAAAGGGACAAAGTACCCTCCAGGCCAGGAACATGACCATCTCCATCCTAACGAGTTGCTTGATGTACTAGTTTGTAAACAAATACCAGTTCAATCAAAAAGAGGTCAAACTGAGTCCAGATGACAGACTCCAAAGAGTGCTGTGTTTCCCGACACTGAGACGGACCCTCAACCAGCCTGCCTGCCTGGCGCTCTGCCCCACTTCCCCATCGGCGATCTGTGGGCGAAGGTCACGAGCCACATGGTCCCACCGCGTTCCACTCCGGATTCACACTCTCAACCTGGAGCTGCTGTGCGCCGGACGCCCTAACAGGTTGGCTTCTAAGAGGAGGAGGCGCTGCGCAGAGGGCCCCCACTCCGTGGATGCCGTGGACGGGTAGCCTGGTGGGCAGGGTTGTCTCTGTGGAGCTGAGTCAGGAAAGCCTGCTTCCTCCCTGTCGACGTGACAAAGTCGAGCCCCTGATTCTGCGAACTGAGGGCGGGCCCTGCTCGGCGATGGCCTTTTCACTGTCCTTCCCAGCGCACCTTGGGGTGACGCCGGTTACAGAATTGCACAGGTTCCAGGGGTGCAGTTCGACCACATATCATCTGTGTGCGGTGTGGAGGGCAGTCCGAAGGGTCAGCCGTTCCGTGAGGCCTGAGGCCAGCGCCAGCCTCCCAGGCCTCAGCGCAGACCACGAGGCGCTGGACGTGGGAGGGAACAGCGGAGCCCGGGCAGCTCCAGGACCCCAGAGGCCCCTGGGAAGCGGGGAATGGGACTGGCGTGCGCCCAGCCCTCCACAGCTCAGCCTTGGCACCTTCAGTGGTCAGGGCACGGAGGTGAGCACCACCGCCCCTGGCAGCAGCTGCAGGCCTCTGCCCCGCCTGGCAGATTCTCTGCCTTCTAGACCTTCCCACAGCACAGGAGAGACACGTGTGGACCCGCCCACACTGGGTGCTGAGGACAAAGTCTCTCTGGGCCTAACCGGAGCCCCCACCAGCTCGCTGGGTCCGGCTGCCCTGGTGGATCAGGCTGAGGAGCTGGGGGAGGCTGCGTGCGGGGCAATCTGCGTGGTGTCACCAAGAGTTCCGGGACTGGGCCTTCTCCCTGATGACCTCATCGTCCTGCCCCCCTCCCCCTGCTCTCTCCTCCCCCCTCCTTGCCTTCCCCCTGCCCGCATGCCCTTCTCTCTCGGTAGCATGCACGCACACGTCTCACAAGCAGTGAATCTTGAAGGAATGACACATCCCATCTGCACGCTGTGCTAATTGGTGCTGCTGTGCCCTAATCGATAACCAAGGACAGAGAGCAGAGCAAGCCCGGCCAGCGTGGCTCAGTGGTTGAGCATCGACCACAAACCAAGAGGTCCCGGCCAGGGCACGTGCCCAGGCGATGGGCTCAGCTCCCAGCGTGGACCGTGTAGGAGACAGCTGATCAATGGTCTCTCATCACTGATGTTTCTCTCTCCCCTCCTCTTTGAAATCAAAATACATATTTAAAAAAATTAAGTATTCAATGTACGAAACAGTAACAAGTGTATATAATCCGTTTTTCTCTCATTCTTTATAAAAATATGTAAATTTCTCCTGGCCTTTTCTATCCCTCCAACACACTAATTACTCCTGTTTTCTTTTAATTAGTCTTTTTTTTTTCCCCCCTACTCTTCAGGCAAATCTCGTTATTGGATGCTAACTTTCAAACAAGCAGATAAAACATTCTTTGATGTGTCTTTCCCTCTAATTATTTGCAAGGTAATCTTTCATTTAAATATTAGCAAATTGTGGGTGCTCCCGCTCGCATAGCAATGAGCTGCTCACGGACGCTCTGCCGCTGTGTTCTGGGCTCCGGGTATCAATGCTGCTGGCTTAGGAGCAGAAGAGAATATGGCGGAAACACCATTTCTTGCCCACCAGCTGTGCTCCCCGAGAGCGAGGCGCCCTGCATCTCACCCAGAGGGCGAGGTGGTCCCCGCTCCACAGGGGGCGTCTTTCCGAGCTTCGGAGCGGCCCGCTGCCAGCTGCAATGCTCTGTCTCCCAGCTCTGATTAGAATGACTTTGGTTATTTATTGGGACCTGGTTCCAAATGCGCTGTTTGTAATTAAAATTTTAAAGCCTGAATACCAGACGTGGTAGCAGCTACTATATGTTTGTTTCTTCACAGAGTTTCCGGAAAGAAAAAGAAAAAGGTGCTTCACTTTGAGTTCAACGTGCGCTCCAGCGGATAAACGGCAAAAGGAAGTCCCCAGCTGTGGGCAAGTGAGCCGGCCTCCATTCCTTTCGTTGCCACCGAATCTTTTGGAAAACCTACTGTGTGCGTCCCTGTGGAGTGTGTGTAGACACATCATGTGAGAGTGTGTTCCTGAGTCGAGGTCAACCACGTCCTTGGTGCTTAAGAACTGGAACTCTTGCCCAGCTGGTGTGGCTCAGTGGTTGAGCGTTGACCTATGAGCCAGGTCACAGTTTGATTCCCATTCAGGGCACCTGCCCGGGGTTCGATCCCCAGGGTGGGGCGTGCAGGAGGCAGCCAATCAAGGATTCTCATCGTAGATGTTTCTCCCTCCCTCTCCCTTCCATTGATCTTCAGAGAGAGTGGGAGTGAGAGGGAAAGAGAGAGAGAATCATGGATGTGAGAGAAACCCATCGATTGGTTGCCTCCTGCAGGCACTCCGACCAGGGCCTGGACCAGGGAGAAGCCTGTGACCACAGTACGTGCCCTTGACCGGAATCAAACCCAGGCTAACACTCTATCCACCAAGTCAAACTGGCTGGGGCAGGAATGTCTACTTTGACCCCAAGGACCCTCCTGGATGTCGGACCCACCACAGGGTAGCTCTCCGTGGTTCGTGTCTCTCTGAACAGCCCCCCTTCTCCGTGCCCGGGCTGCAGGGTCAGCCTCCGGCAAAGGCTACGAGAATCTATTTGTGGGTGATTTACCTACAGGGAGTCGTCCCGCTTTCTTATTTAACTTCCACATTGGATTTAAATGTTTTGTATTTACTTTGCACCAGACATCATGAGCCTGAGGCCAGTGAATGAATCTGGAGTAAAGGAACAAATGAGCTGGACTCGCTCCAGATGCAGTTCATTTCCCGTGAGCTCGCGGGAGCCTTGGGAACCAACTGCTTCTCCCCCAGAGGGGACGGTCTATCGCTGGGGTCTGCCTTCTGCTCACAGAGGCTCGAGAACAGGAGTCACGGGCATCGCATCTCTGGTGGTGGTGGCGGGTCTCTCCAGCAGAGCAATGTGCCCATAGGGGGCGGTGATGGTGTGGCATTAGCCCAGAAGACAGTATCACCGGGTGGATTTTAATGGCTCCTGAGAGTCCCCTGCCTCTAAATTGGTCTTTTCCCCTCTTAGTAAATGTGGACTTTATTGCTGAGAGCAGTTCGGTTCACAGCCACATGGAGCAGCAGGCCATGGGTCTCCCATCTGCCCCGGCCCCACGCGCATGCACTCCTCAGCACCAGTGTGCCCCCTCCCCCCACAGCAGTGCCTGGGTTAGGATGGATCGGTCATCCAGAGTCCATCAATCTGCATGTGTTCATGTTGGTGTGGCAGCAAATACACATTTGACATGTACATCTGCCATTGTGGTTTCATACCGAGTATTCTCCTCTGCTCCATCTACTCATCCCTCCCTCCCCTCCAGCCCAGCGAGCACTGGTCCTCTACTGTCTCCACAGCTCTGCCTTTTCCAGAATGTCCCTGCGCTGTCGTCATACAGCATGTCCTTTCTCAGACTGGCTTCTTTCCCGTCACCCTGAATTTCCTGTCTCTCCCCCCTCCTCCCCCCCCAGACCTCCTTCCCCCGGAAGACAGGGAGGCGGAAGCTGCACGCAGAGCAGGTTGGGTGGGAGCACCCCAGACTTCTGCGCAGCCTCAGGCAGGTTCATCAGAGCCGCCCGTCCTTGAGCCAAAGGCAGCTGACAAGGAGCCTGAAGTCTCTCCCAGCGCGGGTCTGCCTTGCCATCCGTGTGGCACGCACTCAGGTGGGGACCCGCCGTGACACGTGCTGCCTGGGTGAAGGTGCAGCCACAGCCCCCCGGATCCCCCATCGGGCCCACGCCTGGCAGTGGAATCCGCCAGGCACGCTCTCTTCTGCCCGACAACACGCCTGCTTGCCTTTTACTCTAGGATGAACCAATTTTTGACATACAGCTGGTGCTCAATAGATGGTTTGATTTTCCCCACTAAGAGCGTGGGCTAGGAAAAAGAGCTCAGCAGTGAGCCTCGCCCTCCTGCACGCACTCTCTGACGATGGGCTGGCGCATCAAGCATTGCGTCCGGAGGCCCCCTCTCTCGCCAGAGCCCTTTCCTCAGCCCCACGGATGTCACCATGGCTCTCTCTGGGGACAGTAACTGCCCTTCATGAGGCTGTCATTGCTGCAAATTAGCGTCACACAGGAGTGGACCTGCCTGAATTTACTCCAGAATGAACATCACTTAACCCGTCCTGCCTTCCTGGTGACTTCTCGGCAGGGAGAACCCTAGAGACTTCCTTTGTCTCTGCGAGGAGGAATTAGCATTCCTGGGGGATGGTGGACCGCATGGGCGGCTGTGCTCCTGGGCCCCAGCCTGTTTACATCATGGGTCAGACTAACACTAACTCAGGTGGAAATGGTCATAAAAGTCAATCATCCCAACGTCTGAAAACCCGCAGCTTAGCGATCACATGTGCCGTCACTCGCAGAACGCACAAGGGCGTGCTTCTGCATAAATCAGGCCGGTCTTAGTGCCCGTTCTGGGGAAGAAAGAGGCGGATATAGTTTAAGAATGATGGCACTGTCGCTTATATGAGTAAAAAACTGACAGGGGACTGGGAGAATGTCAGGGCCAATGGGAAGGCGTTGGCTCCATCAGTAAATGGCCCACAGTCCCCACCGAGCACTGGGCACCACGTTCCCAAAGGGAAGGGTGACGGAGCGCCTCGGCGAACACTCCCGGACTCCAGTGGCCACGTTCCAGGATACGGATCAGCCACGGTGAAAAGCAGCCCTCAGGTGGCAGAGTCCCACATTAATATGGGGCAACTGGGGAGAGGTTATGATGCTTGCACATATTCTGTGTATCACAGAATTTTTCAGTGTTACCTTCTTGTTATTAGAAATGCCATTTATTCACATGCGTTTGCTAGAAATACCCTTTATCCAGGTTCCTCCCAATGGAAGCACCTCCCTGTAGCTTTCCTAGGGCTGCATCCGAAGAAAGAAAAATATATGCCTACTCTGCAAACACCCCCTGCACGGAGATGTTGAGATTGGCGTGGTGATAACTCTCCCCCATCTCTTCAGGGAGCCGACACCTAAATAAACCTCTTTCCTTTCTCACCAACAGCTGTCTCATGAGTTTGACTTTTGTGGCTACAGGCAGCCGAACCTGGTTTTCAGTTATAAGAATAGAGTCATTCTTGGCACCTGTTTGTCCTGGTTGAGTGTCTGCCTGGTCTTTTGAGTTCACAGTTGCTGTGTATTTCCTGTTTGAAGTGGTAGCACAATACCGAAAATCCCAAATAGCTTTTTCACAGCCCTCCCTTCAAAGAGGGTTCGAAAGCCCATGTGAAGGTACAACAAGGAAACAAGACTTGCTTTGAAGTCTGAGTTGAATGCAATAACTTGAGCAAAATCGCTTCATTTGCCGGCTTTAGAATTTTCTGTTCCGTAGGCACTAAACATTTTGTGGTAGACTGTGTTGTGGTGTTTAACTGAATGTTTCGTATCAAAGAAAGATATTAGTTGTTAACAGTCTCAATGCTTAGCTGTGAACCAGGGATGTGATTCATAAATTTTCAGCCCTAAAATGAAAGGTGCCCCATCCATAGAGAAGAACAGAGAAGAGAATTGAAATGGAAGTCCTTGGCCATGTGCTGACTCATTAATTCTTACAGACGACGCCTCTTTTGATTAGACAGGTTGTCCTCAGCGCAGGCAGCATCACGGGATGCTGTCAGGAGCCGCCTGCAGGAAGCCAGCCTGCGTCAGGTTTTGTGTGGTTTCTGTGCAGCTTGAAGCAAGAGTTTAAGGTAATAACAGCCTTGGACAGACGCATTCTTCACGTTGGCTGTTAATTTCACCTTTTTGATCATTTCCTTCATTCAAATATCCGTTCTTCCAATCATTCATTCTTAATAAGCTATGTTCAAATATTGTACTGTTTTAGAAAATGCTTAAATACTTCACAATCCCTGCCCCCGGAAGATTTACAGTTTATGGAGAGTTAGCCCACATACCTCAGTGTGAATATTGTTTTATTTTTAACTAAAGACCTGGTGCATGAGATTCGTGCACTGGAGAGGCGGGTTCTTCAGCCTCACTCACAGTGTCATCAGGCAAGAGTTCCTTCTGCTCTAGGGGACTTTCCTAAGGTCTAGAAGCCACCTGGACCCCTTGGCTCGGGGCTGCTTCCCTCAGCTTCACAAACATTCTGGGTGTATCAACAAATTATTTTTATAGACAAGTGGTTGGACTTTGGAATTTCCCAGGATAGCCTAGAGAGCATCTTCGCTAACTCCCTCCATCTTACATGTCACGGTGGTCTGACATATTTCAGAAAGTGAAACCATTTCATCTCTAAACAGGGAAAATGCAGCCTTTCTCCTCCTCCTTGCACAGGGACAAGCCCAGTTCTTCCGCCATCTCTCTCTGTGTCTCCTTTACTTCGCACACAGAGCGCTTTACTTCTGATACTTCCGGTCACCAAATGTGTGGGAGGTTTTCCCCACAACAAGCAATTCTGTTTGGCACCAGCTGAGAATTTAACTCAACTCTTACACTATCCACCTGAGATGGTGTCAGATCCCACAGAGAAGGGCTCAGTCCCACAAGAGAAAGAAACAGTTGGTGTATGTTTCTCTTCTTAGGAGGACACCAATCATCTCAGGTTGGGGCCCCACCCTTCTGACCTCAGTTAACCTTAATCACATTCTGAAAGGTGCCATCTCCCAGTAGCCACATTGGGCTTTAGACTTCGACATATAAAATTTGGGGAGGAAGTGTCACAATTTAGTTCATAATAAATTCTTAGATTTGGAAAAAGACCTAAAACCAGGGCCTGCATAACCAGAGACCCAGCTGCTTTAGAGTTTTGTGAAGACTCAGAGAAGATCTGTGTAAAAATGAGTTGTCACTGGCTGGACAAGCAGTGTTTTGGCTGTGAAAGCCTGGGGGAGGGGGAGGGAGAGGGGAGGCCTCTTCCCATAGGCTCCAACCAGGGCACGGAGCCCGGGGGTTTGCTTGTAGTTCATCCACATTCCAAATGACACCAGAGCCCCAGACAAATTAGGATGTCACACAGCCTGCAAGGCAACAGATGATGCCCAAGGCACAGTCTGCATAGAACAGTGTCCCGGACAGAAAAACAAACGAGCAGCACTGGCATTTTAATCATCCTCCCTCACACTGAGGCTCTATGCCTCCCGCTGTGGCTGTGGCTGGTGGGTACTCAGACGCCCGTCCTCTGAGGAAGCGATCAGAATATGGCCTAGATTCTGTAGAACAAAGGCTGTGGCTTCGAGGTGGCACAACTGTCCTTGAATTTAATCAGTTTTCTACTTTCAGATAAGATTTTTTTAAAAATTAGACCGAGTAACAGTCTCTTCAAAAATCTTTAGTAATAGCTCGTCCCTGGGGAGTTCTGGCGAAGCGGCAGAGTTGGAGCCAAAGAACCAGAAGCAGAAACACTGGGTGGTGTCCAACAGCCTCCTCTGGCTGTGGTTCCCTGGGCGTGCTGACACTCGGTGACCCTCAGTCTCTCCATCTGTATAATGGGAATGGCGATGTCCTGCTTGGAAGTCTCGCAGCAAAGCTCCCTGTTGCAAACCAAGAGCCCTACGATGTCCTTCCCAGAGGAACAATTGCCTTTGAACTTGGCTGATTGAGGAGGAAGGACTCTGAGCCTCAGGACAGAACTCTCTGCTGGGAGTGTGTTTGTGCATGTCTGTGTGTGTGTGTGTGAGAGAGAGAGAGCGAGAGAGAGAGAGCACATGTATGCTTGGGGCCATATGCCTTTAGTGCTCTCAGTGTGGGAGCTCACAATGTTTGACACATTAATTTCCGTCTCCACTGGGAGCCAGCGTGGGCTATTTAAATAAAGAGCAGGGGCAGAGCACACGTTTGTCTTTTAAGCTTTCATTAATCATGTCTCACGGCTTTCTAAGAACTGTTAGCTAGGTGTGGAGTAAGATTTACTGTAACACGGATCAGTTCATCTAGCTTTTCCCTCACCCAACCATGGGCCGATGGGCTGGGTATTTCAGCCATTACACGGGCGCCCACACAGACACACACGTGGCTGTATTAACACATGAGCATATCTAAATGTAAACTTAAGTGCCTACCTCTATTTATGTGTACTTATCAAATATGTGTAAGTGATGGTTATGCATGAGGCGTTACCCTGGTTTAACACAGGCGTTACCCTGGTTTGCACAGACACTGACAGGGAAGTGACACATTTTAAACTCCAGGAAATGCACTTGGCACATCCACACCAATGTTTGAGGGACACACAACCCAATAGGCTCAGATATTCTGATGATATAAAGCCTACATAGGAGACCTTTCCCACCAAGTGTGGATGATGTCATTGTGTGTAACTGTCGCCTGCATTGTATGTAATTCAAATTCCTGGATTCTTGGTGGCTGTTTCTTCTGTACCGGTCACCTGGCCAGCGCTGGGCACATGTGGGCAGAGGCTCTCTGGAGCCGACCTACTGGGGAGTGTTTGGGCCTCAGGATCCGTGAAGAAGGAACAGAGTCACTGCTGCGGAGCCCACTCGGCAGACCAAGACTGCGACCTACCTCTTCTGGAACGAGGGGCCCCCAGAGGGGGTGACCTGCAGGGCAGACCCTGTCCTTCCCCAAGGGAGGGCCACCTTAGGATAAAAGGTGTCACTTCCCTGTCAGAGACATTTCTTTGTTAGAAACTTCCTTTCTGTGCCGTTTTTTTCTGCCTTAAAAACATCTCCTGTTTCCTACAGCTCCTGGGAGTTCCCATCTGTTGGCTAGATGGGATGTTGCCCAATTCATGCATCCCTAATGAAAGCCAATTAGGTTTTCAAATATCCTCAAGATGAGGAGGAGAAGGAGGAGCAGGAGGAAGAGCAGGAGGAGAAGGAGAAGGAAGAGGAGAAGGAAAAAGAAGAGTAAAGAAAGGGAGGAGGAGGAGGAATATAAGGAAAAAGAGGAAGAGGAAGAGGGAAAGGAGAGGAGAAGGAGGAAAGGGAAGGGGAGCAGGAGGAAGAGGAAAGGGAAGGAGAGGAGGACAAGGGGGGAGGAGGAGTAGGAACAGAGGGAGGGGAAGGAGGAGGAATGGGAGGTGGAGGAAGAGGAGGAGGAATGGGAGGTGGAGGAAGAGGAGGAGCAGGAGGGGGAGGAAATGAAGGG
>CM072935.1:46652500-46695000 GCA_036971965.1 Nyctalus aviator | reverse complement strand
ACTGACCACCAGAGGGCAGATGGTCAATTCAGGAGCTGCTGAGTGACAACAACTTTGCAGAGTGCCCCCTCGCACTCTGGGACCCCTTGGGGGATGTCAGACTGCCGGTTTTGGCCTGATCTCCACATGCCAGGCCGAGGGACCCCACCTGGTGGAGGGACCTCGCTCACTCTGCAGATGCCCTTTGAGCCCCAGCACCACCTTAGATGCTGCCAGCTGGGGAGGGACTGCAGGAAGTTTGCTAAGGCATGTCTGGCCCATTTTGCCCAGTCCCACCCTGCCAGCCACATTCTGATTAATTTACTTTCAATGTGCATGAATCTGTGCACTGGGCCTCCAATAATAATCATAATAAACAATCATAGCAATAATAGTAGGAAAATCAGAAAGTATTTATGTGTCTCAGGCACTCTGCTAGGTTTTTCACATTTATTATTATTGAATCCTTGAAACAGAACAATGATTTCATTAAGATTAGGTTATACATTAAAAAAAAATATCATTTATGGTGTGCAGAGAGCATTCCTATAGTTTAAGACGCTGGGGATTTGTTGTCGTTTGGTGAGAATGTGTGAGTCTGAGACTGGGCTTCTGTGTCTGTCTACAAGCAGGTAAGGAAATGACCCGGGAGAGGAGGGGCCAGAGGAAGTGGCCAGAGGAAGAGGCGGAGCTAGAAATAGCTCTAGCTGTCTTTCTCTGCCACCACTGAAATTATTCTATATACTGTGTTTTTGAAATTTCTCCACATTTTCTTTTTTTTTAAATGTATACAATAAAGTTCATGCATTTTATTTTTTAAAATATATTTTATTGATTTTTACAGAGAGAGGAAGAGAGAGGGATAAAGAGTTAGAAACATCGATGAGAGAGAATCATCAATGAGCTGCCTCTTGCCCACCACCTACTGAGGATGTGCCCGCAACCAAGGTACATGCCCTTGACTGGAATCGAACCTGGGACCTTTGAGTCCACAGGCCGACGCTCTACCCTGAGCCAAACCGGTTTCGGCTCCACCATTTTCTTTATAAATGTATTTTCTGTTACAAGGAAACCTCTGCGATTCCTTCTGGAATAGATGCCCAGAGAATTGGTTCCTATGACACAGGCTGCCCTCCATCCCCGGCCCCCCGCCCGCTGGGAGATCCCCCAGCAGACCCTGTGTTCTCTGTGGCGCCCGGTCCCAAGGCGTGTTTTGGGTTTGTGTGTTTAGGATTTCACTGTCCTCCGCGTGGCCTGAGGGAAGCTTGGGGCCTTAGTAAACGAGGTGCGTGACCCCTCACCTTGGGCAGGTCTCCCACGGCGGGGGGGGGGGGGTTCGGGGTCGGGGTCAAGGAGACTGCATGACAAGGCGGCATAAGGACCACCACAGTGGTGACTGGAGGGACCGATGGGAGCCAAACCCCCCTGTGATGCGGGTGGGCAGCCTTCATCCGGGGCCTGGGGGGTAGGGGGGAGGAGGACCTCAGAGGTTTCTCCACGCAGGTGGGAACCATTGACCAGCCACTTGACAAACACACACTGAAAACACACGGGCTTATTCTCAGGTGTGGAGGGACGCAGAGGGGCATCCAGCAGGACAGCGGGACACGGGTCCCTCACTGCTCTGCTAGGAGGGGGCCACGGGACAGGGGGTGTCTGGGGACAGACACGCTGCCTCTACTTGGTCTGCGCTCTCTGCTCTGCTCTCGGCTCAGAAACGCCTGTCAAACTCCCTGACACCTGTGATTGGGGTAATCCATCTTCCTCTCTCTCAGCATATGACCCCACTTGCAGCATTTTTATAATGGAAGCTTTTTCATAATTATCAGGAGCTAATCACCACATTTGGGGCCAAACATCCCCCATCAGACAGGATGGGCGCGGGGCCGGGGTGGGTGTTGGGGAAACGGTGGCAGGAATGTCTCCTGCTCAGCAGGTACGTGGCCAGGAGCAGCCTCGCTGACGGGCACCTGCCACACTCCCCACCCCCCCCCCAAAGGCCCCTTCATAACTAACACGTGTGGGGGTCACAGACGGCAGTGCTAACATCGTGTACGCTGCCCAGGTTAACATTTCCCCGCAGTCACTGCCGGCCAAGGACTCCGTGGTGTGTTCAGGAGAAACAGCCGCAGGCCAGGGACGGCACCCCCTCTCCCTGACAGAGGCAATGTGGCTCTGTTACCCAGCAGCGCTTTAACTGGCTGAGAAGAACCAGGTCCTGCTGCTGGTTCTGGTGGCCAGTGAGGTCACGGCAGTGTGACCGTCACCAGCAGGGCCGTGTAGGCCGTGGTGGCTGTGTCACCCTCCTGGCTCCTCAGCCCCTGGGTGCTGGGCACGTTACCCCCAGTGGTCCCAAGTCCCTGACTCTTGCTCCTCCAGGACTTTCAAGATTTCCCAAACATGCCGAAACCGGTTTGGCTCAGTGGATAGAGCGTTGGCCTGTGGACTGAAGGGTCCCAGGTTTGATTCCGGTCAAGGGCATGTACCTTGGTTGTGGGCACATCCCCAGTAGGGGGCGTGCAGGAGACAACTGTTCGATGTTTCTTTCTCATCGATGTTTCTAGCTTTCTATCCCTCTTCCTTCCTCTCTGTAAAATATCAATAAAATATATCTAAAAAAAAAAATAAAAGATTTCACAAACACGGAATTCCACCCACAGATCCATCGCCTGCTCCAAACCCTCGGATTGGCCCGTGTCCTGCGGGGAGCCCGATGTGCTAGAGCGAGTCTCTCCCTGAGACCTCGGCTCGCTGGCCTCTTTAGTGAGAGTAATGACAGGGCGAAGGCAGTGAGTGGGAACGAATTACCCCTTCGGTCTCAGAGTAGTTGTGTTTAAAAGCTGGGTTGGGAAAATCAAACCCTATTGACAAACTATCCCTCAGTATGTAACCCAAATGCCTTCAGATTAAAAGTGAAATGTCTCGTGAAAAGCACTCGATGAAATACTGGCCTTTGAAATGGCTGTTATATTCCAGGCCGTGCTCCAGGGGGAGCTGAGAGGAGGAGGAGGCAGGCAATCGCCCGCCCTTTATCCGGAGCTACAGACACAGCATGGGGCCCTGTCCGCAGATTCCCAGCGGGACCATGGTGGCAGGGCCAGGACCCGATGGCAGCCGGCGGGAGCACGCCGATGCGCTGGGAGTGAGAGTTCCTGGAGCTCAGAGGTGCTGTGTTTCCTGGGAGCCGTGCGGGCCAGACACAGCAAAGGAATGCGTTCCCGAGCCTCGCCGGCTGGCTGCTCGATGGTTTTATGGACGAAAAGGGGCCACATGCCGACCTGACAGCTGAGGGGAGGCCTGCATGGCGGTCTTGCAAACTCAGAGCCCTGAAGTCACCACAGAGGATGGTCTGACATTAAACTTTCATTAAACGCAGTTACGGTGGGTAGTCATGTCCCAGCCCACCGCCAATGGGATGGCATTGGGAGGTGTGTCTTTTGGGAGGTGCTTAGGACAGGAGGGCGGAGCCCTTACAAATGGGCTGAGAAAGTTCGCGTCCATTCACAGGTGCGAGTGAACTCAGGTATCCACGGAGAACAGTGGAACGCATTAAGCATCCTTTGGAATTGCAGCCGTCTCCATGGGAAGCTTTCCCACCTGACGGGCGTGTGGACAGAACCGGCGAGTGGACAGAACACGCTAAAGAACCACTCCCCTGGGCATGACGGCAGAGACGTCCCGGAAGCTGACAACTTTGCTGAAAGTTAAGGGCCAGGACCCTCCACCTCTGCTGACAACTTAACACCCCAGTGGTCGGCAAACTCCTTAGTCCACAGAGTCAAATGTCAACAGCACAACGATGGAAATTTCTTTGGAGAGGCAAATTTTTTAAACTTAAACTTCCTCTAACTTCAAAATAGACTCGCCCAGGCCGTGGTCTTTTGTGGAAGAGGCACACTCAAGGGGCCAAAGAGCCGCATGTGGCTCTCGAGCCGAAGTTTGCCGACCACGGCCCCAGATCATCGGAGCCACTGCTCACTGACCTGATTGGGGCCCCCAGGGAGTCACGGGAGATTGGCTAACGGAGCCAGGACAGGCAGGCCTGGGTATCACCATCGCCCCAGCCACGTGACTGGGTGACTTCATTTCTCGTCCTCCTCCCTAAACGGAAGAAATAATCTCCCCTGCTTATCTCAGAGGCTTCAGGTGGGGATTTGTAGCGACGGCACCGTGAGAGAAATAGAACGATGGCGTTTGTCCTCGCGCCTGGAGGACTCACTGCGCCAATGCTCTGAGCTAAGTGCTCTGCTCGCTCACGCCTGACAAGAGCCTGGGAAAAGATAGCGTTCATTCACAGATTCATTGGCAGGAAAAATCAATCTGAAGCTGGGCTTTCCAAACCCACCTAGGAACTAAGTCGTAGAAGCAGGAACCCGATCCAAATGTTTCAGACCCCAAGCCCCATGTCCCAGCTGTTGAGGAGAAAGTACTTAAACAACGTGGCCTGGGTTATTATTAACGTGCACGTGTTGTCCTGTTCATACCACAGGCACGGTGCACGACATTGGTACACAGGGGTGGTCCTTAGGCCTGGGCAGCCTAATGACCACGCTGGTGCCAGGGAGGACCAGGCTCATGGGGGGTGGGGTTGGGGGGGGAAGGGGGTCGCTCGTCAATGACAGAAATGCCCAGGCCCCCCCCCCCCCTGGCGCACACCTGAAACTAATAGGAAATATCACAGAATGTCACCTGTGATTGACAGATGAAAGATAAACAAAATGTAAGGGACATGCGTGGGCAGGGATGCAGCAGGTTAGGAAACACATGTATGTGAACACATATGATGATGGGGCTGCACGGAGGAGGCCCCTCACCCAGGCGTGTGAGCAGCTTAACCAGTGGAGGGGGTTTGCATTCGGGGGGCGCAGAGATGAGAGGTGACGGGAGGGGAGGTTTTTTGGGTGGGCTTTGGAGGAGGCCTGGAGGAAGACCCCTGTCTGTGCTTCCTGTGTGTGTTCTCCGCCTGCTGGTGGGCAGGTCAGACTCCCACAGCCTCAAGGCTAGGCCTGCCAGGTGCCCATGCAAATGTGCGAATAGCCATTGGATTGCCACTTGGGCAGGAAGGAACCTTTCCAACTGCTTTTCCCTCTCATTAGAGGGATGAGGGAGGGACCACAGAGTCAGAGGTGCGAGAGCAGGAGGAGTGTCTGAAACGGCCCCTGTTTTGAGAAAAGGCATCTCAGTTTATTCCAGATTTATAGACGAGGCCGCGGGGTGTGAGAGGCTGTGGACGGCCCCGGGCTAGACGGGGTGACATAAACGAAGGGGGGGAGTTCTCCTCGGATCCTCCCACAGCATCAGGCTGCTAGCACGGTGTTTGTTCTTGAACAAGTTTTTACTTTTTTTTTTGAAATTTATTTTTTATTGGAGAACTTTGAAAAATGCCAGGCGTAATCAGATTCAGCCCCATAAAGCTGACATTTTTCCTTACAGGAATATTTTTTCCTGTTGCTTGACATTTAAAAAAAAAAATTTCTCTGCAAGCTCCTTTTTTTTTTTTTGCAAGATTAGCTAATATTCATTCGAGTGATGCTTTCTTCTCGTATTGTGGACGTTAATAAAAGCGATTTTTGGGCTTCATTTTGCACTTCCACTCAATGCTCCTCTCCTGCTGGAAAGGATGTCCTAAATGCTCACATTCCTCTTCGGTCCTGCCGGTTGGCGTTTGTTTATTTATTTACTTTCACTGAATTTACTGGAGGTAACAGCTGGTCACTCACTTCATTGTCACTGCTCTGCAGGCTCAGCAGATTTGACTCAGTGGGGGAGGCCGGACTAACTTAGAACAAAGAACATTTACCCTGAAGTGCCAGGTGGGAGCACTTACGGGGAAACAGACAAGATGAAGGGCGGGCTCTCGGCAGCTCCCACCCGCACAGCCTCCCAGGGCCCCACTCGGGACCGGGCAGCCTGCCGCTCATCCCGGGACCAGCAGGCCGCAGGCCGTGCTTCCCAAGGCCAAGTTCAAAAGGCTCACAGCCGGGGCCTCCTCCCATGCGTCTTCTCCACGTCACCCCAGGCAATGGCGGGACTTGTCAATTCCTCACCCCTGAGCACAGATCACGGGACCTTCTCTCTCTCTCTCTCTCTCTCTCTCTCTCTCTCTCTTTCTCTCTCTCTCTCTCTCTCTCTCTTTCTCTCTCTCTCCCTCTCTCTCTCTTTCTCTCTCTCTCTCTCTCTCTCCCCTCCCCCAGCCCCTCGCGCAGTGTCTCCGCTCCCATCGGGATCTGATCTATGTTCCTCTCAGAGCACGCCCCGTGCCACTCCCTTACCACGTCCTCAGAACACGGCGGATCGCATTCCGAGATAAAGCAGGTCCCAGTGAATGTTCACCTCCTCCAACAGAGAGGGTGAAAGACTGAGCTCTCCCCAGCAAGCGTTCTGACGTGGAAACTAAATCTCTGTTGATATCTCTGGCATCGGGGCTCCAGGAGCCAGGGGACAGGGCGATCGCTCAGAGGTGCGAGCCCGGCGGGCCACAGAGACGTTCAGTTGTTAGTGTTCCCTGCGGCCTCACGGACAGAGCCTCTCCCCAGCGGAGCGGGAAGGGCCATGGACCGCCGAGGGGCGGCGCCGGCCCGTAAACACCTGTTCTTCTGGTGGGGACGGAGCTTTCCGGCTCCGATGGAGCCCTGATGCTGCCCCTTGGCCGCCGCGCGGCCTGCGGTCTCGGGAGGAAACACAGAGGTGTCCTCGGAAAACCCATGCCCCGGGTCCGCAGTCTGCGACAGGCCCCGGGGCCAGTGCCAGCGGGTCACTCAGGTCAGCATGTTCCTAGGAAGCTCGAGTGGGAACGGGGACGCAGACCCTACAAGCAGCAGTTCTCAGCCTTCCTGACGCCTCGTTTGCTACTGTTACGAATCGTGATGTAAATACCTGTGTTTTCCGATTATCTTGGGCGACCCTGCTAGCGGTTCTCAGCCTGTGGGTCACCTGAGACCATCAGAAGACACAGATATTTATATTACGATTCATTAACAGCAGCAAAGTGACAGTTAGGCAGTAGCAACGGAAATAATGTTACGGCTGGGGGTCACCACCACGTGAGGAGCTGTGTGAAAGGCCGCGGCGTTAGGAAGGGGAGGACCGCTGCCATAGAAGGTCCCAGAGAAGCCAGCACGTGCCCCGGATGACGCCAAGTGGAACAGACTGCACGGGGGACACTCACAGGATCACAAGGTCAGTGTCCTGGCGCGGCCCCCTCCGTACTAGGCGAGCCTTGGGCAAGCCAGTCCCATGTACAGTGAGGACAGGTGCTTCCTGACCACCGCCCACGCTTGCTATAAAAGTCAGAGCGGATACAGAGAGAGAGATGGCGTCAACTGAAGAAGACAGCTAGGGGGTGTCAGATCCCAGATATTCCTGAGCTCAGACTGCGCACGAATCACAACACTGTGGAGAGAAAAATGAAAACAGAGTGTCGGCCTATGGACTGAAGGGTCCCAGGTTCGATTCCGGTCAAGGGCATGTACCTTGGTTGCGGGCAAATCCCCAGTGGGAGGTGTGCAGGAGGCAGCTGATCCATGTTTCTCTCTCATCGATGTTTCTAACTCTCTGTCATACTCCCTTCCTCTCTGTAAAAAATCAATAAAATACATTTAAAAAAAAAACCCTTTAAAAAAATAATAAAAACGGGGTGTTTCAGACTCCCGTCCTGACAGCGAGCTTGTGTGTGTCTCTCCAGGAGAGAAGCGGGTTTCATTTGGTTTCTCTGTTTAAAATTCAAAGGCATCTTCCGCAGCCAGTCTGCTTTGGCGGTTCCATTGGCTTTAATTAAAACGTGGCTTTGTATTTGTCTGTCTCCATACGGAGTAAATAATTATTTTTAATTAAAAAAAAACACACCACAAAATGGAATGTATTTTAAATGTGTGTTGTCTGTTCCAAATTTGGGTAGTGTGCTGAAGCTTAATTAACACAGAGAATCTTACCAGACCCTATACAACCGATTAAACAAAGAATTGTTTACTGCGCATGTGTCTGCTAACCAAGCCAGCCTGGACTCGGGGGAAAGGATACACGGGGCTCAGCGGTGGCACCCTCAGTTACAGTTACCTGCGCACAGAAACCACAGTGGACAGAAGGAGAGGACAATGGGGAGTGAATACTAATGGGCTTCTCTTCAGGGCTATACTAGTAAAATACTAAACTTAGGTGGCAGTGATGTTTGCACGACTCTGAAAATACACTGCAAATTGTATACTTTAAAGGGGTGGGTTTTAGGCTACATCAATCACCTTGTATAATAAAAGGCTAATATGCAAATTGACCGAACGGCAGAACACCAATCACTATGACACGCACTGACCACCAGGGGGCAGATGCTCAATGCAGAAGCTGCCCCCTGGTGGTCAGTGCGCTCCCACAGGGCGAGTGCCGCTCAGCCAGAAGCTGGGCTCACTGCTGGCGAGTGCAGCAGCGGTGGTGGGAGCCTCTCCTGCCTGCACAGCAGCGCTAAGGACCCCTCAGCAGGCAGACATCCCTGAGGGGTCTGGCCTGCTGGAGGGCGCAGGCTGGGCTGAGGGATGTCCTCCACCCCCTCAGTGCATGAATGTTGTGCACTGGGCCTCTAGGATCTCAATAAAGCTATTATTTACAAATAAATAAGCATGTCTCATTTCACACCTACTGGTCCCCTGCAGCCCAAGTCCTCCTGGAAAGGAGGATGGTTTTGGGTGTTCGTGACCTTGGAGACGTCTTTGCAGGAAGGAGATCTGGGCTCCTATTTGCTCTCCCAGACGAGCAGTGTGCACCTCACTCCCGCTCCTACAGCGCCCTGCTGAGAGCAGGCTCCCCGGGAAGGTGCCCGGGAGGCCAGGTGACCAGGCGGCTGGCACGCAGGGCCGGGGTCTGGGCTGGTGAGAGACTCCCTTTCCTGGTGCCGGCTGAGGGTGCTGAGCTGTGCAGCTGAAGGAAGTTACCAGGTTGTGCTCTGGGCGACAACACCCAGGGAGGTGCCAGCAATCCACTGAGGCCAGGGGGCTTGGCCATCGTTTATCAGAGACCCTCTGGCGTGAGTTGGTAGGTGGGTAAGACAGTGGCCAAGGCTTTCGCAGGGAAGTTAATCAGTATCCGGAGCAGTCTGTAAATAAAAATAAAAGGAAAACAACACTGTGAGTCCTATTCGTTTTAGCAGAGCTGTGTGTAGGTGGCAGCTAATTTGGCAGTCTGCATTAAAAGATAGTTTAAAAAACAAACGAGAGGAGTTTTTTTTTAGCGGGAACAAATGGGGCCGTTAAGCTCTAAGGCACACTGGATTCTAAATGAAAAGGTAGATTGTCTATGATTCTGATACGGCCCGAGGTCTCTCTTCGCCAGGAGTACTGAGCTAAGAGGCGGAAAAAGTCAATTTTATGTGCAAGGGTGACCTGCAATGACGGGAATACATTTCCGGAGAAGAATTAATCAATCCGTTCCATTAAAAAAGTACTTGCTAAGCATTCGTGTGGGGGCTGGCTCTCTCGTGGCCACAGCGGCCCCAGGAATGAGATGGGTGGGATGGGATTCTCAGGGGCTCAGAGCCCGGCCCTCGGGCGGCAGGTGAACTGAGTGGACGTAGATCCCCTGCTGTGTGAAGCCTACTCCGCGGTTCTCACTCGGACTTGAAAGGCCGGACATGACCTCGGGGTCTTGCTGACCGGCCCCCAGGGGAGAATTTGGTCTTTTCCCAGATGCCCTGTCACCTTCTTCTCACAGGCTCGCCTGGCCACCGGGTGGTCCTCCGGACCTCTGCTCCCTTTTTATAACAGCCCACTGCCCGGCTCTGCCACATGTACTTGTCATTCGGAAACACGTGTTCTGTGTAACCCTGAGGTTTTTAATTCTCACCCAAGCATATCGTTCCATTGATTTTTAGAGGGAGTGGAAGGGAGCAGGAAAGACAGGCAGAAACATCGATGTGAGAGAAACACATTGATTGGTTGCCTCCTGCACGAGTCCCGGCCAGGGCAGTGGCCAGGGAGGAGCCTGCAACTGAGGTCCATGCCCTGGACTGGAATCGAACCCGGGCCCCTTTGGTCCACAGGCCGACGCTCTCTCCACTGAGCCACACCGGCTAGGGCAGAACTGGCCTACTGCATCTCTATGAAAATATGACAAGTCACATTACTGCGATTAAAAAAAAAAAGGCAGATTCTACATTTTAATAAGCATTGGCTGCAGCACACCCACCCTGGCATTGGTCAGAGCCGACGGCATTTCGGTGTTGGGGGAGCTCCCATCCCCTGAGCGCACCCTCCTCCATAGGCCTGCTGCTTCCACCTATTCATCACGTCGCCATGAGCCGCCCGCCGGGAGCCGTGTGTTCACGAACGCACCTTGTCCCTCACACGTGGCCACGCGGGACCCTCTCGGAGGGCTGACACACTCCAGTTCCTTCTCTAATAACTGGGGGACGCCGCCCCCCCGAATCCGTTTCTGGCAACTCAGGCAGAGCTGATTAAATCGCACGGCTCGCCTCCCCACTCCTGTCCTTGGAACGCAGGATGCTCACGCTGAAGAGCTGTTGATTAAGATGATGTCGGACAATTAATTATGCACCAGGATAACCCCTGACCTGTGCCAATTCCTTCTATTATGATCAGTGAGATTAAAAAATTACCAGATAATTACGTTCTTGTGTCTTAATCAAGCTGTGGGTGGCGGGGTAGGATGGTGAAGTAAGACTCATGTTCAGGTGATTACGGTAAAAAAAATAACAAATGAAGGTTTGAAAAGATGATTATTTCAGTGATTTTACTTCTGTTACCTGGAGGGCTCATCAAATGGGAGTTTTTGTGCTAAAGTGCAGTCTCGGAGGTAGGGCATGCGCTTGGCTATAAAAACTAACAAATGTGCCAAAGCCGCTTTGGCTCGGTGGATAGAGCGTCGACCTGAGGACTGAAAGGTCCCAGGTTCGATTCCAGTCAAGGGCACGTACCTTGGTTGTGGGCACATCCCCAGTAGGGGGTGTGCAGGAGGCCGCTGGTCAATGTCTCTCTCTCTTATCGATGTTTCTAGCTCTCTATCCTTCTCCCTTCCTCTCTGTGAAAAATCAATAAAATATATTTTTAAAAAAATGAAAACTAACAAAGGTGAACGAGAGACCAAGGGGTGTGGACTGTGTGTGCCTCTGATCCATGGAAAACGTTAAGACCTGCCAGACACACACCCCAAGGAGCCAATCCTACACTTCTGAAGCATGAACTATAAGAAAAGAGAGAATACCTTTAGAATTTTTGAATCATTAAGTTGGCGCAATAATGATGTACAGAAAAAAAGCCAGCATATTAAGTAAAGCTTAAAGGGTATTTATTCCACATCCGCAGAATTTCCCGTCTCCTTGAACGTACCACCCGGAAACGATCTCTTTCCTCACCCGCCCACTGCTCTCCCTTCTTCCCCACGGTGCTCTGTGCGAGCACTCTCTCCTGCACACTCGGAGCAGGCTGACCCCACGCCTCCGGGAGGGGCGGGGCTGCGGGGAGATGGATGGCTGTCGGCCCCACAATATCCTGGCTGATCACGCACCGTTAGGTAGATGGCTGTCGGTCATGGTTGACCAGGTGCCCGTGGCCCTGGTGACAGGGATTGATGGGCCTCTAGTCTGGGTGTCTATTCTCGGTGCCTTACCTTGCTGAGCCCGAGGCCATCTCTGCTGCTGGGAGACACTCCCACGCTTCCCTCCCTGCCCTTGACGGCGCCCTGCCATCTGCCTGTGGGGGCCTACATCCACCCGACTTTGAAGCAGAGTAGAGGGAGGATGTGGCTATCACACACACAACAGGGACACTGGCTCGTGTTCCAGGTGAGCCACCATGCTCACCGGGAGCTCGCTCTCTGTGCCCGGGACACAGTGACCCGTCTCTCCTCCACAGTCTCTCCTCCATAAGGAGGGGTAAGAGCCGAAATAAAAACGTTTAATAGATAGAAATAAGCGCTGGTGTGGACAGTGCACTTCCCATCCAACACGAGCGTCTCAGAGGGACGTCGCCATTACAGCCCAGAGGGTTTTGGTTGGACTGTGGCATGGTTTTGCTTGTGTCTCAGACACTGGATGGTGCCTTTGAGAGCCTTTACAGCACATTAAACAGTCCTCATCTTGTTTTCCACAGGCAGCCCCACGGTACTCAGATCCTGCAAACTCACTGATGTCATCCTCTCCTGCCTGTGCCCATCTTAGGACTGTAATTCCTTCTTAGAAATTCCATTCTTGACATTGGGGACTGTCACGTGGCTCTACATGACGGACAGTTGTTATCAACCGGGGTGTTTTGTGTCATAAACAAAAGAATACCTGGTTAACGTCTTGTGTAAAACAGAGGAGCGGCCTGGTTCTCATTGCAGAGGGGGCGTGAGGAGACCTGCTTCAGCCATGCCTAGAGGAGGCAGGAGCTCAACAGATGCTCCATGGACCTTCTTCTTGTTCCGGCCTCACTACAGACTGAACGGTGTCCCTCAAAAAATGCATGTGGGGTTTTGGGGTGGGGGGAGCGAGAAGAGATAAATCAAAGAACTGATATACTTATAGGCATAGCCCATGGACACGGTTACTTCACACTTTAAAAGAGCAGAACGATGACCTTCCCCGTATTTTCCCTCCAATGAGAGGAGGATGCTCCTTGTCCACCCACAGTTCCCTGTTAGCTGAGACACAACGTGGAAGGCAGGTGGACTTTTTCTGACGCTGAAGACCGGTGGATTCCTGTGTACAGTGCTTCCTGCGGGGCTGACGGGGAGGGGCGAGAAGGAGCCATTCCATAGGATGGTGACTTCCTCTGTGTTTGAGATCCAATGGGGAGAACACGGTGGGTAGACGTGTTCCTTTGTGACCCACACTGCCAGGTGGGCGCTCTGGGGCAGGCACTGAGTGGAGGGCGGAGCCAGGAAAGGGTGAAGCAGCGTTCTCTCTTGGAAAGACCCAGGCTAGCGGGCAGGACAGACACACAGCCCCAAACCACAACACGGGGGAGGGGGATGATAGGGAGAAGAAGCTGCTGTAAAAGCAAGGAGCTTAGTTTGCCTAATTAAACAGCAGGCTGAGAGCCAGACCCAGGACCCTCTGACTGAGGAGGAGCCGGGGTGAGAGCGCGTGCTCATCAGGTGCTCGCAGCCTCATTGGGCCCACGGAGACCCCTTATTGCTCCTCATGACTTTCCTAACCATTTCTTTTTTTTTTTCTTCTTCCTGCTTAAATATCCCATTTGTTAAAAGCAGAGCTTAAAGTCTCTGGTTTGAGGGAAGGGGACACAGCTGTGCACACAGGCACCACGCCCAGGCAGCCCTCAGCTGCCCCTGGCGGAGCCCTCCCACCCTGAGCAGTTACTTCTAAACGATGGCGCTATAGGCTCTATCAAGATAACAAGATCTAATCTTAGGTGAATCACAAACAGACACATTTATACAGAACATTAGAGAAAAACTAGTAATTACATTGAAAGCATAACACAGCCACCTGCTAATTTTCTGTAACTATTTATGATGAGTAACGCGTGAAAAGGTCTATGAGACATCTCTTCAGTAAGATGGTTATCTTCATTGGATTCAACTATTTTTGGAAAAAAGACACTTTTTCTTCCAATATCTTTGACACTGAGACATGTTGCCAGGGAACAAGGCAAACGAGAAGGCGGGGGTGGGGTGCTTGCACTAGGACCCTGCAATTTACAGATTCACATGTTTCCTCCTCCACCAGAGTCATGGCTAAGCTGGGAGGCTGGGACGAAGGGGAGTCATTTACTTTTAAATCAATCACAGGCCCCATTGTGAGCTGATGAATTGAACAGGATTGCGTCCCAAAGGGGGAAAAAATTAAAAGGGGAAAGAACAACATATTAAAAACACTTATTATCACCGAAACCAGTTTGGCTCAGTGGATAGAGCGTCGGTCTGTGGACTGAAAGGTCCCAGGTTCGATTCCGGTCAAGGGCATGTACATTTGGTTGCGGGCACATCCCCAGTAGGGCATGTGCAGGAGGCAGCTGGTCAATGTTTCTCTCACATCGACATTTCTAGCTTTCTATCCCTCTCCCTTCCTCTCTGTAAAAAAAAAATCAATAAAATATATTTAAAACAAACAAAACAAAACAAAAAACACTTATTACCTTCTGGATAATTTTACTGAAATCCCAAAAAGCAAACACGCCCACGGGAAGGGCATGTGTAGGGTCCGCGCGATGAGAGGTCATACAGACGCTGGGTTGTAATTAGAATGGCGAGGGCTGTACTGTGTGTGGATTTCATGATCCTTTGAATGTGTGAACTCTTTAACGCGTGAGGGTATGTCTAGAGCAAGCATGTGAACGAGTGCCTGGCCCTAACAAGTCGTAACAGGAGCGCTGCCTACATGGGTCCGTGATTGAGCATCGACCTGTGAACCAGGAGGTCACGGTTCGATTCCCAGTCAGGGCACAGGCCCGGGTTGTGAGTTCGATCTCCAGTGTGGGGCGTGCAGGAGGCAGCCGATGCATGATTCTCTCTCATCATGGATGTTTCTGTCTCTCTCTCCATCTACCCTCTCTGAAATCAATAAAAATGCATTTTTAAAAAAAGACATAATAGAAAATAGGGTAACACCGCTATGCTTATGACCAGGTGTACATATCCTGTGTCTAGGAGAGTGTGCAGCCTCTGAACAGTCCGCACGCTGGGCGTGCTGAGGAAGCAGCGAGGAGCTAAGGGAGCATCCTGCGTGGGGAGGGCAGATCCAGGGCCGGATGGGAGGCGGGAGGGGAAGCAGAAGCCACAGCTGAGCCTCTCACACGGTAGATGGTTTGATCACCTCTAAGTATCGGCAGGCCCGGAATTTTCTCCAAGTTCTCTCCTGCCTTTTACCCAGCAGCTCCATGTGCTGGGAAGTGAGATGTCCTTCACAAATATAAAACGGTTGATTTAGCACTTCAGCAAGGGAGATGGCTACATAAAGTAGTGATGATCTATGAGAAATTATACTAGGTATAGTCTTACTCGGACCATATTTCTCCCTGCGTTACTTCTCCAAGTAAGATTCATCGGCTGTTTACAGCAGAGGCATTTGGAGTTCCTGTCTTTTATGCAGCACTGCTTGGAATAAGGATTGTCAAAACGCACTTAAAACGATTTCTATTAGGGATTCTTAGGAACACAAGAAACTCAAAAGACTGCTTCCACAACAAGAATACAACAGCAAGGTCGGGGGCGGGGCAGGGGAGTCTGTAGGAACGGCCTGTGCGATGTGCCCAGGTGGCAGAGACTGTAAGCAGCAGTCCTGGATTGGGAATGCAGGGAGGTGAACGGCGGGGCCAGGACCCTTCAGAGCCTCCCGACGATCTGTGATGAGCGATGAACGCACTTGATTAGAATCGAAAAGCAAGCACATGATGAGGAGCACAGGGATGGAGCTCAAAAATCAGCTCACCTTCGAGGCCTCCTCCTTAAAACCAGAATCTAATTCCCACCCCGGAGAATGTCTTTTACCAACTTTATGCTGTAGCATCCTTAATTGGATTACAATTCATGAAATGCAGGCTCATTTAAAATGGTGTCATTAACAGATTGTTTGGCAAATGTTAAAGGAAGGTATAGACACTTAAACACTTGTAATCAACTTCTGGGGATATTGCATCATCATCAGCGCATGCAAATTAATTGAATCAAGGTAAGTGAGAAGATTAGAGAGACAGGCTTTATGCCTCCTTGTCAATTAGATGTATGGGTAACACCCATTCGTATGGGACTTTGATGTGCCAGTCACTGTGCCACATACACCCTCAGTATCAATCTCCCCACACACTGAGGAGGTCGTGACATGGCCCCCACTGCCCCAAGAAGGAAATCTGCTCAGGAGGGCTGGCACTTCCTTTGCAGTCACCAAACAGGAAGTAGGTGACCCAGAGGAGAACCAGGAACGGGGTTCCAAGGTTGGTGATGATTATGCTCCTCCACATAAGCGTTTTCAGCACTGACTAACCGGGGCACATGTGGCTGGAAAAGAAGCTAGAGGCCTAACTGTGTCCGCAGAGAAGGAGGCTAGAGGCTACAGTCACTGTAGCGCAGGCCACATGGCTTTCTGCCCTGGTTGATTCTGGAATCCAGAGGACCATTTCTCATCTGCCCTGAGAGAGTTATCTTCATTCCTGAACGGACATTCACTGAATTTAGATTCAACGAACTGAGCATGCATGATATGCTTATATTTACTAAGCATGCATGAGTGGGGCTGGGGAGGGGGAGTAGGGGGATAAAGACACATGTGCAATACCTTAATAAAAAAAAAAGTTAAAAAATGTATGATATGCTAATTCTAACAGTGCTAGAGGATTCTCCATCCATGGCTTCATCCTGGTATCTGTCTGTATCTTTCTTCCTCTACTTATTTTTATTTTTTAACCAAATTAACCTTTAACGTCTATATGATGCTCCTAGAATTCGAATGCAAGTTTCTATTTGCCCCAAGAGAGTTCACTTTTCTTGTTTAGAGACTTCCAAAGGGTATTTTCAATAGACTTGATGGGAGTGTCGTAACTCCCTCAGAAGAGCATTCACCCATATTGACACGTGTGTGTGTGTGTGTGTGTGTGTGTGTGTGTGTGTGTGTGATTTATGTTGCCTTCTCCACTGGGATATAAGTTTCAAGAGAGCAGGTTGGTTCTCTTCTTTTTGATCCTCACCAACATAAAATTTCAGAAAAAGCAAGCTAATCTATAGTAACACAAAGCAGGTTAGAGGTAGTTTGATTATGACAGAACACAGGGAGGGGTTGAAGGAAAGAATACAATGAGACACAAGAAAACTTTTCATCGTTTTGATTGTAATAATGGTTTCCTGTGTGTGTATATATGTGTTAAAATATATTTAATTGTACATTTTTAATACAGTAGGCATAGCGTACTCTCTATAAATTATCCTATATAATAAAAGGCTAATATGCAAAGCAACCAAATGGCAGAATGTCTGGTTGCTATAATGCCCACTGACCACCAGGGGGTAGACACTCAACACAGGAGCTGCCTCCTGGTGGTCAGTGTGCTCCCACAGGGGGAGCGCTGCTCAGCCAGAAGCCCTGAGCCAAGCTCACGGCTGCCCTAAGGATGTCTGACTGACAGCTTACCCCACGGGAAATGGGCCTCAGCCATCAGTCAGACATCCCCTGAGGGCTCCTGGACTGCAAAAAGGCCCAGACCGGGCTGAGGGCCTCTCCCCGCCAAGTGCATAAAGTGCATGCACCGGGCCTCTAGTACCTGAATAAAATTGCTTTAAGTATAAATTACTGGTAATAACTTTGGAAATTTGATGGATCATTATATATGGAAAATTGGTACTTCAAATCCATTACATTTGGATCACATGGATTATGCAAGAATGAGAACCTCCAAATCCCTCGGCTGGTTCCCTGATTTTGGGTTATAATGATCTGGGACCTACGGTTGCAAAGATTACTTTTTCCTGTGTCTGAGGCCAGTTTTTTCTAGTAGGGCTTCCAGATGGATCCCGAGATTCAGACTTGTTCAAAGTGAGTGGAAGTTCCTTTTATGCCCATTTCCCCCTAATTTAAATGGTAAACATCTCAAAGTCATTATACAATTAAATATTCCTCAGGTGTAAGTCATGTTACAGTGAAATATTTCTATCTAAAATGTATACTTTATATACTTACATATTATAGTATACTTACTTGTGTATTACAGTTTTTTCTTAATTCACATACTAATAACATTAAATATTAATTTGATCAACAATAAAAATGTGTTTGTGGAAAGTAGCCAAATTCGGTTACCAAGATGTTTTTAAGAGACATGAGTATTTGAATTCATGCCATCAAGCCTCCAGATTAAAAAAAAAAAAAAAAGGACAAAGTAATAGCTAATATTTAATGAATAGTAAAAACGGTGGCGGGAAGGTCAAGATACAAAGCCAAGATAATATGGCAAATGATGACACATGAACTTGATGGGCTTTTATGTAGACATTAAAGTGATAATTATGAAGACTATAAAGCCACAGGCAGTGCTTGTGATAAAAGAGTGAGTGATAAAGGCAGAATGCAAATCGCATCCGTTCTGTCATCGGGATTTGCATAGCAGATGTTCATGCTCTTAATTCGGTGTCAAGCACCGTCCGAGGTCTGGTGTCACACAGACCAACAAGGCCATGCCCAGAGCTCTCGGGAGCTCAGGGTGGATGGAGGCCGCCATGAAGTCATTGTACAGCGGCCTGGGAGACCTGCTCTAATGACTGTGTAGACAGCACAGAAGTCGGTCAGAAGAAGGAATACAATCCACAGAGTGAGCTGAAACAGCACTGGCAGACATATCGGAGCTGAGATCACCTTGGTATTTCTGAGAAACACAAAGCAATCAAATAGATCATTTCCTGGGAAGCAGCAGCCACTGGAAGAACCCCAGAGGGCCCGCTTCTCCCACCTGCCCCCGCCTTGTCTACACTCCACGTCTACAGGTCTGCTGGGAGGAACCCTTTCCTGCTCCCCACGAGAACGCTCTGGTTTATATCCATGTCTTCCATGGCCTCCTTATTCCCCCCAAATCCTGGGTCCTTAAGGGCCACCTCTGACCCTCCGCCATACGTCATAATCCCAGGATTTCAAACACCTGTGCTTCCTCACAATATTCATAGGCAATGCTGCCAACTTTCACATCTAAGTATTGTGGCCATCCACCCCGATTTACCCGGACATTACAGCTGGCGGAAGGAAGTACGCTCTAGCCCTGGCTGGTTTGGCTCAGCAGAGACAGCGTCAGCTCCTACGGTCCAAAGGGTCCCGGGTTCAATTCTGGTCAAGGGCATGTACTTGCTTGGTTACATGCTCCTTCCCAGCCTGGGCTCTGGTCGGGGAGCATGCAGGAAGCAGCCAATCAATGCATTTCTCTCACATCGAGGTTTCTCTCTGTCTCTCCCTCTCTCTTCCACTCTCTGTAAAAGATCAATGGGAAAATATTCTCGGGTGAGGATTAACAAAAAACACACACCAGAAAAACCTACAAAAAACATTTTTTTTTTTAAAAGTATGCTCTAGAGCAGCGGTCAACAACCTTTCGGTCCTCATGGACCACCAGTGGTCCACGGATGGCGACTGCTGCTCTAGAGAATATACAGAGGACGGGCCAGCAGGTACCACCATGGGCCACACCAGGCCTCTGAAGACGCCGGCAGCTCCTGCCAACTAAGAACCCTGCTTGCAGGGTCGCAGGGCATCAACAGAACAGCCTCCTAGGAAGGGCAGGCGGCGGTTTCACATGAGCACAGTCCTGTGGGAACACAGCCGTGCTCGCTCGCTTTCACTTCTTACTGAGACAAAATTGACAAGTGACTCTGTAACTTTAAGGTATGATGGTTTGATACGCTGGTATATATTGCGGGATGATTACCTCCACAGCGCAGCTAACCCCTCTGTCACAGCCCATACGCATCACCTCTTTTTTGTGCTGAGAAGAATTAAGATCTAGCCTCTTCGCCGCAGGGGAGCTGACGACGACACCTGTTATTCGCTGTCACCTCAATGCGTGTGGTAGATTCCAGAACGGATTTATCTGCGAGCTGGGAGTTGGTGCCCTTCAGCCTGGAATGTGGAGCCATGGCTGCCTCCGTGTGCCCACGGCAGAGCAGAGTGGCATGAGAAAGATCACAGGGCTGCAAATCCTGACATGTCTTGCTTTGACAGAAGAAGTGCTAATGTCCGGAATAGAAAATCATCGGAATAGTGGCTTTGCCATACAGCATATCGGTAACTACCTATTTTTTTTATTTTATTTTATTTTTTGGTTATGCTTTAATTTAAATAAAGTTTTTCAGAAGAAATGAGATGAAAGTTTAACAAATATCAAGCGTCATATGTCTTTTTGTTGATGAAATTGGCAATGAATATAGCATTTAATGTTCCATCGTAGGGGTCAGCGGTAATGTCACTGCCTACATGAAAGCCACAACATACCCATGTGCGTCAGCATCTCCTGGTCACGTCGGAGGTGGTTTTTAAAGGTCTGTGCCCGCCTTTACCCTCTCCTCCCATCCCCACCCCCTCTTCCCTCTGGCAATCACCATGCTGTCCTCTGTGTCAATGAGTTTTTCCTTTTTTTTTAATTTTTATTTTTTATTTAACTTCATCCCTTCATCTTTTAGGCCCAGCCCCTCAACACCTCTCCCTCTGACAGCTGTCAGTCCGTTCTCTGTATCCACGAGTCTATTTTGTTAGTCTATTTTGTCCTTTAGATTCCACATGTAAGTGAAACGGTGATAGAAGGAGACTTGACTTGGGGTGAGGATGCAATATGCAGATGATGTTTATAGAATTGCACAGCTAAAACCTACATAATGTTAACCAATGTTACCCAACAGTTTTAATAATTATTTTTAAAAGTCTGTGTCTGGCCCTAACTGGTTTGGCTCAGTGGATAGAGCGTGGGTCTGTGGACTGAAGGGTCCCAGGTTTGGCTCCGGTCAGGGCCATGTGCCTTTGTTGCAGGCACATCCCCAGTAGGAGGAGCGCAGGAGGCAGCTGGTCAATGTTTCTCTCATCGATGTTTCTAGCTCTCTATCCCTCTCCCTTCCTCTCTGTAAAAAGTCAATAAAATATATATATATATTTTAAAGTCTGTGTCTGAAGATGGTGATTTCAACTATGTGTTTGTTTGTACTCATCAATGTGGATTAAAAGCCTATTGTTCTGAATTCAATTGTCTTCTTTTTCTATTCCCAGTTTCTTGTGCAGAATGAAAAATAAAAATAAATGTGTTGACTCCATCAGCAGACGAGGATCTTTGCAGACAGTTCAATGATAATTTCACATTCCATGCCTCAATTATGATCTGCTCGCTCCCACACTGGCTCTCTGCTTCCCCGCCTTACACTCATGGCAGCAAAGTCAATGTTTCAGAAGTTGGTTATGTGAAGTGCGCACATGAATATGTGTGCTCTGCAAATTCAGCCCAGAGTTTCAAAAAGGAAGAGAACAGATTCCGTGCTTTTGTGGCGACAATATAAGCACGTTCTGGTGGCACACGCCGTGTGATCAGAGCAGTGTTCTCAATAAAGTAAAAAATCAACAGGTCAGCTGTGCTGATTGTGTGGTCCAACCAAGTAATTCCTTACACGGTGGATGGCCTTGACTGCATAGACCTGGCTCCAATACAGTCATATTTGTCAACACCGACACATACATTGATAAGCACACAGTTAAAGGGAAGGTCTGCCAGGGGGCGGTCTTGATGACAAGAACACTAGGTTAGGCTGACAACCCTCCTTCTCTCTCTCACTGTTATGGAATGTGAGTGAAATTTGTTAAATGTTTGACACTGGACTACTTTTATGGCTTTGAGTAGAACTGGCGTTATTTCTTCTTTGCATGCTGTTGAAGGTGGTCATGGAGAGGACCTGACCCCTGGTTAACTGGTGAGCTGAACTGGGCGCTTGAAGGCTCCCCACCCCTCCCCAGCCTTGGAATGGACCTTCTGCTCATGTTCCCACAGCGGGGCCATTGCTAAGGACGTGGCCTTGAATGAGCCCTGTCGTGTTGAGACCCTCTGGATGGCATGCGAGACCAAGCCCGAGCCCATGAAGGCCTCTACGCAAACTCTGAAGATTCCGGGGGCAGTGTGGCAATCTCTGGGCTTGCAGCCACCCAGGTCAAGCCAGGAGTGGAAGCCCCCTCGCCTTTTAACCCGGCCAACAACCCATCTGAGAGCCTGACTCTCTTACTCTCCCCTCGCCCTCCATCTGGGGGCCAGTTTCAGATTCCACCCAGGAAGCTCCGAGCTTGCAAACCAGCAAATGAACAGCAAAATCTGCCAGTCGCGCCATCTGGACCTTTTATTGTTGTAGAGGTTTCATTGTTGGAAGGTTTTCAACGACAAATTCGATATCTTTAATAGCTATCACCCGGGTCACCATTTCCAGCTCTTCCCTGAGATAGGCCAGGACCTGTCTTTCAGGAAACGTGTCCACTTTATAAGTTGCCAAATTATGTGCAAAATGTTTATGTAATATTTCTCTATTTGACTCTTAATGTCTGTGAGTTATTTATTCCTAAAATGAGTAATGTGAGTCGTATTTCTCTATATTTTTCTTCATCAATCTGGCTAGCGGCTTATCAATCTGATCTTTTCCCAAAAACAATCGATTCCACTGATTTTTAAAAAATTGTTTTCCTGTTTTCAATTGCATGGACTGGAGAACTTCCTCCCTCATGTACGAATGTAATGTTTGGAAACTCCTTTAAACAGTACATTTGCAATGCGTTACAAATTTTTATATGCTGCATTTTCGTTTTCTTTAAGTTAAAAATATATTCTGATTTCCTTAATCACTCCATCTTTGTCCCATTGGGTTATGTGGAAGTGTCTTTTCAATTTTCAGATGTTTCTGTTTTCCAGAAATATTTGTACTTAGTTCTTTTTGGAAAACATACATTCTATCATTCCAACCTCACTGAGGCGGTGCAGGTGCATTTGGTGGCCCGGAATCCATCCGCTTAGTGCTGGGTGCCGTGTTCGATGAAGCACAGTTTGGCCACGCCGGTTGACAGTTCCTCAGACAGTCCCCCTGCTCACTGCTGTCCCACGTGCTTGGCCTGGAGATTCCTGAGAGCAGGGAGGCACTCCCTCCTGTAACCACGGTCTGTCTTCTTCTCCTGGCAGCTCCTTCCGTTTCTGCTTCATGTGTTTTGAGTCCACTCACAACCGATGCGCACAGCACAGAGCAGGCAACACCTGTGGGAAGGGGGTTGTCTCACCATCATTAAAAAATTTTTTTTCTTTATTTCAGAGAGGAAGGAAGAGGGAGAGAGAGAGAAACGTTAATGATGAGAGAGAGTCATTGATGGCTGCCTCCTGCATGTTCCCTACTAGTGATTGAGCCCACATCTGGGCATGTGCTCTGACTGGGATTCTAACCCGGGACCCTTCAGCCTGTGGGCCCATGCTCTATCCACTGAGCCACACTGGCTAGGTTACCATCATTCTTGTTACCACCTCTCCTTTGGCCCTGTGTTAGCGTCTGGACTCCAGCAGTGTCTGGGTGACCTCCTCCAGCCCCGAGGGGGGAGGTTTACCTGTCCAAGGCGGGGGGGGTGGGATGAGGGGTGGTCCCTTCCCCGCTCCATGCACTGAGAGGGTTGTGCTGGAGTGTCCCCCAAGCCACCGAGAGGCTGATGTGGGGTCTGCAGCAGGGATGCTCCTGACAGCAGCCTGAGCCGGAGAGGCAGCCGCTCCCGTGGTCAGGAGCTGCGGCGGCGGCGCTGCTGTGGGCGCCCGCAGGTTCAGATGAAAAGAGTCTCCTCTTGATGTAATGCGGTGCGTTCAGCACTTCCCGCTCCTTTCAACTTCTGCAGCGCCTTGATGTCCAGCAGTTTTGGAGAGACCCTACACAGTGAGCAATCGGATTGCTTTTAGATCTTTTACTGAAAAACAACTCCAAGAAATGCAAACTGGCGTTAGTCATATTCTATGGAGAGGGATTCAGGTATAGTAACACCAACCCACACAGCACAGCAAACAGAGCGAGTGACTGTCAGAAAGCGGGCTAAAAGCGATTTTCAGTAAACCGTTAGAGCACACCCCAAACCCTGTAACCACCTCTTGTATAACCTGTGTCTCCCTGAACAGCCTGAGTCCCCTGCATGACCTCTACCCCCTGTATGACCTCTACCCCCTGTATGACCTCTATCCCCCTGTATGACCTCTATCCCCCTGTATGACCTCTACCCCCTGTATGACCTCTATCCCCCTGTATGACCTCTATCCCCCTGTATGACCTCTACCCCCTGTATGACCTCTATCCCCTGTATGACCTCTATCCCCCTGTATGACCTCTACCCCCTGTATGACCTCTACCCCCTGTATGACCGCTACCCCCTGTATGACCTCTACCCACCTGTATGACCTCTATCCCCCCTGTATGACCTCTATCCTCCTGTATGACGTCTACCCCTCGTAGAACCTCTATGCCCCTGTATGACCTCTACCCCCTGTATGACCTCTACCCCCTGTATGACCTCTATCCCCTGTATGACCTCTACCCTCTGTATGACCTCTATCCCCTGTATGACCTCTACCCCCTGTATCACCTCTATCCCCTGTATGACCTCTACCCTCTATATGACCTCTACCCCCTGTATGACCTCTACTCCCTGTATCACCTCTATCCCCCTGTATGATCTCTACCCCTGTATCACCTCTATCCCCTGTATGACCTCTACCCCCTGTATCACCTCTACCCCCTGTATGACCTCTATCCCCTGTATGACCTCTATCCCCCTGTATGACCTCTATCCCCCTGTATGACCTCTACCCCCTGTATGACCTCTACCCCCTGTATGACTTTATCCCCCTGTATGACCTCTACCCCCTGTATGACCTCTACCCCCTGTATGAGCGCTACCCCCTGTATGATCTCTATCCCCTGTATGGCCTCTATCCCCTGTATGATCTCTATCCCCCTCAATAATCTTTATCCCCCTAAACTGCATTCCTGTGTAACCTGTAGCCCCCTGAATGACCTGTATCCCCCATGTCTGACCTATATCCTCCTGCATGACCTGTAACCCTTGTATGACCTGTGCCCCCTGTATGACCTTTTACCCTCCTGAATAACCTGTATCTCCTGGTAGGACCTGTATTCACAAAGTGGTGCAGGGAGCATGTGGTGATCCTTTGAGCACAATTGTAATCCAGTCCATGTTGATTTGACAGGAGGACAGTTCTCTACAGCATTAATGTTTCCATCTGGATGAGCTATGTGAAGGAGAGGACCGCCCATCTCTGAGGGAGCACCGTACACAGAAGGGCTCTGTGCCTGCAGTGCTCCTAGCAGAAGCAGGCAGGGCGGTTATCAGGCAGCCTGCCCTCACTACCCTCGGGCCAGAGCCCTGTCCTGCATGCACTGACCATTTTATCTCCGACCGAGGCTCAGAGACCACACCGCCAGCCTGTGCAGGGGCATGCGCTGTAGCAGAGGACGGTGGCCCTCCCTTCCACCTAAACTGGTCCACACGCTGCCCACACTCTCTTCCCTACCCGTGTTCTCTCCCCTGGACACAGCGCTGTGAGATGGAAAGCCACGTGAGGGAAGGGGCCTTGGTCTACCACCTGCAGGACAGCTACGGAGGAGACATGCCCACCATGTATGTCCACACAGAACGCTGCCTAAGTGGGAACAGATCTTTGTTCCGCTAAAACATGCCAGTGGAGTTGGGGATTATTTGTTATAACAACCACTGTTATTTTTACTTGGCAGATCCCATGGTCTAGGAAGGTTGTAACATACTTAAAATGTTCATACAATAATCAAAGACAAACTAATAAAGGGCATTCTGGAAGTTAGCTCTAGACCTATGCAGGATGTTTTTCTCTCTTTATTAGGCTTTCTCTCTGTTGACTTTCTGCCTGTACCTATACGCACATTCAATAATTCATTTTACACTCTCTACTCACCACTTTCTTTTATTTGGGATTGTTATTGATTTAGAGTAGTTCTTTTTGTTTTATTGGTTATTGGCTAGAATTTTGTGCTTCATTCTTTATTTCAAAAGCAGACAAGAGAATTGGTTTCTCCGACTTGAATACTGCTCTCATGTAGTTTGCAAATGATTCTTTGAATTTCTTTCCTAAATTAAAAGAAAAGATTCTCAAAGCTTTTACACAGCTTGACAATTCTCTCAAAATATTTTCCTAGTTATATAATTCGAATAACGGCGGTAACTTTTCCATGTGAAATATCTGATCCCCTAGGGGGAGAGCAATAAAGAAGGCACGGACTTGCCCCAACAGAAGTGGAATAAGCCAGTCATTCCCGGCTTTGACTTTATCCTCCCAAGGCCCCTCTACACATCTCAAATCTTTAAATTTGTATATGTTACTACTTTGGGGAAATCTTGGAGCGTTAATTCTCCAAACATTTTTCTCTCACATTTTGCACCTCACCTTCCTTTCAGCTGAAGATCGGTTATTATTCTTCGCTCTGCTCTTTGTTCTCACGCTTTCCGGTTGGGTCATTCCTATGGGCCTGCACTTCCTGCTTCCTTCTTTCGTGTTCAGTATGCTGGGAACTTCATGCAAAGAGGGGGCATCTCTTCTTTATTTCTACATTTCAGAACTATGTGTTCAGACATTGCCCATGCGTGTTTATCCAGTGGTTGGCCTTTTTTTAGGTTCTAGAAGCTGCTTTCCCATGAGGGAGGCAGTCCTGAATGAACCAGTCTTAGTTTTCCTTTCTACTTGTTTCCGGATTTTGAGTCACCGGCAATGAATACATATGTTAAATAAATATGTATGTTAAATGAATGACCATCTAAGTACATACACAGGACCACTCTTTCTGTTAACGATACCTTAGAGAGCTTCCCGTAGGCTCAGAGTTGGGGTAAGGATCTCTGGTCCCTACAGGAAAATGCAAGCTGTTTGCTGCTGAGCTGGACTCTGGCTTTGTAGCCACACACAGCGGCGTCACCACGCCCTGGGCCCCGGGACACGTGGGATGTGGAAACTGAGGCTTTCCCTCCGGATTTGGCTCTTAACACGCTGCTCAGCATTTTTCTCACATGTCTGCCACTCCCTTTCTGATTTCTTAGGCGGCTGGAGCTTCTGCCACAGCATTGGAATTTCTTAGATTGGGGGAGGTGTGTGTGTGTGTGTGGGGGGATCCTGAAAGGAAAAAATCTAATTAATGGCCATCTAGCAAGTCGCCAACATGAAGCCAGCCTGGGAATAACTCACCAGGCGAGACTGTGTCCTTTCTAGGTTTGTTTTTATCATTTCTAATGAGCTGTCAATTACACATGCAAATGAAGTGGAGCAGACATTAAAGAATTTCTATATTAGAATCCTAACGGCATTGTTGTGATTTTGTGAGATGATGCAATTTATGCAAACTATGAAGCAGGGCCTTCTACCTGGGGCTGCTCTTTATTTTTTATCGACGATGTAATCTATGTGCTTTTGAGGGAAACTTACACGTGGAATTTTCCATCGTCTATAGAATTTGGAAACAGCCCAAGTTTGTCTTTTCTAGGCCACACAGCTGTGAGCACCCTAAGACTCGTTATAGGCTGAGCGTGGAGTGTGTTTCTCCTACCGCTTCCTCGGGTGTCAACCCCAATGCTCCTCCGACTGTGACTCCCACTTCTTCCTTCCGACGCAGCCTTGCCTGCCCTGTGGTTGAAGTTATGTGCCTGCCGCCCTCTCTCCCGCAGTTCCTGCTGACCCAGGCCAGCTAACCCTCGCCTTACGCCACTCTGTCTCAGCTCAGTGTAGACCTCCAGGAAGGAGCCATATAATTCAGTCTGTTTACCTCACTTCATAGGTGAAGAAATAAAACGCCTTGTGAATGGAGCTCGCTAAGATCCAACAGCCGACGTGGGACCTGATTCCATCTGTCCTACCTTGTAATTCAGGATACTTACACGGAACAGATTCGTGACTTCATTTTATTAGATTTGATTAAGGGAGGGAAAGGGGATACTTGAGTTTCTAGCTTATTCACATCCTCAAGGAACTTAGAATATGACCAAAAAAATAGTAAGTCAGAAGAGTAACTGAAATAAGTTGTTGACTGTATTTCACGGTTCCTGCCGATGTGCTGGGGAACCATGAAATTTAATCTTTCCCACATATAACACAAAGCTTGACAAACGTGCAAACTTGGTTTTCTTTTTTTTTTTTTTTTCTCTAAAAGTAGGCAATTGTAGTGTTATGATAAGAAAAATCGGATGAGTTGCGGATATTAGCTTATTGTGAAGGGCCCTGTAGAGAAGGTGGAGACCTGCTATTGGAGGTAAGGGCCCAGGGCAATGTCTGGCCAGGACAAAAGAATGGTCTGTGTTTGTAGCACGGACCGTGGAGGCAGCAAGAGGCCTGGAGACAGACCCGCAGCACCTCCGAGTTCACCCACCGGGTGTACGTGGCTCAGGAGAGAATTACAGGTACTCGGGCATGCTTGTCCTGGGGTAGCAATTAAGTTCTTAACAACTGTATTGGGATACCTTTGGCAAACAGAAAGTACATATTTAAAGCACACATCTCCATGTAAGCAAAGCATGTCCCCTGAGTAATCTTTCACAATCAATAAAAAACAACCGAAATGTGTGCTTCACAGAAATGTTCACGTTCTTAAGACATTAAGGCTTTCTGGTGTGTGATTGCCGTTGCTTTCTTGCCAGAGAGATAGGGCGTGGGAATAGGGAACCATGAAAACTGGCAATTTTCTTTGGACAGGTCCATTCCCTCCCAACCACTGTGATGTAAATAAGCGCTTGTTTCATAAATGGTGGCTTCATTGTCAAAAATAAAAAGACAGCAGGGGACAGCAGGCAAGGTGATTAGCCCATAATGGAAGCAACAAAATTAACAGACACATTAGAAATGTTTAAAAACAGCCCATCAGCTTGGGCATTAGGAACCTTGGCTACTAACACACAAAGTCAAAGACGCAAACAAGAAGCCATTCGACAATGCAACGGGCTAATTTTGTGAAGTATAATCAGTTAGCGTGGCCTGCTTCTAACTTATTCACAAAAGAACACAGGTGCTTCTTTTCCCCTTGTCCCCGATGCCAACACGGAAACCGGCCGAGGGGGCTCCTGAGAACCATGACTGGGATTTAGGGCCGGAGAGAAAGGAAAACGTATCCTCGTTGGTCTCCACTGTGCGTGCACATGGGGGAAAAGGGGAGCCGCTATGTGCCCGGGACAACCGAGAGGAGACTCTACGAGATGGGAAACTCTGAGAAGACAGCAGAGGCTTGAGGACACGATGCCAGACTGAAAACCAAACAAAGCAGACTTCCATTCCACTGGGGGGTGAGGGTGTTATTCCTTGAGTTTCAGCGAGGCCTGGACCGGAGCTCAATCCACCCTTTCCAGGTAAATGGCGTTTGGATGGCGCTGCTCCAGCCCAAACCCGGCTCAGGCCCGGCCTCAGTTCCCTGCCATCCGGGCTGTGTTCACGAAAACATGACACGTGCGTATCTTCTTGCGAGAATTGTTTCATTTTTAAAAAATGTATAATTTGTCCTTACTTACTTCCAGCGAATGAAAACCCAGAGCATCCTCCCAACATCCCGGTCACCGAACTCTGACTTCACGTCTGGAGTGTCTGCAGAGGCCAGGAACGTGAGGCCGCGCTCTGCGTCAGGAGCAGCGCAGCATTCCCGAAGGAGGAGGGTCACAGACGACGCCCTCGGAGCCCAGGGGGGGCGGCAGGGTGCAGGGCCGGCGGAGTGTGCGCCCTCCGCCCAGACTGTCACCCGTGGATCCGGACCCGCTAAGCCTGACACCAGCAAAGCCCGCCCATCGGTGGAAGAACAGCTATCTGTGTACCAACTTCATGTACTGTTAAAATCTTCAATGGCATTCACTGGGGTGACAGGGGTTCCCAAAGCCATACAGGTTTGGTGTGTACAACAAGCACTGCCTCGTGTACCCACCGCCCCAGCACAGCCTCCCTCCGTCCCCATTTGCCCTGCTTAGCCTACCTGTCTCCACCTCCACCCCCTCCACCACGCTATCACCAGGCTGCTGTCTGTGTCTGTGTGTTCTGTATCCATGTTTTCTGGCTAAACCCTTCCCCTCTTCCTTTCCAGGCCCCTCCTCCGCCTCCTCCCCTCTGATATCTGTCAGCCTGTCCCGGGCATCCAGGCCTCTTTCTACGTTAGCCATCGCTCGGGCTGGGCAGGCTCCAGAGCCGGGCAGCACCAGGAAGCTCCTTTTCCAAGGAAGGCGGCTGTCTCTACAGGAAACATAGCTTTTACCCCCAAACCGGAGGCCTCTAGGCTGGGCTGACCGCTGTAGGCTTTGCACAGGCACCACGGAGATCTGAGAGGGCGTGTACACTGGCAGGTGCAAAGTGTACACTCGATCGGATAAACACTGGGATGGATGTAACCGTGAACACGAGGCAGCCACTGGGGTCCTATTTCTTGGGGCTGAGCCGGGCTTGGGGATCGCCTGTAGGATTCTCCGAAGCCTCCGACCACACCTCACTGAGCAGGCGATTGCCGGAAGGTGGGAAGGAATTAAGCGCCGGGAGTAATATCCTCTGTGACGTCTCCCGGAGAAAGGTTAAGGAAATTTCATTTGCCGGGAGAAGATGAAAATAAATTAGTTCAAGTCACCATGGAAAATCAGGCAGGCAGGGACAGGCAGTGATAAGACCCAGAGGAAGAAATATGAGATTTTTAGAAACAGACATTTTAATTCCTAGAATAATAAATGTGAGAACAGTTTGAAAGAGAAGGAGAATGAACGCGGAAAGCATCAAGATTTTTCAGCCTTAGTTGGGAAGGACCGGCTATCGTGAGAAGCCAAGTGAGTTGTTAAGGGTTTTTATTATTTATTGATTTCCATAAATTAATGTTCAGAAAAACCAATAAATCAAAGCAAGCCTGAATCCTAAAACAAAAAAACCTCTTTAACAATTTCAGAAAACAGAGGCAAGAAGGAAAAAGGGGTTTCAAATGAAACTGCCAGAACCCCCTTCCAGAACTCAGCGCCCCTGCGAGCCATTGATTCAACACCCACCCTTCACCGTAGTTTTTCCTGATGCATACGGGCTTCTTATCAACTTTGAATGTACTATTATATCAGCTGGTACAAACCTGATAGACTAGAATAGGTGGGAAGAAGATCCTTTGGGAATTGGGAAGAGCAAGTTAGCTCAAGTGTTTTCACCTGCAGGTTCCATGGGCCTCTGGGCCTGTGAGGTCTTTGTATTATGTGGTCAAGTTTTTTTTAATAATAATAATAATAATTATTATTATTATTATTTTTTTACAGAGAGGAAGAGAGAGGGAAAGAGAGTTAGAAACATCGATGAGAGAGAAACATCAATCAGCTGTCTCCTGCACAACCCCCACTGGGAATGTGCCTGCAACCAAGGTACAGGTGCTTGACCGGAATCAAACCTGGGACTCTTCAGTCCGCAGGCCAACACTCTATCCACTGAGCCAAACCGGTTAGGGCATGTGGTCAAGTCTTAACAGCTGCCCAGCCTTCCCCGGGCACTCTCTGGGCAGCCCCACTTCCTGCTGAACTCTGACCCTGGGGAGCCCTCCCTTGAAAGTGTGTGGCAGGTGCTTCCATTCGGTCACGTGATGACAATAATTCTGCTCTCACCGTCTAAAGAGCTGTGTGTGTGTCAGTTCTAACGCCCTTCTGCACTTAATACTTCCAAGACTCAGTGTCTGAAATAGTAAGCAGTAAGGTCACCTACCACAATGGTTGAGCGTCTACCTACGAACCAGGAGGTCAGGGTTCTATTCCTGGTCAGGCAGGAGGCAGCTAATCAATGATTCTCTTTCATCTTGGATGCTTCTATCTCTCCCCCTCCCTTCTTCCCTGAAATCAATAAAAATATATTAAAAATAAATAAATAAAATGGTAGTAAGGATTCTGAGAGCTTATTTGAAAGTGATTTTAAAGGTGAGAAGTGCTAGACAACTTTGCGACATCATGTTACTGTCACAGACGTTCTCGAGGACAGAGGGGCAGCCGCAGGGGATCTTTCAGGGGCAGCGATGACCGAACTGGGAAGCACAGAGCCCAGAGGGGCCCCTGTGTCCGCACTGGCCCGAGCCCGGGTAATAAACGCCACAGGTGAACATCAGCTGAGAAATAAAGTTCATCCGAGCTCCTGCGCTCACACGTTCCACAGGTGCCTGTGGGAACAGGATCCTGTTTCGGTTTGGAAACAGCTGCTGGGGAATATGTGGAAACAGGTTAAACACGCTATTCACAAGCAGCTTGGCATCTGTGGGGGCGGCAGCTGGCGCTGCCCGGGCCGAGTCCCCACACCGGGCGCCGGGCCTGCCCGCCACGGGGACCCGAGGCGCCGGCCGCTTACTCCTTATCGCCCGCACGCGTCTCCGGGGCCGTGTTCATTGCGGATCGTAATGACGGGACATTTATAACTCCGGTCATTAGGACGTTATTTAACGGGAACCTATGAAAAATGCAATTGCTGTTAAATGGAGTGGAGCAGATAACGCTCCGCGCGATCCAATCTGTAATAGAAACAGGGTGCTCAGTGTGGGACGGCGTGGGGCGGCGTGGGAACCGTTAGATGGAGGCGGGGCTTTAGATGGAGGCGGGGCTTGTCGAATATGAGAGCCATTGCGGTGCTCAGTAGTCTGAGCTGTTCGGGTCATAAAAATAATGCCTAGAAACCCACACGGGCGGCCTCACACGCACTGCCCGGGGAGGTCACTCTCCGTATGGATCTGCTGTGAGCAATTGGGCAGATTATTTCACCTGCCTGCGCCTGTTTTCTCGTCTATGAAACTGAGCAGGCGTATTGTCCCCCCAACTGTGACCCCTCCCTCTCCTCTCACACACACACCTCCCCCCTGTGCAGGAGAGAACGCTAACTGCTCCTCTGATGGCGTCACCGTGTCGCCCTGGTGAACCAAGGCCAAGTGTCAAGGTCCTAAGATGACGCAGACACCCTTCCGGCCACGGCATGGCGCCCACGGGAGAAGGGCGGTCCTGGCTCCCGGGCCAGCGTCCTCGCTGCTCTACTGACCCGGCGCCCGGGCAGTGTAACCCGAACACGGGGCAGTTCCCACGGCCGAGGGGAAGGAGGAGAACGCGCTTAGGAAAACTCCCCACACAGGACCACGCTCCACTGGCAGAACGAGTTCTTAAGCTCAAGGACCATTGGGGCAGAAAAGGCATTCCTGACTCACGCGTTAGAGCATCCTTTTTTACCCAATCCCCCCCCCCCCCCCCCCCAGCTTCACCTTCTGTGGAGGGGACTGTGCTCCGCTCAAACCGGGTCCCTCCGGGCTGACGGCGGGCACAGCTTCCTGTCTGTTTTGGCTCACAGCCCGTTTGACCTGTTTGGTTCTCATGGAAACATCTGGAGCAGCACCCCTGCTTCTTGGCAGCAACCCTAGCTGGTCCCTGAGGAGCCGCTCATGCAGGCGCTGTGCCCTCCCCACGGGGGTCCACAAGAAGAGGGGCCGCACACACCTGAGGTCAACACCCTCCAGAGGCGCCTCTCCCTGACCACTCCCCTCAGCAGCGCAGGGAAAAGGGCAATGCCACCCCCACTGCTGCCGTCACTGTTCTGTCCTGCCTCGGTTTTCTCCAGAACCGTGGACTAGGGCACCATGGACCCCTTCGTCGGTCCCAAGAAACATTCCAATTGCCTTCCCATGGTGTGTGGGTATCAGAGACACCGAGGAGAACACAGGGCAGTCTAACATGGGCGAAATGCTGCCCCACTACACAGAATACAGACGGACAAGACCGGCCCCCACGTGGGTGTTGGTCCCCCGCGGCCAGTGGGCCTTCCCAGACACCATTACAGGGCGTCCGCCCAGGCTCACGGCTCTCCTGCCTCCCTGGGAGGAACCCGTTCTGCTCCCCATGGAGGGCAACATGGCAGCGGGGTTGGCCGGTGCCAATGACACACACGCTTCAGCAGAGAGGGCACTCCTTCTCTAACAGGATGGCCACTCCACCCACGGCGGTCAGCACGGGCTCTGAGTGTCTTGGATTTGTTCCGGGTCCAAGGCTTAGAGGGTATCAGCTATGGGGGGTCTGAGGCTAATTCCTGAAAGTGTGGGCTGGGTGAAAAGGGGGAGGAGATTAAGGTGTACAAATTGGCAGCTACAAAATAGCCACAGGGATGGGAATATAATCAATAACACTGTAATAACTAGAGATGGTGCCAGGTGGGCACTAGAATTATTGGGGTGATCACCTTGTAAATTATATAAATGTCTAATCACTATGCTGTACACCTGAATCTAATGTAAAATAATAGTGAATGTCAACTGTAATTGAAAAACCTATATAAATAAAAAGCCAGCACCTGGAATGCTGAATGACCAGAACGACCAGTCGCTATGATGCCCACTGAGACCAGCCAACTGCCTGTGGTCCCTCCCCGTGGCTGGCCCAGCCCCAATTGGCCCTCATCAGAGAGGGCCTGCAGGACCAACCTGTACACAAATTCATGCACCAGGTCTCTAATAAAATTATAAGAGAACACAACGGGCTAAGGAGAAAGAGGCTGGAGGAAGCACAGTGCCAGGCTGTGACCTTCCTATGGCAGGAAACTGCAGGTGCCTCCCAGACATCAGACAGCCTCCGGTCACTGCCAGGAAGGAGCCCGGGGACCCCATCTTACAGCCGAGGAAAATGGATGGACTCAGAAGGCTCCCGGCCACACTGGCAGGTGTGATCCAGGACACACTTCGAGCATAGCTCAGTGAGCCCCAGGCAAGCCACACGCGACTCCCAACGCAGAAAAACTCTGCAAGGCAATGTGTGGGCATTCTCTTAGGCCATGGAGTCTGTTTTCATTGATGCGGTATTACCGCTGATACTTGATGCATAGAAGTAATTGTTAGAATAGAGCAAAACAACCATCTTTCTCTTTCTATACGCTTGGGTTTCAAGACTAATTTTCTCAGCAATGTTTGAAGCAAGTCACTTTGGAATACCGACCTGTTCATTGGTAGACCTGTCTGTGTGGTGCCCATCCTTCTTCTCTGAGATGATGAGAATTACCACTTGCTCTAATGGGTACACAGACTTCACAGGCATTTGATCTATAGCAGAATGAACAATAGACACGTTTCTCTGCTCACAGTGTTTTCCCTAATATACTCCTAAATTGTTAGGTACCACCATTATTGTCTCTATTAAGGAAACATCTGAGAGAAGAGACGGATGCTAATTTTTCTAATCAACCATCGGCAGTCCGCCCAGAATCGATCCTCTTTTATAGTGGAGCAGAAATTCATTTTGCAAGAGGCTGGCATATCTTTGGTTGCCCTGGGAAAACTTAAATAGCTAAACGCTCTGGGATGTTTCTCTCTACACATAATGAGATTATTAAGCAGCCGGGCAGTCTCTAACCCAGAAAAAAATTCCCAAATGATAAGCCCAAACTTTCTTATTGCTCATTTCAAGCAAGTCCTCTCTAATCAGCCACCGAGTGGATAAATCTATAATGAACCCCAGTCAGTTACTCTGTTAGCAGGAACACAGTGATGACCAAAATATCACTCGATCCTCAGGGCGCGCATACATGTTGGAGTGAAGAAGTGCACAGAGACACACGCTTTGTTGGGAAGCATCGGGCATAGGAGAATCAAGATCGCATGTTACAATCAAGAAGGATGGAAACTCAACCGCTGAGTCATTTCCTTGCACCCGCGCTCTCCAGGGAGTTTTCAGATGATGATGGCACACCAGTCAAGGTCACAGGCCTCCTGCCCAGACTCAGGATTATTCTCAGATTTGCCAGTGACCAAATCCGTGTTTTTCTCACCTAATCACAATACTGAGATTTTATCTCAGAAATAATCGCAATCCAACTTCAGGAATCTTTCAGTGGCCCTTTGCAGGGTGTTTCCTGTAAATTTGTACTTTAAACATTAAGCTTACTTTTTAGAGATCATTCCAATGTTCACAAAATAGTTCCAATATTCACAAATTATACCTTTCCCTTTAAACCCCCCGTCATGAGAAATTCCTAAGTCTAAATAATATATATATATATTTTAATTCTCACCCGAGGATATTTTCCCATTGATTTTGAGGGAGAGTGGAAGAGAGAGGGAAAGTCAGAGAGGAAAGAGGGAAATATCGATGTAAGAGGAACACATCGATGGGTTGCCTCCTGCATGCACCCCAAGCAGGGCCCTGGCTGGGGAGAGCCTGCAGCTGAAGTACGTGCCCTTGGCCAGAATTGAACTCGTGACTCTTCAGTCCACAGGCCAACGCTCTATCCACTGAGCCATCGTGGCTAGCTCGAAAATGGAATATTCTTTTAGGTAGTTCAGTGACTATGTATATCCCAAGGATGTGACATAGCATTCTCAAATTTTCACACGGGGGAGAAATGTTTCGGTCTCTTCAGCGCACATTTAGCATCTGCCTATTCCCTACTGGTTTGGTGGGAAAGGTGAGGTCTGTGGATGGGAGGGTGATGCCATTTCCTGGAAGGACACTGTCACTTTAACTCAGAGCGTCTCACAGATTTGTGCGAGTAACAGCAGCCTGGGGGGTGCTGGTATAAATAGCCCATGGGCCTGAGCACTGGGTCTGCCACAGACAGGCAACAGTAGCCCCTGGTGGCCAACGTCCAAATCAGAATGAATCTGAACTTAGTTAAGGAGAGAACGTGTTTGGAAAAACTACTGCAGTCAGAAGAGGGGGACCTACTGCAACAGTGAGAGTACCCCAAGCGTGAGCCTCTGAGCGTCAGGAAGCTGGAGCAGCTGGGAGGACTCGGCAAGGCTAGGCAAGAGCAGGGCAGTGGGCTCTGATGGGCAGGTGGCATGACCAGCCCGTTCCGCTGTTTGGGGGAGCGGGGTTCACTGCTCCATTGTTGCTTAAGCTCTACAGTGGGAAGTTCCGGGGCCTTGGGGAAGGAGAGCATCCTGTCTAAAGTTTGATCGAATCAAATGAGTGGCTACCTTATCCACCTGGTCCGTGTGGACAACAGCTCAGATCATTACTTATGCGACGAGAATGAGGAAGACTGCTCCTGTCTGATACCAAGAGCCTCCCTTTTCTTGTTGACCCAGGCCATGCCCTCTCTGGGCTCTTCCCTGTCCTCCCAGCCTGTGCTGGTTGCCATTCTGTTTTGGTCTTAGAGAGTTTCTGGTGTCTGTCTAGCGTGCACTAATCTCACTGGATGAGACTGAAGACCACGGCCTTTCGCACTGGCTTCTGGGGTCCTTCTGAGGACACGCCCACCTTCAATGGGCCTGAGTGACCAGCTCTGCTTCACAAAGTGGTGGCGTGGCCGTGGGGGCTGAGCAAGTGTTTGCTCAAAGGCGTTTGCTGAGTTGAGACACGCATTTTGAGAGCCACAGGTCCTAGATGGCGATCGGCTCAGCCCTCCGAACTCCCATGCCGGGTGAGTTGATTAATCCCCAGTGACTTTGCTGAAAGGGCAGAACATACGTGTGAATCCTGATTTTCCCATTCATTACGTGTGTGGATTTGGTAAAAATAGTTGAGCTGCCGAGGAGCTAGCTTCCTCCACAGTACAGTAGGCTTAGAGCCACTTAGAACCACCTTCACGGAAACATAGCTGTTTATTGGGGCAGTGGTGTGTCTCCAGAACAGCCTAGAGCAAGTGGTCCAGGCTTCCTTATTCTCTCTAGATAATAAGATGAGAGACACGGAAGAGGGGCTGGCCAAGCAGTCCAAAGTCTGGGCTACTGTCCCTGCTGTGCCTCGTGTTCATGATGCAATGCCACGCTAATCAGACACCCTGAGAAACAGAAGGAAAATGAAGTCTACTTTGTTTTCTAAAACAATTTTAAGGAGAATAACTACACCAGGAGAAAAACATTTTTCTCACCTGAAGTGTGCTTGCATAAATATCATCAATATCCTTTTGGGTTAAATGGATTAAATTCCCTATTTATTTATTTGATTTTTAAGCATATAACTCTTTAAAAAAAAAAACAGCTAGCAATTTATGCAGAAAAAAAAAGCGTGCTGCTACTAGTATAGCCCCTTATGACTCTTTCAGAGAAATCATTGATTTTTTTTCAATTGGATAACTGAGTTTAAGCAATTAGTCGGTGCAAGTAACTAGTTCATTAGCTTTGAATCCAATGCCTTCCCTTGGGCGCCATTGGCATTCGGTCTGCAGCCCTCAATGCAGTATTACTTTGTGCAGAAGTAGCAGAAGGAGGCCAAGGGATTTGTCTTTTTAAAGAAAACGAAAAGGCAGAAAGGAGAGGTTCAGAAAATGGATTCTGAAAGCTGGTTCTTTGGAAATAATTTGTTTCACTTACTTAAACTTTCTTCTTATTACACAGTTGAGGAAAAAATATGGATAGCTACCTGAAAAATACTCAGAATCTTACTACTTATAACCATCATTAATGATTTCATGCATTCTGGTCTCAAAATCACATACACACATTTTCAAAATCAATAACAAACACATATGTATATGAAGTATCTCCTGTGCATCAGACATAGCACTTGGGAACACACATGCCGATGGCCTGTGATCTCTTGAAAGGAGGCAGGAACGATAAATATGAACCAGAATAATGACCTAAACACAAGCATAATTACAAAGAGATAGTCCCGAGAAACACTGAGCTAGAGGCATGAACTGTGATGAGCCGGCGCTGCAGCCAGGGGGAATGAATGGAGGAGGAAGGACCCTTTACATTCTGCGCAGCTCACACCACCGCCGATCACGGCATGGACAGGTCCTGCCCGCAGCCCCACCTTGCCAGGCACACACACACTCAGAACCGCACCCAGGGACTCAGGCCTGCTCTCTGTGATTATTCGGCTTCATCCCATGGTTGAAAACTCCCAATACAAATGGACAACAAAACAACATACTTTCCAGCAACCTGTGACAAACTATGATGGCCAAGTCCATTTTGAGAGATCCAATACCCTAATCTTTCTTTTTAAAATGTATTTTATTGATTTTTTACAGAGAGGAAGAGAGAGGGATAGAGAGTTAGAAACATCGATGAGAGAGAGACATCGATCAGCTGCCTCTTGCACACCCCCTATTGGGGATGTGCCTGCAACCAAGGTACATGCCCTTGACCGGAATCGAACCCGGGACCCTTCAGTCCGCAGGCCAATGCTCTATCCACTGAGCCAAACCGGTTTTGGCTAACACCCTAATCTTATCACCTCTTAATTTGTAGGAAGTCATTAGCGGTGATGGGCTTTCCTTGAGCTAGGTACTTAATGTGCCTAACCGGCATCTCCTGGTTGTAAGCTTTTGACCTGGCCTGAAAAGGGCCGGGTGGCTGCGTTGCGGGCAGGAGTTAGGACTGCATGGAAGGAGGGGCGTGGGAGATAGGACAGTGTGTGCTGCACTTCCGGTCCATGTCCCCAATGTCTCTGCAACTTCAACAGAGAGCATGAGTCTCGGGCAGAAGCTGCCAGCTCCCGACTAACGCCTCACCTGGTTGTCCTTGGCACACAGCTCCTCTTATCGCCCAGGCTCCTTTGCAGGTTAGCCATGCGACTCAGCGCTCTCCCGTCACATGTGAACGGTCACAGATTGTGCCATTTTCAGGCCTGTTCCATGATGAATGAATGAATGAATGAATGAATGAATGAATACCACCACCAACTACTAAACTCTCCTGGTGCTGTTCCAGGCAGTTCCTGGGGGAATTCTCAGCTCCCAGGCAGCTACCTGCAGTGCTCAGGTACGGGGATCTGAGACAACACCTGGTGAACACAGAGCACACCTGTGGGCTCCGACCCCGGGGTGGAAAGGGGTGGAACTCTTCCCTGAACTGTCTTGTGAGAGCCATGTTAACGCTTTGTTCCTTAGGCACCTGGAGCTGGACGTACTTGTTACTGCTGGCTGGCCTGTGCTGATGATAGCACCACGGCCCAGAAGTCTACGGGGCCGAGCTATTGGCTGAGCACCTGGATTTCAAAAGTGATGTGGTGCCACTTGTCACCAATGGGTGGCTCCCTCCTTTGTCCCTCACATGCCGCTCGCCTTCCTCACACCACGGGTTCCCACAGCAGACCTGCTGTGCCTTACTGGGATTATCACGGAGAAAGGTGTGACTGTCGCTAGCTGGCTGCAGTTATGGGCAGAAGCCAGGCCTCGTCGGGCTGGCCTTACTAGTGAGATTCTCATTCCAAACTCCTTCCAAGGTTGAAGTGTGGGCAGCGGGCATGTTTTATGTCCCTTCAATTTCACTCCCAGTAGAAGGAGTCCCTCCCATTAAGGAAGTTGGAGGTCATGTCGTTAAGACTTATAGCTTCTGTTAAGCGAGCCAGGGTAATTTTGCTAATAAGCTGAAGGGGGGTGGATGCTAGGCTGACGGTCACCTTGGAGAGCAGGGTGTTTCTCTCACTTGGTCTAACTGCCCAGGAACCCACCATCAACAAGTTCTTTCAATAAGTAAATTGGACGAGAAAATGAACTGAATTCTACTTAGGGCTCATTGTGTAAGAGTTTATGGGAAAGCCAAGCTGGTGTGCCTCAGTGGTTGAATGTCGATCCATGCACCAGGAGGTCGTGGTTCGATTCCCCATCAGGACACATGCCCAGGTTTCAGGCTCCCACCCCAGTAGGGGGCATGCAGGAGGCAGTGGATCAATGATTCTCTCTCATCATTGATGTTTCTCTTTCTCTCTTCCTCTCCCTTCCTCTCTGAAATCAATAAAACCATATATATATATATTTTTTTTTTTTTTTTTTTAAGAATACATGGGAAAGAAGGTTGAATAAGGAGTGAGTTCTGCCTGGAGGAACACAGATTTTAGGAGGTGTCGCTAGAACATTAAAGAGCACATAGCTTAGATGAGTATGGGACTCCATTGCGGCCTCCTGCAGGAAGGAGCTAACCCCAGAGGCACGCAGCGGATGGTGCTGTGGAGCGACCAGGGCTGTGACTGCAGGTGGTGGGAACAGCCAAAGCCAAAGCCAAGGCCAAAGCCAAGGCCAGAGCCAAAGCTTGGGGGAGGAGCAGCAGGAGAGCTTAGGAAAAGGAAGAAGTCTGATTGGCTCAGGCCTGTGGCCTGTGGAAGAGCGATGATGGGGAGGGAGCCGAGAGGGCTTGAAAAGTTCATTGCTGAAAAAAAAAAACACACACACACACACACAACGAGGTCCATGTATTCCATCGTGAAATGTCTAAATTATAGTTTGGGGAGTCGGAGGGGGTCGCTGCGTGTGTTGAGATGATGTCGGTGTAAATTGGGGTGTCGATATCTATGGGCCCCTTTTACTCCTCAGCGGATACGCTGGTGCTGGGCACAGAAGGATTATAGAGGTTTTATGATATCAAAATGAACCTGCAGACTATAAAGAGATTTATGCATGTTCTAAAGTAAAGATTAAGCCCGTTGCTTTGAAACAGTTTGTTGCCTTTTTCCCGGAAAGCACCCATTCCTCTGGAGCTCCCGGGAGCTCCCGGGCTTGGTGCCCCCGGAGGAGGCCACCCCGGGTGCAGAATGTGGAATGTGGACGGTGGGAGGGTTTAATTAGGTGGCAACGTTCAAGTCCTGGTTCCCACAGTACATGTTTCTGTCATAACATGGCACTCCTGGGCGTGGATGGCGTCAGACCAACCTCCCTCCCTCCCCAACCCCCTGGCAGGGCTGCCCCACCTCGGGAGAGCGAGACCACTGGTTACGGAGGGTTGAAGCCAACAGCGCACCTTCTGGCGATGGAAGGCCGAAGCTAAGCTTGCCTCCAATTTCCGGTGATGTCTGGTCATCGGTGTTTATCAGTGCCTTCCTCCACCTCTCCACCCCCATTCGTCATCCCGTCCCCGGCTCTGCCACCAAAGATACGCATGAGCCACACACACGGGACAGTTAGGGACACCGCACACGGAAGGAAGGTAATATTTCTTGTTCAGATGCACCCGTGTTAAGACAGAGCCGGGAAATCACTTTTATGTGGCAGATTTAGTGCGATAGTCCCTTTTTCTAAAAAAAAAGCATTTCTTCAGAAAACCAACGTCTTGTCTGTGGATGGAATCCCGGTTATATTTTCTGTGGAAATAAAATTCACGGCTTAGGGAATCTCACTGAGTGGACTGGGAATGATGAGGAGCACATCAGGGAGTCCTCTGGTGGGGGGGGGGCAACAGGGTGAGGGGGTGGGATCAAGCTGGGGTTCAGGCTGGGGACGGCCGGGCTGGACTGGGTCTGTCACCAGTAACAGCTGGGCGCAGACGGAAAGAGGTACGGGCACAGCTGAGGAGATTGTGCTTCAAAACCTCAGTAAGTAGTAACACTGAGTGCCTGCTCTATCTCGAGAGTTGTGCTCCCCGTGGGTCAGGCACCTACCCCAGTTTACCGAAGGAGAGGGAGTTAGAGTGGGTTTAACCTTGGACCAAAAGCACGCTGCGCAGCCCGCCTGCGCCCGCCCTGGAGGCTGCTGGGTGGAGGCCTCACTGCCGGCGGGGAGGGCAGGAGGGAGGTGGCCGTGGCCCGAAGGCAGCTGGGGCAGCAGGCGGGAGACTTCCCCCGGCTCCGGCCCTCCCTTCCTCCATCAGCGCAGCCCTGCTCTCCCCTCTTCTGGAGACTTCGGACGGACCTGCCAGGGTGGGAAGCCGAAAGCACAAACATGGACAGTTCAGGCTAGCCGGTGTGGCTCAGTGGCTGAGCAGAAGGTCACGGTTTGCTTCCAGGTCAGGGCACAGGCCCGGGTTGCAGGCTCGATCCCCAGTGTGGGGCGTGCAGGAGGCAGCCGATCCATGATTCTCTCTCATCACGGATGCTTCTCTCTCTCTCCCCCTCTCCCTTCCTCTATGAAGTCAATTACAGATATATCTTTTTAAAAAACAGGAAACCTGCAGAGTGAAAATGATGGCGGCGGCGTGATGGCAGTCACCCTGACCAAGGTCACACCGTGCCTCTGGCTCCTGGTCTGGGAGCTGATGTGACGGTCACGTGGCCTCAGGAGAGACAGGGCATGAGCTGAGGGATTTCCTTCAGGACCTCTGGCTGTCACTTCCGATTGATGCAAACAGAGAAACAAGGCAGGTTTCCTAAAGGCGCCTGCCTAACTGTGCCGCGCCGGCACGGCCAGGGGTGACCCTGAGAGGGGGCGGCTGAGAGGCTTAGG
>CM072935.1:45765000-45970000 GCA_036971965.1 Nyctalus aviator | reverse complement strand
GCACGGCCTGGTGCTCTGACCAGTGAGCCAGGGTGAGAAACGGGTTTTTTTCTCAAAATGTACCGATTTTTAAAATTGCTGGGGGAGGGTGGTGATCACCCAGCGGGAGAGGAACACAGGGCGTCTGGGGGCCACATTACGCTGTGAGCTCGCAGTGCCTGACGCTGCCCCAGGCCGCCGTAGAGTGAAGGGAGGGAGGTGAGTGAGCAGCCAGCCCAGGCCCCTGGGCACCGGGAAGTGGTCCACACAGAGGCCGGGGACTGCACAGCTGCCTACCCTCTGGTCCCCCCACCCCCACCCCCTTCTAGAAACCCATGTGACAGTGGGTCTGTGCGCTACGGGCAGCTGTGAGTCTCAGAGGCACGCGGCCCCACTCCCAGCCCGGGAGGAAGCCCAGAGGGAGGGCCGAGGGCCGCTATGGAGACAGGTCGGGCGGCGGAGGCCTCTCTGAAGTTCGAGATCAAGGGCAGCGCGGCCCTTGATGGAGGTGGCGGCGTCGGGGTTGGATCAGGGAGATAACAGACAGAGCCGCTGCCCCACGGTAATCACCGCCTAGGCCGGGCGTGGGCCGGGGGGAGATTCCATCACGCGGCTCCCGAGGGCCAGCCGCTGAAACTAAAAAAAAGTGCTTCGTTCTGGAGTTTTCCATCAGGCACGTTCTGATGGGGGTGGGCCGAGAGGGTTACTGAATCCACTTCGCAGGGAGCTGAGTCTGCCTGGATCTTGGACTTCCAGGGTCCACAAGCATGAGAGTGAACCACCCGGCCTGTGGCATTTGCTGACTGAGCCCGGAGGACCGGCCCAGGGCCGGGTGCGAGGAGTCGGGGTTTCTGCGTCTCTTTGGCTAGTTTTCCCCATCGGGGCAGGACCAGCAATAGGCTCAGAGGGTGTCCGCACCCAGGCCGACCGGCGGAGGGTCCCGATAAGGATGGGGTCTGCACCAGGAGCTGCCTGGAGGTGCCTGGAGGGGCCAGACCTCGGCAGGGGGGAGGGGGAAGGGGAGGCGGCCTGGCGGGAACCAGGCAGCATTCCTCAGGAATGCCTGCTCAGCGCTGGGGCTGGGGTGTGCAGGTACGGTGGGGGTTGGGGGGTGGGGGGAACCGGTGTACGGGACCGGCCCTGGTTATACATTTGCTGGCTCTGGCCCCGTCTTTAGTCAACCCAGCAAAATGCACTTGGCCCTGTGCCCTCTTGGGCTTAGAGCGTAGGCAGCACTTTTGCTCTCCAGGCTTTTATTTAACCAGAAGGAAAAAAAAAAAAAAAAAAGGAGACTGGCCCCCTGCCCCTATTCACCCCACTTAGCTGCCCAGCTGACCTTGGCTCCGCTGAGGGTCAAGGTCAACCAGGCTGATCAGGCCACGCATGCCCTCCTGCCCGGGGGGCTGGGGCCGGTCCTGGCTCTGCCCCTGGGGATGAGAGGGGGGGGACGGGATGAGAACGGGGCGATCTCCTCACGTTTGGGGAGGGTGAGAGAAGAGGAGGTAGGTGCCATGGGGGCTGAGTGGTCAGCATCGCTATTAATGACACCATCCCTGAGCCCCTCTGCCTGCCCGCTGCCTGCCTGCCCTCCTCTTCCCCCCCCACCCCAACCTTGTGACCCCGTCTTGTGACTCCCCTGGGCCGTGCTCACCTCAACCAAGCACCCCTCACCCCATGCCAGGCTTGGTCATCATTTTTAAATATATATATATTTTATTGATTTGTACAGAGAGGAAGTGAAAGGGATAGAGAGTTAGAAACATCGATGAGAGATAATCATGGATCAGCTATCTCTTGCACACCCCCTTCCCCCGCACTGGGGATGTGCCTGCAAGCAAGGTACATGCCCTTGACTGGAATCAAACCCAGGACCTTTCAGTCTGCAGGCCGACGCTCTATCCACTGAGCCAAACCGGTTTCGGCTCTTGATTACCGTTTTTTGTTTGTGATACTGTCAGTGCCTCCAGGGCAGGGGCTCGGTCTCACTCATTTAGAGTCCAGACCTGGGGTTGGCCAGCTGCGGCTCGAGAGCCACATGCGGCTCTTTGGCCCCTTGAGTGTGGCTCTTCCACAAAACACCACGGCCTGGGAGTCTATGTTGAAGAAGTGGCATTAGAAGAAGTTTAAGTTTAAAAAACGTAGCTCTCAAAAGAAATGTCAGTCGTTGTACTATTGGTATTTGGCTCTGCTGACTAATGAGATTGCCGACCACTGGCCCAGACCAACAGCCCTGGGCCAGAGCCGCCGCGTTCTGAACCGAGTGAGTAACCGGGTGAGTGGATAAATGAACTGCCCGTGACCTTCCAGCCCCGCGGGGCAGGGTGCCCGGTCCTCACCCACCAATAGCGATCTGTGCCCCACTTTCTAGGTCACGCCCCAGAAAACAGTCGCCGGGTTCAGAGGCCTGACACAGTGTCCAGTGGACCCGGCTGCCTGGCCAGCCAGAGGCCAGAGGCCAGCAGGACACGTGGGCAGGCCCGGTGCACAGTGCACCCTCATTGCGGGGAGGGGGGGGGTAGGGATCAGGCATATCTGTATCCTTCCATGCAGCTCACCCTGGGAATGGGCTGGCAGGGCTCCCCAGCCTGACCTGGGTCCAGGCCTGAGATGTTCCTTCCGCTGCATCTGAGGGCGAGCCTGTGGGTGCACCAGACCAGGGTGCAGGCCCCAGGAGGGAGGACAACCCCCTGCCGCGCCCAGACCACCTCACTCTGCAGCTCAGCCCGGGCCGGGCTGCCCCGGGCTGCCGCACTGAGACAGACGGGCATTTTCCTGAGGATGCTAAGACAACACCCAGGGAGGACCCACAGCCATGGTCTCTCCTTCCCCTTGGCACCGCGCCTGTGCTTTGTGTTTTTATTGTGTTTTTATCGGGGAGCAGTGCAATGGTCTGCCTCCTTCCTGAGCATCGCTCTCATCTACGTTTGCTTTCCTTTGCTGGCGCGTCGGAGGGTAAGACGCAGAGCCCGTGGTCGCCTGCCCCTACGTGCGGCCACAAGCACCTTCTGACGCGGACGGCGCTGCTCCACGGAACCGCGGCCCGCAATCTCACCTGCGAACACGCGCGACCCGTCCCTGAAGTCACTGCTCCCCAGTCCACGGCCGGAGGTCCAGAACCGTCCCCCCAGCACCTCCCACTTTTCCAAGTCAAGTTCATGTCGTACCGTGTGTCAGATGCAGTGGGAGCCACTTTAACCCAGAGGTGTGTCTCCTGCTGCGGCCTTGGTGTGTTGCACGTTTGTTGTTGACCTTGGCCGCCGGTCAAGAGCAGGCCGCTCTCCTGGAGAAAGCCCCACACCCCGGAGTTGCCCACCGTCCCCTCAGCCGCCTGCCACTAATTCCAGCAGGGCCTGAGTGGGGCCATGCTCAGAGCTGGCTCTGGCTGGTTGTTGGGGAAGGGACTCTGACACTTTCAGAGGTAAAGTGGGGGAAGGAGGGGAGGCATGGAGTGAGGCTCCCGGGGACCTGAGCGGCTGGCGTCCTCAGGGGACGAGGCACCCTCATCCTGTCAAAGGGAACACAGAGGAGCTGGGCAGGCGGCCACGTCTGGATTACTCCTTCCCCCCAGCCCCCACCCGTGCCCCCTGCTGCCCCCGTCTCGGGCAGGTGTGCTGTCTCACACCGTTTCTCCTTCCCTGTCCCTCCTGCCCACTTTCTGCCCAGCTCAGGCCCAGGGGGAGTGCTGGGCGCCCACAGACTCGCCCCGTACCCGGGCCCTGTTCCAGGAGACCCCGGGTGGATGAAAGCATCGCTGTCACACGGGAAAATCAATGCACAGACAAAGGAACACACAACTCGATGAGACAACGGCAGGATGTGGGGGAGCATTACTGCACTTCACTCAGGGGGGGCGCATCTCACCGACGTCATCGAAAGCCGGAGCAGGCCCTGGCCTGTGTGGCTCAGTGGGCTGAGCGTGGGCCTGGGGACTGAAGGGTCCTGGGTTTGATTCTGGCCCAGGGCACGTCCCTTGGTTACAGAGGCGACCAGTGGATGTGTCTCTGTCATTGATGTTTCTCTCTGTCTCTCCCTCTCCCTTCCACTCTCTCTAAAAATCAACGGAAAAGTATTCTTGGGTGAGATTAACAAAAGAAAAGCCGAGGCCAGAGGCGTGATGTAATGTTCACACGCTCTTCTCGGACCCCAAGGTGCTACCCCGGACAGGGCTGGTCTCCCCCTCACTGCAGGGCCCAGGGGGAGCCGCAGGAGGGGACCCACACCTGGTCTCCCAGCTCCCGGGGCACCTTCCCCTCTAAACACCATCCCTGAGCGATGTGTACGGGCCTGCGATTCCGAAATTCTACCTCCACCCCTCAGAGGGCACTTCCTCTTTCCACATCCTCCTTCCCTGGAAAAACACACAGCTCCACGCGCCCACCGGGAAGCAGACACCCTGCCCTGCCTCCCCGATGTCATGATTCTCCGGCAATGACACATGGATAACGCCAGCAAGACGCATGTGCGCCGTGACTCCAGCGCGAAGGAGAGAGGAGAGGAGCGTGGGGCACACGGCGCCTGCAGCGCAGCGGCAGCTCGGGCAGGCCGCCCTGGAAGCCACAGGAAGCGCCAGGCCTCCACGTGGGAGCAGTCCCCGGGCCCGCCCGGGGGAAGCGGGTGCTTTGCCCGTGACTCAGAGCACGCCTGGGGTGACGTGACTTTCCCTGAACAGCGGATGGCTCTGGAACACACTGCCTCTCGGGAAATCCGGGCAGTGTGAGCCCCGCGCACAACTCCTCTGCGTGTCTGTGCGAGACGGATGCAGCCTGCGGCCTTGGGCCGTCACGGGAAACTGTTTCACCTGCGCGGGTGCCCGGTGGGGGGGGGGTGTACGCGGGTGGCACGGGGGCATCTTGGTTGAACAGTAAACGAGTGGACCACACAGGGTGGGGTAGCATGTCTATGTCCTTTGTGCTGGTCAGTGTGTGTGTGTGTGTGTGTGTGTGTGTGTATGTGTGTGTGTGGAGGGGGAGAAGGGGAGGGCAGAAGGTAAATAATGATGATAAAAATAAGCATTAATCATTTACTTGCATCATTTTTTCCCTATGAGTCAGGGACTCTGCTTCTGAAATATTGACTCAGCGAATCCTCACCGCGAAGTGGGCCTCACTGCCATGCCCATTTCACACCCCAGTAACTCCTCCGAGAGGCACCCTCCTCTTAGGGGGGCAGCCCGCGGGCCCGGGGCGGGGGGAGGGGCCCCTGTCTCCCGGCCGCTCCACCTCCTGATGGAGGGGCAGTCCCTACCGCCCCACTTTCTCCCGCAGAAATGCCCGGGGGAGGCGATACCATCAGCAGTGCATTCCCGGGAGGGAAGCTCAGTTTTGCACAACTTTTACCCACAGAGCTGGAGCCGCCCCCGTTGACCCTCACACACACACACACACACACACATACACACATACACACATAGACACACACATACACATATACATACACATACACATACACCATGGTCTGACTAGCATGAAGGTCTAACGGACGTGTGGTGGGATGAGGCTGTCACGGCCAAGGTCACCGTGAGCAGTGCAGTCACATGGTCCGGTGGGCAAGCACTGGCCATGGGCTGCCTGGGTCCTCTGCCGGGGAGCCCCCTGACCTCCAGCGTCCTCCGGGCGCCCCTCTGGGCGCCCCTCCCGGCGCGGCCGGGGGAGAGGGCGGTGGTCGGGCCACTTCGGAGGGCTGTGGCGAGGATGGAGGAGGTTAGCGCCTGTGTGTGAGCAGACGGGTCTCACTGTCCCCCACAGCAGAGCACATGCCACACTTGTGCTTCCCATGTTACTGGCGCTGCCACTGGAGTGCACACATGCCCGAAGGGCACAGGCAGCTAAATCTCCCCCCAGATCGGTGTGGCCCTGTCGCTTCGTGTGGCATTCCCGTGAGGAACGTGCTGAGGCCCCTCGGATCGCGGGGCGCCGGAGCTGGTGCAGAGAACTGGGGTCTGAGCGCTCCCGGTTGTGCAAGGCAAGCAGCCCTGCCAGGCAGGCGCCCTGACTCAGCCCCGGCCCTGCCTGGCCTGCGAGGGCGGCTCCCTTAGGACGTGTTCCGGAGACCATGCATGGGGCCTGGGCTGACCTGCCGGGAGCCTGGGAAAAACACCCCCCGAGGCGTTTCCCGGCCACCGATGGAGAGCCACCCCGAGGCCTGTGGCCAGCACCGGGCTCAGCCAGGTGGCGGCGAGGAGGCCCTTGGGGAACCTGTCCCTGTCTGGCCCCGTGGCCCACTCTGTGGCTTCATAGAAACACGAGGGGGCAGAAGGGAAGAATCCGGCTCGGCCGTCTAAGGCCACGTCAGTCCAGGAGCTGAGTAAACCCCCCCGACAAGCCATGTAAACGCTCGGAAACTCGGTTTCCTAATCTGTAAAGTGGGTATGCCTGCGCCTCGCCTGCAGAGCTGTTGGGAGGATCAGAAATAACGTGCGCATTTCTGTGCTCGGTTCTGGGTAACTTAACCCGGGAGCCATGCATCCATTCTGCCGGGAGGAAGATGGTCACAGTAGGAACAGAGCCACAGAGAACCGCGAACCCCAGATCGGAGGGTTCCAGAGCAGAGGACACCCGGACAGTTCTCAGTGAGATGCACCACGTGGCTGCAAGCACGTGGACTCTGGGGCTCTGGGCCAGGGTTCAAATCCCGGCTCTGCCCTGTGTCCCCATCAATGCCTGCGTGCGAGTCCGAACCCGGGACCTCGGATGGGCCCGTATTCGAAGGCGGGGGCTTTCTAGCTGCAATCGAGTTAAACCGTGGTTATGCGGGTGGGTCCGCACCTAAGCTGGCTGCTGCGCTTGTACGAAGATGTCAGTCAGAGCACAGACGTGAGGTCACAGAGAGGAGACCACACACAGACACAGGGCGGAGGCCATGGCTAACCACCGCCGGCCCAGGAGAAGGGGCCTCGGAGGAACCTGGCCCCGCTGACCCCTGGCCCTGGCCCTCAGCCTCCAGCTCAGGGAGAGCATGGATGGCTGTGGTGTAAGCCTCCGCCCGGGGTGCTGTCTGATAGCAGCCCAGCCCTGATGCACGCCGTGTGACCTGTTCTCCCTTGAACTCTCTGTGCCATTGTGTTTGTTTGTTTGTTTGTTTGTTTAAAGATATATTTTATTGATTTTTTTTACAGAGAGAAAGGGAGAGGGACAGAAAGCTAGAAACACTGATGAGAGAGAAACATCGACCAGCTGCCTCTTGCACACGCTCCCCCCCCACCCACCGGGAATGTGCCCACAACCAAGGTACATGCCCTTGACCGGAATCAAACCTGGGACCTTTCAGGCTGCAGACCGACGCTCTATCCACTGAGCCACACAGGTTTCAGCTGCGCCATTGTTTTTATTGGTAACACGGGGGCGATGAGAATCTCTCCCTCTGTGTTCCGAGGCTTCCCACAGAGAAAGCCCTTAGAAGGGCGCCAGACCTGGAGGTGGCACTCAGCAAGTGTGAGCTGTGCCAGCGACCACTGCCTCCCACCCACCTTCCCCCCGGCCTCTCGGGCAGGGTGTCTCTACCCCTTTCTCGCCTGTAGCGTTCAGTGTGAGAGCAGACAGTCTGCTCACAGCGGGGAACAGAGGTGGACAAATGGGTGAATGCATGAGGAGCGCTCTTTCGTGTCTTAGGAGAAGGCAGGACTAAAATGCCATGCAGCCAGAACCGGTGTGGCTCAGCAGATAGAACGTCAGGCTGCAGACTGAAGGGTCCCGGGTATGATTCCTGTCAAGGGCATGTACCTTGGTTGCAGGCACATCTCCAGTGAGGGGTGTGCAGGAGGCAGCTGGTCGATGTTTCTCTCCCATCGATGTTTCTGGCTCTCTGTCCCTCTCCTTTACTCTCTGTGGAAAATCAATAAAATATAGTTAAAATACATAAATAAGTAAATAAAAATAAAATGCCATGCAAAGGCCCGACTGACGTGGCTCGGTGGTTGAGCGTCGATCCACAAACCAGGAGTCGTGGGTTGATTTCTGGTCATCGCACAGGCCCAGTTTTCGGGCTCCATCCCCAGCGTGGGGTGTGCAGGAGGCAGCCGATCCATTATTTTCTCTCATCACGGATGTTTCTATCTCTCTCTCATTCTCCCTTCTCCTCTCTGAAATAAAACAAACAAACAAAAAAACAAAAAAAAACAACATATATATATATATAGTTGTAAAAAGCCATAAAGGACATCTCATTGGAAATGCTTAAAGACAGAGTCAGTGCCCACGTGTGGAAACTGGAAACGGGGATTTCTTTACGGAGGGAGAGGAGGGGCCGGATGCCAAGGTTGGCCCCACCCAGCAGGTGAGCTTTGCCAGACGCGCCTGGCTCGGGGCCAGAGGCTTACCTGCCTCCCTGGAGCCTGGCGCCTGGCTCGTGGAGGATGTGGAGGACGAGGAGGACGTGACCGAGCATGCGGACAAGCGCGGGCAGGATAGAGACGTCACGGCCGAGGCAGGGAGACACCCGTCCGGGCGGACCGCCCTCAGGAGCGCACAGACACGCCCGTCAACCCCAGGTGCCCTGCCCACATCAGCCTTTTTCCTCCTCTTTTGTCTGCTGACTGTCAACCCCTCCAGGCCTCTCCTCCCCAGTTCAAGTCCCCTTCTTCCCCCTCCCCCAAGACCCCCGATCTCTCAGCCTTCCTCCCTGTCCCACCAACGCCAGTCTCGAACCCAAGAGAGCAAAGGAGAAATCGTGCTTCCCTGCAGAGAGCCCGCTGGCTCTTCCATCCACACGGCCAGCTCACCGCCGGGGATGGTGGGCCAAGATCTCCCGGGAATGACCAGGCTGAAACCCGGTTATGTGGGCGATCCAAGTTGGCCACCCTGGCCAGCCTGCCATCTGGCGAGGCATCCGTCCACCTGGTCAACCTTTAGATTAAGCATCATCTGCTGGGCCAGCCAGGCCCAGGGTGGCGGGGACACCCTGGTGACCAGGAGACTTTTCTCAAAGAGAGAGCCCCAACGAGAAGAGACAGATACCCACACGGCAAAGCCTCAGTGTGACCTTGCCATCCCACGTGACCTTCGGGGGCACCACGGGGGGACGTGGGCCAGGGAGACACCCCCCCAGATGGCACCCTGGAAGGCCTCAGAAGGAGGGGACCCCTGATAGGTCCCCAAGGGACCACAGATCCCTCCTGGGGCCGCACAGAAGGCATTTGCCGAACACTCTTCTGGACGAAGCTGAATTCCCCGGTGCCTTTTCCTGCTGATGCTGGAGGTCACGGCAGAGGTCCCCGAGGACCGGTGTGGGCAGCGTGGAGAACGCGTGTTTCCCGTGTGCCCGGGGAGCTGTCCCGTTCCCGGATGCTGGAACCGTGTGCGGGCTAGGACAGCTGTCATGGGTCGCGTGGGACCGCTGAGTCCAGGAAAGGTGGCTGATTGTTCATCTCGTTCCACTGGGTTCGGCCTCAGCACCGAGGAAGCCGCTCCATCAGATCCGCGTCCACCCTGTTTCCAGCCACGTCTGTCCTTCGGGGGCGCGGTCCCCAGAGCCAGGGCTGCACCCGTGCCGGTGTGCAGACACACGAAAAACACCCATTTCCCTATTTTCTCCAAATCCAATGCAACCCGAGGCGCAGGCCCCATTTTGCCAGCTGTGTGGGATGGCGCTGTGGGAATCCGGGCTCTGTGTGAGCACCCCCCGCCCCCGGTCCAGGCCATGCAGTGTGTCCAGGGTTGCAGGGAGTAGCCAGGCATTGGGCAATCCAAGCTTCCTCCTGGCAGGGGTGCTGCCTGGCCCAGAACCCTCGGAGAGGGCGGGTTTAGGATACCGCAGCCCCTCCCCCTCCCCCGGGCATGGGGCAAGGGTCCTAGGTTCTAACAGAGCCCTAGACCCTGCCCCACCCCAGGCAGGCGGTCTTCCCTTCCCACCTTCAAGCTTCCCTCCTTCCCGCCGACATTCTTGGCAGAAAACCTTTCTTGCCTCAGGCTTTCCCCAACCCGAAGCCGGCAAGGGCTCTGTCTCGCTCGGGGCCCAGAAGCCCTGCCGCTGGGTCCAGAGGGCTCAGAACGGCGGGGTTAATTACCAGGAGAACTGCCGAGGAAACAGTAGAATCCCACCGCTTATCCCTGCAATGAAGCATGCTTCCCCACAGACCCGTCCCTCCCCACGGGGAGAAGAGAGAGGCCGGGAAAGACACATGTGCAAAGGGAACAGCTTGTGCAAAGGGACTGAGGCCACCGGCTGCCAGGGTGGCAGGCTCAGAGCGGCTAACGCTAGTGGTGGCGACTCAATGAGTCGTCACATGATCATCCTAATGCGTTACGTCATCACACCCAGTTCCAGGATGAGGAAACTGAGGTTCGAAGAGGTGAGACAGTCTGGCCAAGGTCTCCTGGGATTGAGACCTGGCCTCAGGGACTAGGAGCTTCCGTCCCCGCTGCCCGCCTGGGAGCAGGTGAGGAGCGAGGAGGGAGGTGAGGCCGCCATCGGCCTTGGGAAATGGGGGTGACCCAGACAGGAGAGGCCAAGCCCTCAGCCCCGGGATGAGTCAAGAGAGACTAGACTCTGAGTCACCCAGGTGACTCCAAAAATCAGGAGACCAGTGCTGCTTGGCACCCCGGGGCCCTGGCCCGCTGCTGAACAAGCACCTTCCCCAGCGCCCATTAATAATTAGCCACAGGAAGCCTTTCGCTGTTAATGAGTCAACACATTATCTCTCTTCCCGGGAACTCAGCCCGCTGCCCCTGCGGGTGGGGGAGTGACATCACCAGCAACGCCCCCTTTCCCGGTGGGGAGGGATGGGGGGGGAGCCTCCTTCTGTGGCCTCCCAGGGTGCCTTCTGGGGTACAGCCCTTCCTGGGGTAAGACTGGATTTGGAGTCACAAGACCTGGGACCCAGGGCCAGGTGCCCACTCTCTGGCGGTCAAGGTCCTCCCCCCACAGGGAGGGCTGGCTCCCAGCCTCATCCCACGTGACATAATGAGTGCATTTATTACGATAATTGTTATTTTAAATATTTGTATTGATTTCAGAGAGGAAGGGAGAAGGAGAGAGACAGAAACATCAGTGATGAGAGACAATCATGCATCGGCTGCCTCCTGCACAGCCCCCAACTGGGGATCGAGCCCACAACCTGGACAGGTGCCCTTGGCCGGAATTGAACCCGGGACCCTTCCGTCCTCGGGCCGATGCTCTAACCACTGAGACACACCGACCAGGGCTAAGCGGTTCCTCGCCCGTAGCAGTGACTTGCATTCAGAAGCGACTCGGTCCTCCGGAAGAGAGCGTGTGGGTTTGGGGCCGGTCCAGACGTGGCGGTTGAGGACAGACTTGGAAGGCATTTGCCTGGGTTGGCGTCCCGGCCCCACCACTTCCTCGCAGGCCCGTCTTGTGCAACTGGCTTAGCGCGCTTCTGCCTCGGCGTTTCTATTTATAAGGCAGGGGCGCTCAAAATAGCCCCTGGCGTCTTGGAGATGTGGGAAGGTTGTGATTACCGCACGCACACAGCTCAGGGTTCCCAGCACCTGTGCACTCAGTGAGCATCAGCGGGCCTCCTGAGTCCCAGACCCCTGGCCCAGGACCTGCCTGCGCGGCCCGGCTTCCCCCTCTGCGAGGTGGGGGCTGAACCGCTCTCCGTGGGTAGACAGTCAGGCCCTGCCAGCCCCGCCCTCCGCCTCTGCTTCCAGGAGCCCTCAGGTGAGACATTCTGTGTCCATGCAGGAGGCGCGCTGGGCAGGGGAGCTCAGGGCGGGAAGGAGGGGAGGGAGGTGGTGACAGCAGGACAGGGGCAGAGACAAGGACAGGCGCCGGAGAAAGGCTGGGACTGCCCCATTCTTTTTTTTTTTTTTTTTTTTAATATATTTTTTATTGTTTTTTTTTTTTTTTTTACAGAGAGGAAGGGAGAGGGATAGAGTTAGGAACATCGATGGGAGAGAAACATGGATCAGCTGCCTCCTGCACACCTCCCAAAGGGGATGTGCCCGCAACTGAGGTACATACCCTTGACCGGAATCGAACCTGGGACCTTTCAGTCCACAGGCTGATGCTCTATCCACTGAGCCAAACTAGTTAGAGCCCCATTCTTTTTTTTTTTTTTTTTTTTTTTTTTAAAAACAACAACAACAACAACATATTTTTATTGATTTCCGAGAGGGAGGGAGAGGGACTTTTCTTGGATGGATGTATCTATGTGCTTAGAGCATCTCTGAATGGTCTCATAGTTCTACAGGGGATATTTACTTCTGAAACGTGTTTATGTGTTTATTGTGTGAGTAACGACCATTTCTAGCACGTTTCCGAGTGTAGTCTACTCCCCAGACTGAACCAGGTCCTGCTGATGCTGAATGGCACTAAAGGGAAAGTGGCCGACCCCCTGGGCAAACACACTCCGAGTGGCCAGTGATGAAGATCTCTGAACGCAAAATAACCTGGCCACTCAGTGTGTGTCCTATGTAATAAAAGGCTAATATGCAAATTGCCCCCTCCACCAGGCGTTCGACCAGCAGGCGGCCAGCCAACCGCCCATGTCCCCTCCCCCTGGCCAGGCTGGCCGGACCCCACCCATGTACGAATTCATGCACATTGGGCCTCTAATATATATATTTTTTGAATGGCCAGATTATTATGTGTTCAGAGATCATCATAATCTAGCCATTCAGTGTACATTTCAACCTGGTGGGCACCAGGGGTTGCCTGGGTGTTTGTGCAGACAGGGGACTGAGGATCTACCTGCCCCAGGTGCTGCCGAGGGAGCTCTGTTCTCTGTCCCCTGGCAGGCTGGGGTGTGTGTGAGGGGGTGGAGTGGGGGTGGGGCTGTGGCAGCCATGTTCCCTCTTCTCCAGACACTCCCTGGCTGTGCCCCCTCCTCCGAGGAGACAGCTGCCACTTGGATGTTCCCATGTCACCAGCACCCTGTCCAGCTAACACACAGTCTGTGGACCGATTTGGCTTCAGAAAGCGTCCCAAGTAAAAGAATAATAACAGCAACAAGAATAGTAATAGTAATAACTAATGCAGTAGCTTTGCCAGGCCAAGGGCTAGGTTGCTTTGTGGCATTTGCCAAGCCTGGCCTCAGCCTCCCCATCTGTGAAATGGGGCTAAAAGCACCTGCACTGCCCACAGAACAGGGGGTAACCTCCCTCCACAAAGTACCCGTGCCCCACACGGGCGGGAAGGGCCACCGCACACGCCTCTCTGCTGCCAGGTGAACCCTCTGAACCGGGCCAGGGTGGAGGCCCGGGCTTGTCCGCTCACCTCCCCGCCCTCCCGTGCTGGCGGCGGCTCAGTGCAGCAATGCCTTGATCTCCTAGTATCTCGCGAACAGCACGGACTCCTCCGGGCCCGGCCCGCCCTCCCCAGTGAAATATGCGGGCCTGGTGCCCTGTGGCTCGCAGGTAAATGCTTGTGCCCTGATCCCCGAGGTGGGAGGGGGGGCGGGAGGGGGGAGAGAGTGCCAATGGCAACACTGCATTTGGTGCTGGTGGTGGGCAGAGGCGCAGGCTGCTTAGAACGCCTTGTGGGGTGACCGTTTCAGTCTCTGCCCGGAGAGGGGGAGCCACGGCCCCTGCAGAGCCCGTGCTGTGGCTTAGGAGGCTCCCAGCAAGGGTTTGGCTTCAGAGAGAATGGTAATGGTGATAATAATAATGATGATGATGATGATGATGTAGCCTTGCCTTCCTATTGGGCGGGATAATTTATAAACCAAGGCAGAGTTTTCCACCAGGTCCAGCGAAGGAGGGCTGATGTCGACTAATGTAACACAGGAACTGGAGTCAGACGTACCTGGGGGAGACTGAGAGCTGGAGAGACGGAGGCCGGGGACCCCAGGCCCTGGAGCCAGCTGCGCCCGAAGCCATTCTCCTCTGGGCTCCACTGCGGGGTGAGCCTCTGGGTGTGCCTTGTCTTTTACTGCCACACGCACAGGACAGAGTCCTCACCTGCAGACAGGAAAGCAAGCAGCGCTCTGGGGGCCAGAACCCAGTGAGGGCACGCTCACCCTCCAGGCCAGTAGGTAGGTGCCTCTGACCGTGCTACCCTCAGGCCTCACCTAAATGCTCCCTGCTTTCACTATCTCTTTTCAGAGGCCTCTCCAGACCCTCCAGCATTGGTTAGCGTTTGGGTCAGAAGGGCCTTTTAAGACCCGGTCTTCTTACTGAACACTCGCAACAATTGCAATTATGTGGTCCTGGCTTAAAAAAAAAAAAAATGATTTCAGAGAGAGAAAAGGAGAGGGAGAGAGCGATAGAGACGTCAATAATGGGAGAGAAACATCAACGGTGAGAAATCCACATGGATCGGCCGCCTCCTGCACACCCCACCCTGGGGATGGAGCCCACAGCCTGGGCCTGGGCCCGACCAGGAATCAAGCCGTGACCTCCTGGCTCCTAAGCCAACCCCTGAGCCGCGCCGGCTGGACAGTCGTGCCACCCTTAGCACCTCACACGGTGGGTGATGGGTTGTAAATGCTGACGGCGAGGAATTGAGTGGAAACAAAACGAATGCAGCTGGAGCTAGCCAGAGGGGTTTCCCGGCCTGGGACAGGGACTCAGGCAGGATGGGCTGGATCCGGCTGCCAACCCTCCGAACCCAGGGCAGCCCGGTTTATTTCTCCCCCGGGCCCCAGGTCCCGCTGGGGTCAGCGGGGACTCTGCCCAGGTTTCCTCCCTCCGGTCCAGGCGGATGGAGCCCCGCCATCCGCCCTCCGAGTGTGGCTGGTGGCTGTGGCAGGCGTGAGGAGCGTGGGGTGAGTCACAGGCCGGCTGCTCACGTTCCCGTCCCCATCGGACGTGACACGGGTCACTCCCACCGCCCACTCATGGTCAGTGCACGTCCCGCGGATACGCCTCCCTGCAGGAGGAGGGGTGGGCGGCGGGGAGCTGGCGCTCCCCTGAGGAGTGAGATCTCCTTAGTAGGGGAAGGGGTGCGGGAGGGCTTTCTGAAAGAACAAAGCCAGGCCAGAGATTCGGAGGTGAAGGCGTGAGGGGCGTATTCGAGGGAAAGCGGTGAGTAACCAGAGTCTGGACACGTGCGAGGCCATCTCCACGGGGGGCCGCGGGGAACGTGGCGGCGGCAGGAGCCACGGCCGGCGGAGTGGGCAGGGCCGGTGAGCGAGGTGGTTCAAGGTGGCAGCCGGGCAGGGATGGAGAGAACTGGAGAGGGCAGCGGAGGAAGGGGGGCCGCAGCTGGGGGCCAGGCAAAGGCCGGGGAGCAGGCCAGTAGGTAGGTGCCTCCGAGGCCGTGCTACAAAGATTTGCTCAGCACCTAGCACCCAGCCACGCGGCGTGGCTCAGTGGTGGATCACCCACGTAGGAACCAGGAGGTCACGGTTCGATCCCCGGTCAGGGCACAGGCCCAGGTTGCGGGCTCCATCCCCAGTGGGGGGCATGCAGGAGGCAGCCGATCCATGATTCTCTCTCTTCATTGATGTTTCTCTCTCTCTCTCTCTCTCTCTCTCTCTCTCCCTCTCCCTCTCTCCCTTCCTCTCTGACATCAATAAAAATATTTAAAAGCAAACAAAAACAGTCTTCTGGTTTCACTCCCCACTTCCTCTGTGGGCGCGTGCAGGCGATGGATGCGCAGAGAGGTGGGGTACCCGCCCAAAGGACCACAGCCCCCAGGTGCCGGCACCCATGTGCTTCCCCGGGCACTCCCGCTGCCTCCTGCACTCTCCCTCCGCCCGGCTCCTCACCCATTCCCAGGAAGAGGCTCGGGAATGGCCGATCCCCGGGGTCCTTTCAGTTCACACATCCACATGTCTTAGGCAACCCGACAGCGGTTCTCAACCTGTGGGTTGAGACCTCTTTCACAGGGGTCGCCTAAGACCATCGGAAAACACAAGATATTTACGTTATGATTCATAACAGTAGCAAAATTACACGTAGGGAGTAGCAACGAAAATAATTTTATGGTCGGGGGTCACCACAACGTGAGGAACTATATTAGATCACGGCATTAGGAAGGCTGACAATCACTGCCATAGACTGAGCATCCTACACCTGGGTGTGCCCCGAAGCCAGTCTTTCCTGGAGCAGCGCCTGCGGATGAGGTGGGAGAGGCCACAGTCCACTGCTACAGGAAGAAGCCGGCTGGGCGGGGCTTAGGAGTGGGAGCGTGGGGTCCACTGGCGCTTTTCCAAGCTGATTGGGACTCTGCAAGGGTCCCCTTTCACTCGGTTTTATTTTATTATTATTTTTTTAAAATTCTCACTCAAGGATATTTTTCCATTGGTTTTTGGAGAGAGGGGGAGAGAGAGAAAAACACCGATGTGAAAGAGACACATCGATTGGTTGCCTCCTGCAGGTGGCCCCAACCAGGGCTGGGGATCAAGCCTGCAACCAAGGACGCTTTGGTCCACAGGCCAGCACTCTATCCACTGAGCCAAACTGGCGAAGGCCACCTGGTTTTAGAAAACCTTCCTTCACTGTTTTCTTTTCTCCTCCCTGTGCTCCTGGGACCACCCCTCCCCTTCCCCCTAAGTTCTCTGCTCATTGTCTTCAGGAAACCTGGGCTCCTCAGCACAAACCCCACTCCCCCTGGGTAACGTGGGGGGCCCTGGCTGCGGGCCTGCACTGCTCTGCGTGCTCTGCCCCAGAGACCTCCTCAAAGGGGCCGGAAATGAGCTCGCCAGGCCGAGCGTCCCACGCCAGACCCACACAGGGGTCTGCATGCGTTCCTGAAGGAGGAGGCTTCTGAGCCCCACGCTCTGGTCCCAGGCAGGAAGCAAACCACAGGTGCTCCGGACATGGCTGTTGCAAGCCCGAGCGGCCGAGGTCCGTGACATGGATGAAGGTGAGGGGGGCACCAGCACGCTGCTGGAGAGACAGCTGGGCACAGGAGGGTCTTCAGACAACAGGGCGGATGTGGAGAGTGCAGGGTTCCGGTCACCGCCCTGCCCTCAGGCCTAGCGTGGCGCCCGGATGGCGCAGGTGCCCATCCAGCTCCAGAGTGGACTGGCCTGGCTGCCCTTCCTGTGAGCGGGGGCGCTGGGACCCGGGCTCTGGGCTGTGCCCCGGAAGGACAGGACTTTGCCTTCTCCGTGTTTTTTTTCCGGTGGCGGAGCACCGAGCCTGGCTCAGCACAGGCTCCATAAATATTTGTGGAGCCCTAGCTGGTGTGGCTCAGTGGACAGAGGGTTGGCCTGCGGACTGGAAGGTCCCAGTTTCGATTCTGGTCAAGGCCACCTGCTTGGGTTGTGGGTTCAATCCCCAGTAGGGGGTGGGGGCATGCAGGAGGCAGCCGTTCAAAGATACTCTCTCATCATGGATGTTTCTATCCCTTTCTCCCTGTCCCTTCCTCTCTGACATCAATAAAAAATATATATATATATAAAAACATATTTGTGGAATGCCAGGGTCAGTAGATGTCAGGGCCCAGGGAGGTAACGGGGCGTTCAGGGGAGAGCCAAGTCCCCTGCTCTGAGCAGAGGGAGGAGGCTCCCAATGGCCAGAGGAGGAGGGGAGGGGTGGCGTGGGCACAGGAGCCTGCACGTGCCAGGCTGGCCGGGGGCTGGGGCCAAGGACTGTCGGTGACATCCCTTTCCTCCGCAGTGGTGCTCCTCCAGCTGCCTGTCTCTCCCCAGAGCTGCCCATCAGAAGGACCCAGGGAGCATTTACGCCCCAGAGCCTGCTCCGCACTCCCCGAGGTTCATCAGAACCTGGTGCTCCCCTTCCTACCATTTTAAAGAGTCACCTGCTGGGGGTTGCAGTGTGTGGTGCAGGGTGAGCACACACAGGCAGTGGTTGAGCAACAACAACAGGCCCGCGGAGGCAGAGGCGGTGAGGGTGGACAGGGTGCAGGGAAGTTCCAGGACCCAGGAGAGAAGCCTTGAGACTTCCCAGCCAGACTCTGGAGCGGGGGAGAGGCCAGAAGGCCTTGGGGGCAGAGGGGCAGGTGGGCTTAGAAATGGGGGTGGGGAGGAAGGGGCTCCAGGGGCTCGCCAGGCATTAGGATGGGGCGGGCAGGATGGCTGAGATGCCAGGGGACCCCGGATTTCAGAGGAAGAGCTGGTGCAACAAGGAGGGGCCTGGGGTGAGAATCGTGGGGCGCTGGTGGGGGCGGGAGCACCGGAGGCCGCTGGGCAGGAAAGCGGCCGCCGGGGTCATGGGAGCTAAGACCTGGAAGAAGAAGCCAGGGAGTTGCCCCCAAAGGAGACTCAGAAGAAGAAACTCCGGGGCCGCTCTGTCACCCCCAGGCACACGCGGGAGCCCACACGCACATACATGAGCGCGCACACACGCACACGCACCAGCACACACACGCATCCCGGTGCACGTACGCCCACTGCAAACCCCACTGCAAAGAGCAGAGGTCCGGGCCTCGCCGGAGAGGGAGGGATCCGCCGGGCCCCGCGCCCCGCCCCGCCGCCGCGCCCCTCCCGGGCCTTGCGCAACAGGCGGCGGATCCGGCGGGCGCCGGCAGCGGCCGGAGGAGCCGAGGTGGGCGCGGGCGGGCGGGGCGGGAGCGGAGCCGGGCAGGGGGTGTGTCCCCGAGGAGGGCCGGGCGGGCGGGGCGGGGCCGCGGCGCCTATAAAGGCTCCCTCCTCCGGGACATAAACAAACCTCGCCTGGCTCCCGCCTGGTCTCCGGAGAGCAGCGCGCACGCCCATCCTCGCTCTCGTTCCGCTCCGTCCTCCCCGCCAGCCCCGCTCCAGCTCCGTGGCCGCGCTCCCTCTGCCTGGGTAAGCCCCTGCCCTCCCGCCCTCCTCCTCTCGCCGGGCGGAGGTGGGGGTCCGTCGCCTGCGGGCGCTGCTGCAGCTCGGGGACCGCGCTTTGGGGTCCCCGGAGCTGCGAGCGCGCGGAGACCCCGGGTGGCGCGGGCGGGCGGAGGGCTTTGGGGCGCGGGCGCCTCGGGGCGGGAGGTTCCGGATAGGGAAGAGGAGGGAACAGGGCGAGTCCCCGCGCTTCTTGCCTGCGGCTGGGGGTGCGGGTCCCGGGGGTCTGGGAGGCGGCGGAGAGCCGGCGGGGAGCACACCTGGACCCCCCTCCCCTAGGTCCTCCCGGAACCGCCGCTGGAGGGGGAGCAGGAGGGGCGCCTGGGGGTGGGGGCGCGTGTGCGCGGAGCGGGCGGGGGGTCGGGGCTGGGTCCACGCCGGAGTGGGGTGTCTGGGAAGGGAGGATGGTGCGCGCCCGCGTGTGTGGAAAGGGGGTGGGGAGGAGCCGGAGAGGAGGCTGGAGAAGGGGTGTGGGTGTGTCCGGTTCCCAAAGGGACGGAGGGAGCCGGAAAGGATAGGTCTCTGCAGAGCAGGGCTGATGGAGCCGGACGCCGGGGCGTGTGTGTGTGTGTGTGTGTGTGTGTGAGAGAGAGAGAGAGATAGAGAGAGAGAGAGAGAGAGAGAGAGAGTGAGAGAGTCTGAGGTGTGTCCCAGCTCCCACCACATGCGCAGGAGCCAGTGTGCGCGCGGCCGGGCGGGGTGCGCCCCCAGAGGTGGCCGGGGCTGGCGCTGGGGCTGCGCGTGATGGGTGCCCTGGCCCGGAGGGTCCTGCGAGCCCTGGTGGCCCTGCGCCGCCGGCTGGGTTAGGGATGGCGTCATTTTCGCCTCCACCCACCCTCCCCCGCTTTCCTCCTGTCCCTGCCTGGCCTGCCCGGCCTGCTCTCCAGGGGCGAGAACAGCTGGAAGGGCTCGCCATCCCGGAGCGCCTCCCTCCGTGGTCTCTGGTTCAGCCCCGGGCGGGCAGGGCGTGTGCAGCGTGCGGGGCCCGGGACGGGCACTGGCCCTGCCGCTGTCCCAGGAGGAGCTGAGCTGGGTTTTAGTGGATGGTTCTTTTAACCCACCCTCCACTCCATTTCCCCCCCCCCTCCCAATTCTGCTGTCTGTCGCCTCTGTCTCTGCTGTCAGACACCCCTGCGGGCAGGGGCAGCCCATCTGTGGCGGGGACGGGGGAGGTGCCCGGCAGCCGGTGTGGGCAGTGGTTAGCAAGGCCCAGACCAGGTCTTCCCAGATGGCTGGGCACTGGAGTTTGTAGGGTGCCATTGTGGATCCTAGGGAAGATGGACGGTTCTCAGAGAACCCAGGCAGGGGCCCACACGGGAGTGCTTCGGTCCCCTCATACCCCCCCACCCCCCACATCACCACCACACACACACCGTACCGGGCTTCTCTCGGCCACCTCGGAGGCACACGTATCTAAATGCAAACCGTCCTGCTGTGAAAACCCGGGTTCAAGGCACACCGCCCCTCCCCGCCTGCTCCTGCAGAGAAACGCTGGCGTCTCTACCAAGTTCCCTGAAGGCAAATAGGAACGAGCAAGGGGCGGACAGAGCCAGCCCAGCACCTGCCTGCGGGGGCTCGCAGCCAGGGGAGACGGGTGGGGGGAGGCACGGACCACAGGCCTAGGTGCCCCCTGCTGGGATGGCACAGGCTGGGTGGCGGGGCGGGGAGAGTCAGGACTTGTGAGACACCCCCAGAGGAACAGTGGTCGGTGTCAGGAGTGAAAGCCGGGCTGGCCCTGACCTGTGACCTCGGGATGAGCTGTGTGAGGGGGAGGAGGAAGGCGGTGCCGGCCGCGCCCTGTCACCTGTCACTTGGCGCAGGGCCTGGCACGGGAGAGGAGCTCAGGCTCTGGGTGCCCAGGTGGTCTCCGCGGACAGGACAGCCCGGGGTTGGCTTCTCGGGGACAGCCAGCGCGGCCAGGCCTGCCGCCCGCTGCTTGGATCACTCGGAAAGGAGCCACGCACTCCCACCGGCGGCAGCTGGTCCCCTTCTCCCCATGTTACAGGTGCAAACTGAGGCCCAGAGACAGGGAGCGACTCGCCAAGGCCCGGGTAGCACTGGCACCGCCTCTCCAGACCCCGCTCCTGTGGGGATTGGGGCGAGGGGGGCTGGGGGCGGGCAGAGGGTCGGAGTGCTACCAGAGTGTAGAAGTCAATCGGATCTCGAGGAGTGAGTTTCAGGTGAGGGAACGGGCCGGGCGGTATGTGGGCGGGTTTCGTGTGTCTACGTGTGTTCAGTGCACAGCAGGTGTGCTTGAGTCACGAACAGAAAGCCGTCTGGCCTGTAAGAGCGCCGCACGCCTCCCTCCTCCCTCCCGTGCCGCCTGCCCGCCCCGTGGTGGCTGGCTGGGTCCAGGCTGCCCCCTCCAGGCTGGACTGCGGATCTGATCCGAGCTGGGGCCCCGGGGTGCCCGGAACCTCCCGCCGAGCTGCCTGGGTGCTTGTCTGATGGCCTGCGGACGCTGTGCTTGTCTGATGGGACCCGGCTCCAGGGAACCCCATCCAAGGCATGACTCAAGTTCCCTGAGCCGCCCCGAGCCCGGGCGATGACTCAGCACCTAAGATTCTAGCGGGAGGGTCAAGGGAGGGGCAGGACATTTCTCTCCGGGTCAGCGGCCGTATCCCCTTGACCCTAATGTCTCCCAAGCAGCCCTGGTTCTGTTGGCTCCATTGAATGGATGAGCAGACCGAGGCCAGGGCGTTGAAGGGACTGGACTCTCACCTGCAGCCCGGGGCTCAGCGTGGGAGAGCCCGGCTTTGAACCCAGAGAGTCGGACCTGAGAACCTGTGTTCTTTTCCCTGACACGTGGGGGTGATTGGAGAGCTGCCCCTGGCAGGGGGGAAGGGGGGGGAGAAGAGGGAGGGGGATGGGGAGAGGCGTAGATAGGCAATTCGGGGCTCAGTGCCTCAGTGTCTTCCCCTAGAAATGAGACTCATACCCGCGGCCTCAGGAAGTGTAGTGATAACTGAGTTAATTCGTGTTTAAGAGTGAGGACAGGGCTCCGTCTGTGGGAACACCACGCAGTGATTCTCACACGTAATCTTCTCCAGGCACCTCCTGGGCCGGCCGTCAGGGCCGGGGACCCGGACCTGACCTTGGACCATGGACCTGGTGCCCTGGTTCATTGCAAGCTGGCCTTCCTGCCTGCTGGTCTCAGTCTGGTCCTGGCCGGGCCTCGTATTTGTGCCCTCTCTCTGCAGCCGACGGCTGGACAGCTGTGGGGCGGGCTCTGGGCTCCCCGCTCTCTCCACACCTCCCCCTGGCTCCCTGCCCCTCTCCACACCGCCACCCAGCCCCCTGCTCTCTGCAGACGCCGTCCTGCAGGCGGGGTGGGGTGCCCTCGGTCCCCATGTTGCCCTCCTTGGACCATTCTGGGCTGTGTTCCTCTATCACCCCCTTGGGCCCGAGCAGGCACCCAAGCAGGCACCCCGCGTGGGTCAGAAGGAAGGACCTCGGGCCTCCGTGCTAGGGGAGGTCGGAAGGCCACCATTGCGGGGAGGGTCGCAGGGTTTGTAGGAAGAATCTGGTTCCGCTTCCTCCTCGAACACTGGCCCCGTTTGTGTGCCGTCCAGCGAGCTCAGGCTTGTCCCCGAGATTCGCAGAAAAACCCTGTCGCCCGACCCGTGTCCTGGGCTTCTGGTTACTACACGTGTCCCCTCAGGCCAGGGGCGGGGAGGGCCGTTTGGATATTTATAAACGCCATTTGAGGGCCATACAGAGCTACCCACTTAAAAGCTAGCCTGTGATATCGGGTCAGACATTTCTTTAAGTCCCCCCTCATGCCTTGGCAGGGCCCGGCTACCTGGTTTCCGGGGCCTTATGTGGCTCACCGGTCGGCGTTCCCCACCCCTGCCTCTGAAAGTCTGCCAAACAGATCGTTCCTGCTACCTTCCGGCCGTGTGGCTCAATGGGTTGAGCTTCAGCCCGTGCACCAAGAGGTCAGGGGTCCGATTTCCACTCGGGGCTCATGCCCGGCTGCCCACTCCATCTCCCATAGGGGTGTGCAGGAGGCAGCCGATCCATGTTCCTCTTGCATAGAGGTTTCTGTCTCTCTCCTTTCTCCCTCAAGTCGATAAAAACGTATTTTAGAAAAAATGGTTCCAGCTGCCAAACCTCCACCGAGAAGCGGCCTGCAGGTTTCGGGGTGGCGTTGCAGAGAAGGGGGGGTGGGCAGTGATGACCGCCGACCCCCCTGCTTCCTGCTGCCTGGTCCCAGACCCTCGCCCCGCCTCTCCGGGGCCTGGGATCTGGGGATCACAGAGGAATGTGGTGCCTGCTCCGGCCTTGCACCCGGGGATGCGTGGTTGGCGTGTGGCTGCTGAGCAGCGATCCTGCTCTGTTCCGTCCACACCAGAGCATTCCCAGGTGCCGTCTTCTCTGGCTCCGCTGTGCTGGCTTGGAGAGCGTATTCCCCGCTTTCCTTCCCGAAACGGGAGGACTTTCTCGAAGGTCCTAATTGTTGACGAGGTTGAGTGCATAAGAAAGAACATTGAGAGCTCGGCTGGCGTGGCTCAGGGGTTGTGCGTCCATCTATGAGCCAGGGGGTCCCGGTTCCATTCCCGGTCAGAGCACATGCCCAGTTGCGGGCTGGACCCGCAGTGTGGGGTTTGTGGGAGGCAGCCGGTCCTTGGTTCTCTCCCATCGTGGATGTTTCTCTCTCTCTCTTTCCCTTCTTCTCTGAAATCCATAAACACATATTTTTTTTAAAAAAAGAGAGAAATCTGAGCGTGAAGGCCCCAGGTTTGGAATGTCCAGAGCTTCCAGAACCCCAGGCACGGCCCTGCAGCTTGTCGCCAGAACCTCTTTGGCCCAGAAAGGACCGAGGAGCACACCCACAGCAAGGTGGGGTGGCCCGGGCGTACCCCAGGCTACTTTCCATGAGGCCCGGGAAACCCGGCGCTGTTCTCTGGAACCTTCCGGGACAATGCCGAGCCCCTTGCCAGCTGGTCCTAGAAGCGCCCAGTGAGCTGGAAAGAACTGTGGCTGGAAACAGTTCCAAACAGTGGACAAAGCCGGCTGGTGCTGACCGTCACAATGGACACAGGGTGTCAGCAGGCTCTCCCGCCCTCTGCCTCTGCCTCATTAGAGGACTTCTGGAGGCCGTGCCCCCCTCCCCCTCCCCCCCTCCCACACACACACACCACACCGGCACCCACATCCTAAGGCAGTGTTTGGCTCCCGAGCCAGAGTTTGCCAACCATGGACCTAGCTGGGTGCCCTAGGTGTGTGCCCCGAAGTGCCCGAGCTGGAGGGAGGCTCCCGTCTCACAGACAGCGAGGGGCCTGCGGTCAAGGGACCTCCAGGCAGATCTGGGCGGCGCCGAGCGGGCCAGGCCCTAGGGAGACCCGTGTCCGTGACCTCTTTGTCCACGGTTCCCACGGACCATGTGATGGCATGGAGCACAGGCTGCATAGTTCACAGATGGGCGTGAATGCCACGGGCAAAGTCATGTGGCGAGAGGGTGGCGGTTCCCACGCCCAACTCCCAAGCCAGGGTTCCTGCCGCTCCGACCCCCCACCCCCCGCCCCGGCCTTTGAGAATGGCGGGCTGTGTCCCTCTCCCCACAGTCTTCACGGCTCTCGTGCGGCCTCAGCCTGCCCGAGGTGCCTCTGCCCGCTGCCCTCCGTCCTCAGGGTCATGGCAAATCCCGGGCTCGGCTTCCCGTGGGACCCGGAGGCCCAGCTCCTTGAGCAGTGTCCCCTGGGCCCTCCTGGCTCAGGGCCCAGCGTGGCTGAGGGAGAGGAGACCCCCGAGGTGGCACATCGGTTCTGATGGTTGAAAACTCACCTGGCATTTGCCAGGCGTCTGCTCTGTCCCCCCCTGTCTTTGCTGGCTCTCTGTGGAGCTGACAGCGTAGGAAGCACAGGCTGTGCCTTCAGAGAGGCCCCTGGTCTCTGAAGTGACCAGGAAGGGACCCTGCACAGGCTCACTGAGCAGCTATGCAGCAGGTACTCTGTGCCGGTGTTAAATTTAAGCCCTCCTGATGCTCACTGGGAGCAGGGTTACTTAGGCCCATTTTACAGATGAGCAAACCGAGGCTAGGAGGTCAGCTAGCTTGGTGGGAGTCACAGATAACTGATGACAGCCTGGTCTGACCCTCCAGGCTTCCCCTCGCTCCTGGCCCCTGCCACTTGTCGGACGTTGGTTTTCTCTGAATTCCTTCTGGGGAAGGGGAGAGAGACAGCGAAAGGAAGACGTGGTGACAGGAACCCGGCTGGCAGGTGGCAGGGTGACGTGGGCCCGGTTTGGGGACCGAGTGGGTTTTGGCGGGAGGAGCCCAGTCCTGACTAACTTGCTGTCCTGAGGGGCTTCCGCCTGCGCTTCCTGGAGGGACCGCACATCCACCCTCCTGCCGGGAGCCGGAGGCCAGGAGGGGACATCCGTGCTCCTACCCACGGCGCCCGGGTGGCCGGGCCTTGCCACTGTCTGCTGGACGACGATGACCTTGGCCCTTCTCAGCCGACATGCTGGGCTGGGACTTTCCAGGAGGCGGCGAGGGGGGTGGGCAGTGGCATCCAGCGCTCGGCCTCCGCCCAGGGGAGAGCCTGCTGAGCGAGCAGGGCCGTGAGCAGCGGGGGGTGACCCCCGGGTGTGGGCGATGGGAGGGGGGCATCAAGGGAGCACCCCAAACCAGGGAGCCCCCACTGCCCGCCCCTGCCGGTGAAGGCGATCAGCCCTGCCTACCAGGCAGCGTCTATGTGAAACCTGCTCCTTCCCGTGGGCCTCCCGGCCTTGGGGTCGTGGGTTTGAACGCGCAGCCACTCTTCTGGAGGGAGAGCGAGACGAAGCAGTGAGAGTGTGACACCTCAGCGGCCTCTCCGTCCCGGCTGCCCACTGACCCCTCTGGTGACGTGCCTCCAGCCCCTGGTCCTTCAGCCTGGTCCTCAGAACCTGCAGCTGGCCACTGTGTGAGGGTGTGAGTGTGTGTGAGTGAGAGAGAGAGAGAGAGAGAGAGAGAGTGTTAGTGTGTATGAGGGTGAGTGCGTGAGAGAGTGTGTGAGAGGGTTAGTGTGTGAGTGTGTGTGTGAGAGTGAGTGTGAGTATGTGAGAGTGACTGTGTGTGAGTGTGTGTGTGAGTGTTTAAGAGTGAGTGTGAGTGTGTGAGAGTGAAAGTGTGTGAGAGGGTTAGTGTGTGAGTGTGTGTGTGAGAGTGAGTGTGAGTATGTGAAAGTGAGTGTGTGTGAGTGTGAGGGTGTGAATGTGTGTGAGTGTGAGTGCGTGAGAGTGTGAGTGTGAGTGTGAATGTGTGTGTGAGTGTGTGTGAGAGTGTGTGTGTGAGTGTGTGTGTGAGAGTGTTTAAGAGTGAGTGTGAGTGTGTGAGAGTATGAGTGTGAGTGTGAGAGTGTGTGAGTGTGTGAGAGTGAGTGTGTGTGAGTGTGTGAGAGTGAGTGTGCGTGAGAGTGAGTGTGTGAGTGTGTGTGTGAGAGTGTTTAAGAGTGAGTGTGAGTGTGTGAGAGTATGAGTGTGAGTGTTAGAATGTGTGAGTGGGTGAGAGTGTTTAAGAGTGAGTGTGAGCGTGTGTAAGTGGGTGTGCAGGCACACGAGATTGAATAAGAGTCTGATCCACCAGATAACTGCATTCCTACCAGGAGCTGCCCTCGGCCAGTGTTTGCTAACCGGTGGTTTTGCCCCCAGAGGGCATTTGGCAAAGTGCCCGGATGTTTTCGGTTCTCCCCGGGGTGGGGAGGGAGGGTGTGTGCGCTATTGGCACTTGGGGGCCGCGGCCAGGGGCTGCTGACCCTGCCGTGTGGCTCCAGCCTCCGCCTCCAAGAGTGTCCCCAGGCCAGGTGGGCAGGCCGCGGTGGGGAATGGTGCCCTGGAGACACGGCGGTCCCCCAGGCCAGGTGGGCAGGCCGCGGTGGGGAATGGTGCCCTGGAGACACGGCGGTCATGGAGGCCACGTCTGCCCAGCCTGCAGGACAGCGTGGCCTCGTGGGGCAGCCCATCCCGACTGGTCCTGAGTGGGCGGTGCGGGGGACCCCAGGGGCGTACCTGCCCCAGCAGATGGGAGCCCCGCGGGCAGGACCGGGGCTGCTGGCTCGGGGCCACGCCCCAGCTTGTCAGATGGCGAGGCCCCGTCCACAGTCTGTTATGGGGCTTCGCTCAGTGCTGGGCACATGAGGGTCTGGCCCAGGAAGCACGAACTGAGCTTCCGGAACCTCAGGGATCTCTGAGGCCAGGTCTTGGCTCATGGGGCTGGTGCAGGTGGGAGGGAGGGGGAGCCAGGGATGCTGGGGGTGTTAAGCTTCCCCCCAAAGCATGTCTGCTCCCCCTCCCCCGTTTTTGGGGGGGGGCGGGAGGATGGGGAAGGGTGTATGTAAATCTTTTTTTCTATATCGAACTTCCTTATAAGGTTTGCTTTAGACAAACACCCTCAGAAAACACACACGTTCCCAGAGTTCAAGGCAACTGAGATAGGGCAGGTGCTGGCCTTCACCCGGCCCAGCTTGGCAGGACGGGGCAGCCAGCTGTCTCTCTGCCCATTGCCCGGTGCGGGCAGCCTTGGGCCCGGCCCGCCCTCCCTGCCAGGGCAATTGCACCCTGGGTCCTGCCCCTCTCGGCAGGAGGGGCGGCGCTGCCTGGGCTTCTAGAAGGCTCTCTGGGCGGCGTAGGCGAGGCGGCCGTGGGGCCAGGGTCTCGGGACCACGGACACGCTGAGTTAGCAAGGCCGTCCGACCTCGGCTTTTCATGCCTCCGGCCTCCGGGCTGGCCGCAGCCCAGGAATGCGCGCAGACATAAAACGGACTTTGTTTTCGGAATGTTTTCTGGAACCTGGACTCCAAAGGCTGCATAAAGGCATTCTTGTGGGGCCGGTGATGGGCTGGGGGGAGTTATATACGGGGGGGGGGGGGGTCCCCCGACCAGACCATCGCAGGGGACCTGCCTCAGAATGCCATGTGTCAGCGCCTGGGGCTGGAGGAGGCGGCTGGGACTGTGCTGCTGGCTGACCTCGGAGAGGCCTCGCTGGGAGGGTCTGGGGGTCCCGGGGGCCGGGCCTTGCACCAGCCCACCTGGCTGGGGTGTCAGAGGCTGCACTGTCTCCGGCGTGGCGTCTGTGGGGCCCTGGGGAGCTGGGGGCCGGGTTTCTGCTCTGGAGCCCGACAGTGGAGGGCCTCGCCGGCCTGGTGTGTGGGAGGTTGCCCGTCGGTCCCGGATGTGGGAGGCCAGGTCTGTGAGGGGATCACCCGGCCGCCTACCGCTTCCCTCCGTGCCTGGCTCACCCTCGCTCCGGGCCTGTGTGCCTCGCCTGGTGCTGGTGGGGGCTTCACTGCCTGTTATCTGAGAGAATACAAAACGTTTATATCTCCAGCTCCCAGACCAAGCTCAGGGCGTGTGTATGTGCTCAGTGCCCGCCCCACCCCAGCCGGGCTCCTGGGGAGGGGGTGACGGCAGACCCACCCTCCAGGACCCTGTGCCTCCCCCGCTCTGCGCTGTCCCCATCTGTCCTCTGCTCCTGCCGTGCCACAGCCCCGGGGCCTCCTCTGGCCCCACCCCAGCTGCCTTGGCTCCTTCGGTTTGAAAATCCCACCTCCAGCCCGGCAGGCCTCTGCTGGGGACACTCGGAGGGTTGTGGAGGAGGAAGTGTGGGCCATGCCTGCACATGGGGGGCCTCCTGGGACCTCCTGTCTCCGTTGGGTGTCAACCTGGGGGTGTGGGTCTCCTTCCAAAATGCAGCGAGAAATCGGGTGAGGGGGGCGGTCTATGTGTGAGGGCTGGTATTGAGGATGGATCTGTCTGTTTCGTTAGAAAGGTGGTTGTGTCCATGAGCCTCAGTTCCTGTCTCAGGGGCAAGGCTGAGGTGGCAATGTGGGTATAGGGGGGGGCAGTGACCTGTAGGAGGGGCCCGGTGACTGTGGGAGGGGCCCGGTGACTGTGGGAGGGGCCCGGTGACTGTGGGAGGGGCCCGGTGACTGTAGGAGGGGCCTGGTGACAGGTGCAGAAGGTAGAAGCTGTGGGGCAGAATGAGGGCGTGTTTTCTAGCCCCGGATCTGCTTCCTTCCGGACCCACCTCTCAGCAGGAAGTGCTAACTCCTGGCCTTTGTCCCCTCCCAGGCAGGTGACAGCAGCGACATGTCTCGGGAGCTGCAGGACGTGGACCTGGCCGAGGTGAAGCCTCTGGTGGAGAAAGGGGAGGTGAGTGGAGAAGCTCCCGGTCCCCCCGTCCCATGCACAGCCATGCAAGGGCACACGCGTGTGCACACCATGAACACATGCACACACCTGGGCACGACTTCCTTGTTTCCCCGGGTCTCCTTGTCCAGGTGTGCAGAGGGGCAAAGGCACCGTCCCAGGCCCAGCGTGGCCTCTGCGTGCTCTGGCTCTGCAGGCCCAGCCCCTGCCCACACCTCCCTGACCCCATGTGCAAAGATGGGCCTTGAACTGGAGCTCCTCGAGGCGCCCCCTACCTCTGACATCTGTGGTTCTAGAACATGCGGCCGGAAGCTCACTGCCCTCAGGCCCTGTCTGCCCCCTTGCTTCGAGGTGAAGGTCACTCCCCCCCACACCCCCTCCCGCGGGGCCCGCCCGCCTGGCTTCAGATGCTGGCCGTGACCCTCCGTGTCCACCGCTGGCAAATGCTCCCGCCTTTATGCTCCGGATCCCGGCTTTACGCCAGTGACACTGGGCTTACGTCCTGGGCCCCGGCGAGGATGGCATGGGCTGCCGATACGAAGCAGCTCGGACCTCGAACCTCGTCTGGCGCGGAGGAGATAAGCTGAGCTCCGGAGCTCCCGCTGCGTCAGTTCTTATCATCTCGTTGGCCAAATCTTTCCCGTCAGCCAGGCCTCCCCGGAGAGAGCCGGCCCGCCCTGCGGCCGAGGGCAGGTCCCTCCTGGGCTGGCCGTTCGGACCATGGATTTACGTTTGTGGAAATGCCACGAGCCTTTACACTCGCTGTGAGAGCGACATCGTGTTTTAAGCTGTGTTCCCTTCCCAGCTCTCACCGAGCGGTAAAACTGCCTGTGACGATGCCCCTCTTTTCAAAAATGTGAAGTTCAGGCTCGAAAGGGAAGTGACCCTAAGGCAGGGGTGGGCACCATTCCCCCTCCCCCCCCAAGGCCACCTGGATATTTATCACATCATTCTCGGGCCCTACAGAATGATCAGCTTAAAAATCAGCCTGCTGTGTTCGGTGCAGCGTTTAGGGGACTCACCCCTGATGCCTTGGCAGGGCCAGATCACATGATTTCCAGGGCCTTCCACGGCCCTCGGGCATCCGGTCTCCAAACCTGTTCTAAGGTCGACCAGATGCTCTTCGAGCAGGAACTTGCATGAAGACCAGGCCCTGCTGCGTGCTCTCGTGCGAACAGCCGGGTGGAAACGGGGTTCTGGGACTGTTCCCGTTTCACAGGAAGTTAAGAGGAAGTTAAGTCTCGAGGAGCTTAATTTGTCCTCGGTCACGTAGTTACTCTGGGCACGGGACCTGGAGCCGCACCAGGCCAGCTGCCCCTGCGAACGGACCGCTCCCCGGGCCCCTTGGTGGCGCTGGGTGTGGCCGCTCTGGTTTAGGCCGGTGCTGTCACAGGCTTTCCCTTCTGTGTTGTACAGACACAGACACTGCCCGGGCGGAGGGTGGGGGTGGGGAGGGTGGCAGCTGAGTTTAGAAGCTGCCAAGCCCTTGTTATGATTTCCCACTCAGGGTCCGCACGCCTGTTCTGTAAGGGTCACGTAGTAACTGCTGCAGGCTCTGCGGGCCATGCCGTCATGGCAGCCACTCAGCCTCCCCATTACAGCAGGAAGGCAGCCACAGCAACATGGAAGTGAACGGGCTTGCTGGGTTCCGATAAAACTTTATTGACAAAAACAGGTGGCGGGCCATTGTCCGCCGGCCCATGCTGTTCACCGTGCGTGCTCCACATCTGGATAGCTCTGGTGCGAGATGGAGTGTGGGCTAGAAGCAGAACTGGAGGATCGAGGGAAACGTGTAGAGGTCTCTGTTCTCCGTGTCCACGTGAGAGACTGAGTTTTCATCCTGGAGACGGGCAGCCAGGGAAGACATGCGAGGAGAGGGGCACGGTCGGGCTTAAGGTTTAAAAGTGTAGCACAAGGGCGGCGGCCTGGAGACCAGGCCACAGGTAATGACGACGGTCTTGTCTCACAGGCTTGTGGTCAGCTGGGACCCTCAGATCGTTTTTTACACCAAGGCAGCAGAGTAGTTACAGAGGAATCCAGCTGACGTGTCTCCCTCCCCGCAGGACTGTTGTTTGAGATGAAAAGCCTCCCTTTGGCAGTGATTAGGGCGGCTGTGCAGAGGCGGGAGGGTTGATACGGGCGCAGGGCTTGGAGGAGAAGGAACCTTGGTGAAACTGACCGTCGCTCTCTTCTCTCCACAGACCATCACCGGCCTCCTGCAGGAGTTTGATGTTCAGGCAAGTAGGGGATGTGGACTCCCTCCCCCTCCTACTCCGCTTTCTCTCTCCCTCCGCCTCCTGCTGGTGCGAAGTGGGTCATGGTTCAGACTGTGGAGAGAGGGGAGAGGGGGAGCTAGCTCCCCACACGGGCTCCTCCCTGCAGAGCAGCTGGTTGGAGCTCTGGCCGAGGAGTCCCCACGCCCCCCCTGGACGCTGTCGATCTGGGCAGGGGTGTGGGGGGCGTGGGGGATGGGGAGCATTGGGTGGGTGTGGGCCCCTGCGATGGAGGGAGCAGGTGTTCCCGGCGCTGCTTGGGAAAGCGAACCCCGGCTTCTCTGCGGCTCCCTGGCTCCCTGGGGGCTCGGGGCTGGCCTCGGGGCGGTGGGCAGCGGCTGCCCCTTGAGTGTTGTCCCAGAACCACGTTCAGGACAGCGGGCTGGCCTCTCCTGGCTGAGGGGCAGGTCAGAACCTCAGGACCTGTCGTTCCTGGCTCATTAGGGACCCCAAAGTCTGTGGGAGCCCCAACCTGCGCTGGGCCCTGGGGTGGGACAGGAGGCCGGGGCACATGGGGCCCTGTGGGCTTCCCGGGGAGGAGGGAGGACAGGAGCGGGTGCAGGCGGGTGCACATCACCCCGTCTCCCCAGCCTCCAGCCCCTCGAGCTCTGCATCTCCATCACCTACGCTGCTCCCTTTCCCCCGACAACTCCGCGCTTCCTCCTGGACCCCCTATTTCAGGGGCTGGGCTCTGGGCATTGCCCTTTGATGAAGGGGAACGAGGGGGAGAGGGTCTGGGGACGTTGGCTGCGGTGAGTGATGGGTGCACAAGTGTCTACCTGAGTTGGATGTCAGGCAAGCAGAGGTTGGCCCTTTCCTGGCTCTCTGACGCAGAGCAAGCTGCCGCTCCTCCCTTGGCCTCAGTTTCCTCATCGTGAAATGGGGCAGGTCACCCCACTCTTACTTAAGTGGCGGTGGAGGGGGGACAGTGATGGCGGGGACCCCGATATGATGTTTCCCCCATCAGTGTTGGGTCAGTAACACCCCCTGTCTGCTCATTCCTGTGGCTGTCTTTTTCCTGTGTGTATGCGTGTGAGTATATGTGTGTGTGTGTATGCAGTTAAGTACATATAACTTAGAATGTGTTAAGTGTACGCGTCAGTGGGTGGCATTCAGTGTGCCCACATTTTGGGGCGGCCATCGCCACCCCCCATCTCCAGAGCTCTTCATCTTGTGAACCGAAGCGAAGTCCCCATTAATCACTACGTCCCAGTGTCTCTTCCCCCGCAGTCCCTGGCAACCGCCACGCTCCTGTCTGTCGCTATGATTTTAAGGCTGTAAGTGGCTCGCCTAAGTGGAGTCCTCCACCATTTACCCTTCTGCGGTTGGCTTCTTTCACTTCGCGCAGTGTCTCCAGGGCCCATCCGTGCTGCCGCGCGAGCCAGAGTCCCCTTTCCTCCGAGGCCGGGGGACGTTCCATCGTGTGGATGGGCCCCGCGTGGGACATCCACTCCTGTCAGAGGACGCTCGGGGTGCTGCCCCCTTCTGGCTGTTGTGACTAATGGGTGCACAAGTACCTAGTTGAGTCCCGGTTTCTCATTCTCTTGGGCACAGGCCCGGAAGTGGCATTCTTGGGTCCTGGGGTTAGTGTCGATTGATTTTTGCCTTCTCGATTATTGATTTAGAAACTGGAAAACATTGTCTTTCTGCTCCTTGCTTTAAAAAAAATCAATAATATATATTGATTTTTTTTTTACGGAGAGGAAGGAAGAGTGATAGGGAGCTAGAAACATCGATGAGAGAGAAACATTGACCAGCTGCCTCCTGCACACTCCCTACCGGGGATGTGCCTGCAACCAAGGTACATGCCCTTGACCGGAATTGAACCTGGGACCTTTCAGTCCGCAGGCCGATGCTCTATCCACTGAGCCAAACCGGTTTCAGCTGTGCCATTGTTTTTATTGGTAAAATGTGGTGGGGTGGCCTGAGGTTGAGGGTTGGGTCAGGCTTCTGGAGGAGGTGACATTGAGCCGAGACCCGAATGACAGAGGGAGCCAGGCACGTGACCGGAGAAGGTTAGGGGCGGGTGGGTCCAGGCAGAGGCCCCTCGGTCGGGTTCCCAGCCTGCCCGGGGCGAGTGAGCTCTCCCTGCGGCTGTGCGTGGGCGCAGCCTTCCCCACGAGCCTCAGCTCGGAGCGGATGGTGGCTGCTGAGTGACCCTTCACCAACGCCAATTCCCGTCTGTGTATAAAGCGGCGTTGCGCGGGGTCTGGCTCGGGGACGGGCTGACTCACGATGCCGTGGAAGTTCCCCGGCTTTCCAGGAGTTCCCGGCGTCTCGCCTGGGGGTCGCGTAGGGTTTCCCTTGGAAGACGCTGTGATTGATGTGCTCGGTGCCCTAACAGGGACTGCCTGCAGGGCTGGGGCGGAGAGGGACGGAGCCTGGGTCCAGGGAGGCGGCCAGGCCCCCCAGCCCGGGACACAATGACCCGCTAGGACATCGGCATCCTCTGAGGAGCCAGGCCAGGCTTTCCCCTGCTCTCCCGCTGAGTCCTTCAGGACCCGAACCATCAGCCCTCCGTTACAGATGGGGAAACTGAGGCTCACCCATGGCCTCTGTCTGACCCAGCCCTGTTCTCTCCCCGGGACGGATCCCGCGCACCCCTGCTCTTCCCATCAAACCCCTCTGCTCACGCGGGCCACCTGCCCGGGACTCAGGGACGAACGCTCCCCCTCTGAGGGGGAGCCGGCGTGGAACTCGAGTCCAGACGCCCCCTGGGGACCCGCTCACATCTGTTCCCACGGCCCCGGGGGACGCCCCGTCTGGCCGGGCCCTTGGGAGTCGGGTTTAGGGGTCAGAGCGGCCACACTGCGTGTGTCTTGAGTGCAGCCAGCGCTGCTTCTTGGAAAATACTTGGTGCCGACTCAGGCTGACTCGTTAGTTGCTTCCCCGAAGCGGTCAAGGATGGGCATGCACGTGACTCAGAACAGCCCAGTGGTAGGCAAACTGTGGCTCTCGAGCCACACGCGGCTCTTTGGCCCCTTGAGTGTGGCTCTTCCACAAAATACAAGGTGACCAGACGCCCCGATTTTTAACAGTTTGTCCTGCCGTGGGACGCGGGAGAAATTGTTAAAAATCGGGGCGTCTGGTCACCTTAACAAAAATACCACGTGCGGGCGCGCACGTACGATGCGATCGGAACTTCCTGGCCCACGCACAGAAGTCGGCTTTCGGCTCTCCGAAGAAATGTCAATCGTGCTGTTGATATTTGGCTCTGTGGGCGAATGAGTTTGCCGACCACTGGCCTAGCCATCAGCCCAGCGGCAGAGACGCCGGGGGAGGGTCCGCGCCCGGTGGGGGGTGGCCTGTCCCGGGGGGGAGGGGGGGGGGGACCGCAGCCGCCAGAGCGGAGGGCCTCTCTCCTCTCCCTCCCGGCTGGCATCCCCGTGGGGCGGGCTGTTGTTTTGGCCCGGGTGACGTTTTAAAGCAAACCCGCTGGGTGCCCGGGCACATGAGTTCTGTCGGTTGCTCCCAGGACCCCCTGCCTCGGCCCCTGGGGAGGCTCCGGAGCCCTGGGAGGCGGCACGGTGGCTGCAGGAAGGACTCACTCTGTGATCTGGTTTGTGGAGACGGTCTGGTGTCAGGTTCTGGGCCGTTGTGTTTGCAAACATGCTGAGGGGAGTAGGTGGGAGTGTTTTGGGTTCCGGCTTGTTTTCTTGGGCTGGAATCCTAGAATCCGAGCATCCCCGAGTCCGCAGGTGCTTCGTGACTCAGCCCTCCCCCCCCACTGTGCTCCAGGCGGGGAGGTTTGGGGAAGGCCCTCGGGAGGAGGGAGGGAGGGAGCCAGTGAGTATTTGCATCCCAGTCCCTGTCTCAGGCCTTCCCTGCCCTGCGGGAGGTGCCCTGCCCCTTACTGTCCTGGTACAGGTGCTGACCCGGGGCTCAGGGCTGGGGGAGGGTGGTGCTTGGGTTTGAACCCTGGTGTCCCAGGCTGGTGGGGGCACTGCCTGGCCAGGCCTGATTTCAGAGGGCGCCCTGGGGGTCACTGGGGAGACAATGGGGAGTGTGGCCCCCACAATGGACCATTGTTTCTGCAGCAGCTCCGGGCCGGCTGGGCTGGCAGATGATCCAGGCCCCCCCCTGGGCTGGGCCATTGCCTTAGGGTCTGGGTTTTTCCAATGTTTCCACAGCAGGAGCGCAGGGCTGGGCATGGGGGGGGGCGGGGAGAGGGAGGGGGTCAGGGCGTCGGGCAAGCTCCGTGCTCAGTGGCCCAGGAGCACCCCTGGGCTGGGGAGCTGGGGTTCCCCAGGCTGAGCCCCGTTTACCCCCATCAGCATAGGTCAGAAGCACGCAGGCTTCACCTGTCTCACCGGGAGACTCCGTGAGGGCCCATTTCCCAAAGGCAAGGGCTGCGGGGAGAGGTGCCCCCATACCGGCGTCAGGCCTGCCCACCGTGGGGCCTCACCGGGTGGGCCAGGGGACCCCCGTCAATCTGCCTGGGGCTTGACAGGAAGTGGGTTCTTGTTGCAAAGAGAGAGGATGCCCTTTCCTGCTCTGGAGGGAGAGCCTGGGAATTGGGGTTAGTCCCCCCCCCTCCCTCCATCCCTTCTTTCCTCCCTCCCTTCCTCCTTACCTCCCTCCTTTCCTCCCTCCCTTTCTCCCCTTCCTTCTTTCCCCATTGAAGGTGACCAGATTGTCCTGCTTTTAGCGGGACTTTTCCGATTTTTTTAACAATTTTTCCCGCGACCCGCGGCATTTTTAAAAAGTCACGATTCGGAAAAATCGGAAAAGTCCCGCCAAAAGCGAGGCGATCTGGTCATGTCCCTCAGATGGACAGCCATGGCACTCACAGGATGGGAGCCTGCCTGGTCCCCTCAGCCCAGCCCCGGGCCCTTCGTGGATCAATCCTCTTGCTCTCCTTCAGCTCTGCCTCTCCCCCTCCCTGACCTCAGCCAGGGCCCTTGGGGCCTCGCTTTGCCGCCCAGTGTCCAGTGCCCTCTGTCCAGCGGCCAGGCCCCGGGTGTGTGCTCAGGAGCTGTGTTCCAGGCCGGGGGGACGCTGGGGTCCAGGCAGGTATGAGCCACGCCGGCCCGCACGCCCCCCGTGACCGCCCCTCGGCCTGCCGTCTCTCCGCAGGAGCAGGACGTCGAGACCCTGCATGGCTCCATCCACGTCACGCTGTGCGGCACCCCCCGGGGCAGCCGGCCCGTCATCCTCACCTACCACGACATCGGCATGAACCGTACGTCCCGGGCCCGTGTCGCTGCGTGCCTGCCCCCGCCCCGGGAGGGGGGGTAGGGGGGCGGGGAAGGGCCGGTGGTGGGGAGCCCGCTGCCTCTCTCTGGCTGGGCCTTCCAGGAGCTGTTCTGGGAAGGACTCTTGCCACAGACTGCAAGGTTCTAGAATGCGGTGCACAGAGGCATGGCGCTGTCTGCGTGCCAGGGGCTGCTGGGAACTCAGGGAGCCACCCCCCGCCGTCCGTCTGTCTATCTGGGTGACAGTGACCTCTTTTAAGGGAGGAGTACAATGGTTTTCAGTGTTTGAGGAGTTGTGCAACCATCACCATCACAATACGCTTATGCACATTATTACTCAAAAAAAAAAAAAAAAATCCCGTTGTCTTACCCATCGCCCCCAATTTCCAACACCCCCAGCCCCTGGCCACCACCGTGTACTTTCTGTCTGGGAGGACCTGCCATCCCGGACATTTGAGAGCCATGGGGTCACACGTCACGTGGTCACCCGTGACCGGCTCCTTGCATGCTGTTCGCAGGGCTCCCCCACACGTAGCACACATGTCAGGGCGGTTTGTCCCTTGCCGGGTGATCTTCCCTTGCACGGAGAGACCACGTGTGTTGCCCGTTCTTCAGTCAGTGGACATCCTTGCTTCCGCATCCTGGCCCTTCTGAGTACCGGGGCTGTGAATGCTTAGGTTGAGAATTTCCCAGATGTCACCCATCTGGGCTCCCCGTTTCCCACAGCGGGACTGGAAATGACGCGGAATGGAGCTATGTCGTGTTCACGTGACGCACATGGAGCTGAGGCCTCCTGGGATGGCTGAAAAGGCACTGGCAGGCCGCCCCGCCCAGTGCTCTCTGCAAACTTGCGCATTGCAAGCGGAATACGTGCTCTGTTTTTGATGGACAGACTGCCTACCCTGTCTCCCCGAAAATAAGACAGTGTCTTATATAACTGTTTCTCCTAAAGTTGCGCCAGGTCTTATTTTCAGGGGATGTCTTATCTTTCCATGCCCTAGGTCTTATTTTTGGAGGATGTCTTATTTTCGGGGAAACACGGTGGTTTCCCTCCCCCCCTCTACAGTTCTTGAATGCCCTTGAGGCTGGAGATGATGTCAGTCCCCGAAAACCAGTTACGTCCTCCACCCTCACGTCTCTGACCTCACTTCCGCCTGCGTGTCCTCCGTGTTCATTATGGATCAGACGCCTTGCTAGGGACTTGGATAGAGGTCACCCCCGTTCCCTGGACCCCGGGGAGGGGAGGGAACTGCAGGTGGTGTGGTGCACCCCGTTTTAGAGAGGCTCAGGGGTAGAGTAAGCCAGCTGCTGGAGCAAAAGGCCCGGAACTTCTGTGGCTCCCTACCATTTACTGTATTTCTCCCTCACTTAACACATTGGCGGGGGCATTTGGTGTGGCCCCTTCCACGTAGTGATTCGGGGACCCAAGCTCCTTTCAGCTGTGTCTCTGCCGTCCCCCGAGCCTCTGCTGGCTCCCTCCTCTGCATCTGGCAGGTAGATGACAGAAGAGACAGAAACCTAGAGGAGGATTGGAGAGCAGGTGTTAGGAGGAAGCAGCAAACATCACATGCTATTGGCCAGAACCCGGTCACGTGACTGCCTCCAAGTACAAGGGATGATGGGAAATGTAGTCCAGCTGTGTGCCCAGGAAGAAAAGCTGGCCATCTTTGCTTCAGACTGTCAGCCACAATCCTATCAGAAGGGAGGTCCTGTGCTTTATCTCCGATGCTCCTACTCCGTGTTTGAAAAGCTCCCATGCCCTGGCCAGTGTGTCCCTGACGTGAGAGCTTAGGAAACCCAGGGAGAAAGAGCATGCCAGGGGAGTGACCCCGCCTGCTGCTGGAGCCACCATGGTCGTGAGTGACAGGGAAAGAAGCAGGAGGCCCCTCGTGGGGTTGCACTGGGAGGTCCACCGCCAGGTGGTACAGTCCAGTTTGTGGGCCACCTCCACCTCCACCTCCGTCTCTGCACACACTGCCTCCCACGGCCTGTTCTTGCCTTCGATCGCCACGGGAAAGTGGGGCAGGGGACAAAAGACAGGCGTCCTTGCTGTGAGTCCGTTCCTGCCTGCTGAATAGGAGTGCAATGCACAAAAAGGCACGCGCTTTGCAGGGAGCAAGCCAGCTCACCCCCTCCTCACCCCCTCCTCACCCCCTCTCCCGTCTCCCCGCCCCCTGCAGACAAAACCTGCTACAACCCCCTCTTCAACTCCGAGGACATGCAGGAGATCACCCAGCACTTCGCCGTCTGCCACGTGGACGCCCCCGGCCAGCAGGACGGGGCCCCATCCTTCCCCGTGGGGTGAGCGGGGAGCCCCGTGCCCCGGGCGGGGGAGGAAAGCCTTGCAGGGGGGAAGCAGGTGGCGGGTGAGGCTCTAGGCTGGATTTTCATTTTTTTTTTTTATTGCGGTAAAATATATTCTTCTGTGAAGCCAAGTCCCTTTATACAATCTTCACATGGGGGGAGACCATAGCAACCCCATCGCATTGTCACAGGGATTGAGCGAGTGTACAGAGCTCACCCTGTGCTTGGGGCGGCGGGGCCTGGTGCACAGGAAGCAGTCGTAAAGGGTGACTCCTCAGAGAGAAGGATGGAGAAGGAGGGATGGAGACCTTGCTCATCAGAAAAGGCTGTGTGCCCTGAGGGGTGTTTGCAGCGAGGGCCACCGGGGGGCGCTGTGGGGCGTCAGCACACCTGGGCCAGGCTGCCCCATGGTCCCGCCCCTTCCATCCTGTTCCTGCTGACGTTCATTTCCTTGGGGTCCGGGGTCTCGCTGACTCCCCTGTGTGTCTTCTCCCAGGTACATGTACCCATCCATGGACCAGCTGGCTGAGATGCTGCCGGGAGTTCTGCACCAGTTTGGGTAAGAGTGAGGGACCTGCCCCCTGCTCTTCCCCCTCCCCAGACCTGTAGGGAGAGTGGCTTCCCGCACTGGCTTTTCCTTTAGCCTCCATCTGGCCTGACCCCTGACACAGGCTGCAGTTGAAATATATATTTTTATTGATTTCAGAAAGGAAGGGAGAAGGAGAGAGAGAGAAACATCCATGATGAGAGAATCATGGGTTGCCTCCTGTATGCCCCACGCTGGGGATCGCGCCTGGAACCCGGGCATGCGCCCCGACTGGGAATCGAACCGTGACCTCCTGTTCATAGGTCGATGCTCAGGCCCTGAGCCACGCCAGCCGGGCCAGGCTGCCGTGGAAAGCTCAGGGGAGAATGCACTTGGCTCCCTGTCTCACTGATTTCCACTTCCTCCCTGTACCCGCCACTTCCTGCGAGCGGGGCCCTTCTCCTTGAAGGATGGCATTGCCTGAAGACAGGCGCCCCCCATCCTTTCCTGCTTTCTCCTCTTTCATTGCCTTCTCTTTCCATGGAATCTTCTGGAACGTTCGGGATTGCCTGAGCCCTCCGCTCCTCTCTCCCCGGGCCCCTCTCCCGCCAACGCTCATTTCCTTCTTCCATGAGCCTTTGCTGTGACGATGGCACTCAGGCGTCTTGCCTGGTTCATTCTCGTGCCAAGTTGTCGGATCCAAAATAGAGCTCGGGAGCGGGAAGACGCGGTCATGGTCTTCCCGTCAGTGCTGGGCGGGCAGGAGAGAGGGAGGAAGTGGGACGAGTCCCCCAAGGTCGCGGCCTTCTGTCAGTCCCTACGGCGTGATGCGTGTCCGTCTGCAGGGCCCAGCAGGGCAGCGGTCCCCGCCGCTGCGAGCCTTCCTCAGTGGCACCCGGGACAGACCCGGGGGAGACGCGGGGGAGGCCGTGAGGGGGCTCAGGCTCCTGGCACTCGCCTCTCCCGGGACATCAGCCCTGCTTTCTGCTTCCAGGGTGAAGAGCGTCATTGGCATGGGCACCGGGGCCGGCGCCTACATTCTCACTCGATTTGCTGTGAGTGCTCGGCATTTCTAAAAAATTACGTTTTAAGTAAAATTAATTCAAGGCGAAGGAAGAGCATTGGACAAGCCTCAAAAATCCCCAAAGGGCAAGAGAAATGACCCATCATTCCATTTCCCCAGGGAGAACCACAGCGTGTGTGGTCCAGAGTTGTGTGTGTGTGCGTGTGTGCGTGTGTGTGCGTGTGTGTGTGTGTGTGTGTGTGTGTGTGTGTGTATGCACGCCCGCTTCCCTTTTCCCTGCACTGACCTGCCATCCTGGTCGTCTTCTCCCATCACTGGCTTTGCTCGCTTAGCAGCCGCTGTGGCAGGTCCCCTGGTGCCCCCGCTGCTTCCTTGGTAGCTTTTGGAGTCGGGCCTCTGGGCTCCCGACTGGCTCTAACCAAGAACCAGAGACACCTGTGTTAACGTGACAGTTGTCGCTCACGTTACTGCCGGCCCAAGTCAGGGCTCCCGAGCCCTTCGCCTCCTCCCCAAACAGTGGTTTGAAATCGCAGCCATGCTCATTTTTTATAACCTTCTGTATTCTGACTGCAGCATGCTGGGATTGGCCTGAGGGGAGGAATGCTCACGTGATGCAACGTGGTCTGGCTCTCCAGGCCCCGGGCAGATAAAACTAGGTCTAAACCCTTCCGTCTGTCTGTCTGTTCTCTCTCTCTCTCTCTCTCTCTCTCTCTCTCTCTCTCTCTCTCATCTATCTATCTATCTATCTATCTATCTGATATGTATATTCTTCCAGATGTAGTAGAACCCTTTCTGATTTCTAAAGAGCCTTTGTGTGCCTGATTATGCGATTGGTGGGGTGATGCACCCATTTCACAGCTAGGACAGCTGAGGGTGCAGCGAGGAGCAGTGACTGGTCCATTCCCTCGGGGACCCAGCCCAGTGTCCCCTGAGCCGGGACCTCCGTTTCGCACGGGGCAGGGGCCGGAGACGCCGAGAGCAGCAGCCTGCTCTGCGGCCACGCGCGCCCCCTCCTGTCCTGCTCTGTCTCCCGTTCGCCGTGTGACGCTCACGGCGTCTCGGGTAGCGGGGCTGCCTCTCACCGCGTGTCTGCATTGCAGCTGAACAACCCCGAGATGGTGGAGGGCCTGGTGCTCATCAACGTGAACCCCTGTGCTGAGGGCTGGATGGACTGGGCGGCCTCCAAGGTGAGCCTGGGCCGGGCCGGTGGGTCCCGAAGTGCAGGGGGGTGGCTGCCCTCACCCCGGCCCCGAGAACCCTCCTAGTGGCACCCTTTCCTGCTACTCCCCACCCCAGCAGGAGAGCAGTTTCCTCTGCTGTGCTCAGAACGGTGCGTGACCCCACACCTTGGCCCTCGGGCACCCGTGGGACAGTGCAGGCTCAGCCAGCAGGGTCAGGGCCGCCAGGGTCAGGGCCCCCGAGCCGGCGTGGACCAGCATCGTCTGGGGAGGAGTCTTTCCCGGGGACTGAGCATCGTCTGGGCTTTTCGGAGATGCTGAGCATAAAAAGATGAACAAGACCAATGCCTCAGCCCACCCATTACCCATGAGAAAGAAATAGGCATTTGGTGCTGACCCTATGCCGCTCAGTTTGATGACAATAATAATTAGCCAACATGTAGCAGGGGTGGGGAATGTCCGGCCCCTCTGCCCCATAAGGCCCCTGAAATCACTCGGTCAGGCTCTGCCACGGCCTCAGGGGTGAGAAAATTCAATGTTGGACCCTGAATAGCAGGCTAGTTTTTTTTGGTTTTTTAAAAAAATATATTTTATTGATTTTTTATAGAGAGGAAGGGAAAGGGATAGAGAGCTAGAAACATCGATGAGAGAGAGTCATCGATCAGCTGCCTCTTGCACGCCCCCTACTGGGGATGTGCCCGCAACCAAGATACATGCCCTTGACCAGAATTGAACCCGGGACCCTTCAGTCTGCAGGCTGATGCTCTCTATCCACTGTGCCAAACCGGTTTTGGCATAGCAGGCTGGTTTTTAAGTTAATAATGCTGTGTGGCCTGTGAAGGACGCTGTGCGTATCCAGATGGCCCTGACAGGAGAGGGGCCCCACCCCTGGATGGTTACCAGGTGCTGGCTCTGCTCATAGTTGCTATGTGAGCGTGGCCTGTGGAATCCTCCCGGGATGGTCATGCCATTCGCAGAGGGGGAAACTGAGGCTCCAGGTGGGTAAGGAGGCTGTGCAGAAAGAGAGCTGGCTGACTGGAGAGTCCTGGGCTTCTTCCCCCGCCCCGTCCAAACCCACCCCCCCCCCCACAGGGCTGTGCTCACAGTTCCTAGGCAGCAGGTGTCCCACCCCCAACCCAGAGCCGCCCAGCTGGGCACACACGGGGCTGGCACGTCCCTTCCTGGACGTGCGGGGCCCTCATTGTCTCGGACGCTCTGCTCTGGCTGGGGGCCCGGGGCTCCTTGTTTATTTAAAAACGATGATTGTTGTTTTTACAAAAGCCCCTGCATTTGCCAAGGAGATGGGGAAACGGTCCTAATTGAAACAGGACAGAGCCTTGTAAGAGGGGTGATCCTGGCCTCTCGTTTTGGAAGTGTCTCTCTGCCAGGGTTGGGGTGGCCGTCAGGGACAGGGAGATTAACGGGGTCCTGTGCCTCCCCCGCCTCCCACCGCATCCCGGCCGGCCAGCCCGGTACCGTGTCTCTCCCCGGAGCCCTTCCCTCCGGCCTGCGTGACATTCGGGAGCGGAACACACTCCCTGTTTTTTATTTTACTTTCCAGCAGAGGAAGTGGCATTCCGCTCAGCCAGTTTGGCTCCTGGACAGCCGCCCTGCGCCAGGCGTGGAGGGCTGGGGACGCTGGCCATTGGCGGCGTGCGTCCTGAGGAATGTCTGTGTGGTTTTACTATCTGCACCGTATCCTTCCTTTCTGACCCCGGCCCCGGAGAAAAAAATACCCGCCTCAGAGGTCTGCTGTATGTCAGGTCCCGGGGTCAGATCCTGTGTCCTGTGGCGTGTGGCCGCTCCCACAATCCTCAGCGTGAGTGGCACTGTGAAGTTCCCAGCAGCCCCAGCTACCGAGGGGCAGGCTGAGGTCCGGGGGCTCTGCAGCTGCCCGGGCCACGCGATGGGACCCTGGCAGTCAGCACACAGTACGGAGCTGCTCTATGGCTAGCACTGAGGGAGCCCCTGCGGTGGTCCCGAGATGTATGGACGGCCTGCTGTGTGCATGGCCTTTACGGAGCTCACGCTGTGTATCTAGCATTTATGGAACTCCTTCTGTTTGCCTAGCATTTATGGATCTCCTGCTGTATATTTAGCATTATGGATCACCTGCTGTGTGCCTAGCATTTATGGTGCTCCTACTGTATGATGGCGTTTATGGATCTCCTGCTGTATGCATGGCATTTATGGAGCTCCTGCTGTGTGCCTAGCATTTATGGTGCTCCTACTGTATGATGGCATTTATGGTGCTCCTACTGTATGCATGGCATTTATGGAGCTCCTGCTGTATGTCTAGCACTTATGGAGCTCCTCCTGCGCACCGAGCCTAGCACTGTTGCTAAAGAGAAAAAAAAAAGGTCATTCATTTCTCTGGAAAGCAGAGTGCATTTGGAGAGAGGACGGTGGCTTAGAGACAATGCAGAGGGTGAGCCCAGCAGGTCTGAGGTGTGGACACGGGGAGCCTGTGTTCAGAAAAAAACGCATGGAGTCCCTCCGGCTGACGACTGGGCGCCCCAGCGCCGGGGAAGCTGGGCGCAGGCCAGGCCTGTCCCGCACAGCTGTGCGCGCCTCGGCTCCCAGAATGGCGATGGGTGCAGAGCCAGGCCCTGCCTCCTGGGGGCCGCAGGGCTGGAAGGTCATCGAGGCTGGGACCGCGCTCCCGCCCCTGGGGCATCCTCAGACCGAGTGCTGGGAGCCCCGAGGGCACGGGGTTGGGTTGACCTCATCTTGCCCCTGCGAATGCCTTCTTCCTAACCGCCCCCCGCCACTGTGTCCCCCCAGATCTCCGGATGGACCCAGGCCCTGCCGGACATGGTGGTGTCCCACCTCTTCGGGAAGGTGAGTTGGGGGCCTGGACTCGGTAGCCCCTTTTTTCCGAGAGCACCGAGGCTTGGAGGTTAAGGCACTTTCCCCCGAGCCAGGGGCAGCGATGCGGTGAGAGGAAGGAGGCGGTTTTCTTCTCCATTTAAGCTTCTCTGGGCTCACTACTCCCCAGGCAGACACGATAAAATGGCCGGGTTTAACTACAGACCTCGGTACCGGAGCAAGGCAGGACGAGAGAGTCAGAGACGGAAGGGGAAAGCAGGTGCATTGGCACTGAGCTCAGGATGAGGGGGTGCTCTTCGGGCTCCGGAGGGAGCGCACGGGCTCGGTGGTTAGACGTGGGACCTGTCACGCCGTCGGAGAGGCCATTTCTGGTGGCGACTCTGGCCGTGGGCCGGGCGAGGGGTGTGAATTCCTATAGACAGCCCGGCAGGGGTGTGAACTCCCACGGACAGCCCGGCAGGGGTGTGAACTCCCGCGGACAGCCGGGCAGGGGGAGCAGGCAATTCTTTCGAGTCCCCAGGGTCTCAGTTGGCATTCACTCAACATAACTTGCACCCCACCGAGGCGCATCTCGGGGTGCTTGTTCTGAACCCCTGTGGAGTCCAGCTCCAAGCCCAGGAGGACTGACTTCAAGTCCAAACTCCAAGCGCTGAGCCCAGAGTGGAGGGTGCGCTTTGCCCGTCGGACCACAGCTTGCGTGTGGTTGTGGGGCCACCGCCCTGATGTTCCGGGGCCCATTGCCTTCCCCTGGTGCCGGAGTCACCGGAGAACCAGCGAGGGTGGGGCCCTTCCCGCCCCTGCCCCTGCCCCGGGCCCGTGAGGACCTTTCCCCTCTCGTTGCAGGAGGAGATGCAGAACAACGTGGAGGTGGTGCACACCTACCGCCAGCACATCATCAACGACATGAACCCTGGCAACCTGCACCTGTTCATCAACGCCTACAACAGGTGCGGCCCCCCGCAGCGCTGAGGGGGGGTGTGGCTGGGGGGGTGGTGGTAGCCACAGGAGAGGCAGCCCCTGGACTTGAGCAAACACGTCAGCAGGACGGGGCGCCCTCAGCCAGGCTGTCCTGGGGTGCTGAGCGCGCGTCCAGGAGCCGGGCTGCCACTCCAGACCGGGAGTGCCAAGAAGAGGAGGGCCAGTCATGCCCTCAGGGTGGGGAGTACGTGTCTGCGCCCATGGTGACCCTAGGAAAAGACAGGTGTGGGGACAGGTGCGGGGGCAGGTGTAAGGACAGGTATGGGGACAGGTGTGGGGGCAGGTGTGGGGACAGGTGTGAAGACAGGTGTGGGGACAGGTATGGGGGCAGATGTGGGGGCAGGTGTGAGGACAGGTGTGAAGACAGGTGTGGGGACAGGTGTGGGGGCAGATGTGGGGGCAGGTGTGGGGACAGGTGTGAAGACAGGTGTGGGGACAGGTGTGGGGGCAGATGTGGGGGCAGGTGTGGGGACAGATATGGAGACAGGTGTGGGGACAGGTGTGGGGACAGGTGCGGGGACAGGTAATGCCTGCACACGGCCTCTGGCAAGGACCAGGCCTCTCCTCCGTAACTGGGTGCCTGTGGGGAGCTCCACTGGAGAATGGGCGGCCTGGGGCCATGGGGGCGCGCCCGAAGTTCTGGAGTCTCAGGGAGTCGCTCAGCCTCTGAGTCATTCTGTCTCCATCCTCCCTTTATTGCCGTGACTTTGTGGCATGCACGGTGCCTCTGGGGTCGCCCAGCGTCCGCCGCGGAGCAGAGTGGCTTTGCTCAGTGGGAGGGTCTTCCCGATGGGTGGGGGCGGTCTGCAGATGTAATTAACAGTGCTTCCGTCCGTCCTCCGATGTAATTAACGGTTCTTCCATCCGTCCTCTGCAGCCGGCGGGACCTGGAGATTGAGCGGCCGGTGCCGGGCGTGCCCACAGTCACCCTGCAGTGAGTTGCTTTCTCCCCATCTTTGGACTCGGCACATGCCATTTCCTCCCCAGCTTGGTCCGTGGTGTCTCTGAGCTCAATTGCTGACCACGTCCCTCTCAGCCTTCCTGGAGGAGAGGGTGTTCAAAATATAAGAGCATCAGGGCATAGAGAGTCTCTGGCGAAATTCACGCTAAAGTGTAAATGACTTACCGATCGATGTTATTCTAAGAACAAAGCAGGGGACGGAGGGAGGAGGGAGAAAAACGGGAAAGGGCACGGGAGGAAGCAGAGTCCTGTTGTTCGGACCCTGGCAGGCCTGGGAGGGTGCAGGGTTTTGAAGGAACCACGTGTTAACGCCCCCTCGCCTCCCTGCCCCCAGGTGTCCGGTGCTGCTGGTGGTCGGAGACAGCTCGCCCGCCGTGGACGCTGTGGTACGTAGACACCACCCATGGGTGTTGGTGCATAATTCAGCATCCACATCCTCCCCATTTCTTTCCTTTCCTCCGCCCACCCGGGCAGGCGGCACCTCCTCATTGCCACGCTGGTCTTGGGCAGAGGCCCAGCCACCCGCCTCTCTCCGTGGTGACCATCAGCCTGGTGCTGGGCAGTGGGCCCTCCGTCCCCCCTCCTGGCACTCCCCCCCGCCCATCTGCCTCCCGCCGGCTCGTTTTCCACTTGGCTTCCTGGCCAAGACGCCTTCCTCCCGTCCGGGAGGCCTGGCCGGTGCCTGGCTGTCTGGCAGCACAAGGGGCACCTGGGAGCTGGGCATGAGCACGCTTTCCGGCTTACTTCACCCTTTCCTTCCCCCCGGGGGCCGAGGCACAGGCCCGGCCCGGGTCGTGTCATGGAGATCGTGACTGCGGTCCTGCCCCTCGGTTAGTGCCTCCACAGGGACACGCTGTTCACATTGGGAGGAGGTTCACCAGGCGCTGGAGCAGCACAGGCCACAGCTGGCCACTGCCCCGCGCTGGAGGCACTGCCAGGAGGGTCCGGCACGGAGGAGAGAGGCAGCTGGGGGCAGGGCATCGCGTGTGAAGAGTGGTGTTAGGGCCTCGGGCTGAGGAAGGCCACTCAGTGAATGTTTCTAGAGCACCTTCGACATACCAGGGAATCTTCCTAACCGCCCACAGCTACAGCAACCGCTTTTTATTTTTATTTTATATTTTTTAGACATACATTTTATTGTTTTTTTACAGAGAGGAAGGGAGAGGGATAGAGAGCTAGAAACATCGATGAGAGAGAAACATCGACCAGCTGCCTCCAGCACACCCCCCGCACTGGGGATGTGCCCGCAACCAACGTACATTGCCCTTAACCGGAATCGAACCTGGGACTCTTCAGTCTGCAGGCCGATGCTCTATCCACTGAGCCACACCGGTTTCGGCCATTCATCCTTTTATGAATGCAGAGACGGGGGCTCAAAGAAATAACTTGTCTAAGGTTACACAGGCAGTGATGGCAGGGCTGGACTTAAAAGCCACATCTGCTTATTTTATTTATTAATAATTATGTATACATAATTATTAAAAAGTATATATATCTACTTATTAATAATTTCATATATATAAGAGTATATATATATGAAATCATTATACATATATATTGCTTTCAGAGAGGAAGGGAGAAGGACAGAGATGGAAATATTAACGATGAGAGAATCATTGATTGCTGCCTGCCTCCTGCACGCCCCACCCTGGGGATCGAGCCCACAACCCAGGCCTGTGCCCCGACTAGGAATCGAGCTGTGGCTTCCTGGTTCATAGGTCCACGCTCAAACTCTGAGCCATGCCGGCCGGGCAAAAGGCACAGCTGTTTAAGCCCATGCTTCTTTCTTCTATGCTCGGGGAACATGGAGTCTGGGGATGGTGGGGTGGTGGGCGGCGGCAGGGTGGGGACAGGTGGTCACTTGGGCTCTGGTTGAAAATTAACAGACTTCTCCTCCCTCTCCTTGTCCAGGTGGAGTGCAACTCAAAGCTGGACCCAACCAAGACCACCCTCCTCAAGGTACAGGGACCAAGAGGGGGCTTGGCACGCGCCCTTCGAATCTCCTGGGTTTTCTGCAAACACTGAGTTGTGCCGGCTTAGGCAGAGCTGGTGGCCAGACACGATAGAAATGATGACTTACTCTCTGTTCACACGCTTCCCCTGGTGCTGGCTGGTACGGTGAGCGGTCAGAGGAGAGGATCCCTCCGGGGGACCCCAGCGTGTGTGGGCTGCAGCCTGTCGCCCTTGAGATCTGACCTTGACCCTGGCCTGTAGGGTGGCCCGGTGTCACCCGCTCTCACTGACCCCTTCCGGCCCGTCTCCCTCAAAGCCATCCTTGTGCAGCTGCTGAGGGCTCTGGGCCAGGCCCAATCATCGCCCCTCCCGGGGGAATGCCACACGTGGCAGGAGTGGCTTTGATAAGGGCCGAGGGCTTCGGATTTGGTGATTTGGTAGTCACGTGGGGAGTGGGCACCTTTCCCCAGAGCGGCCCATCGGGAGTCCCATGAGCCGGGGGGGGGGGTCTTGAGCCTGGCAGTCTCCTCCTGGGGGGTCTGTGCAGGGCATGGGTGCCAGGGCTTCTGCCAGCTCCGCCAGCTCTGCCTGGCCCAGCTCTGCCTCTCGGGTGGGACAGGGCCTCCCGGGTTCCCGGGGGACAGAGTGAAATGATCGATAGATAGGCGTATCAGAAAGTACACGTCATGGGCTGAGAGAAACCATGCCGAGCCCATGGGAGTAAAGCAGCTTTGCTGGTGGGGCTGGGCGTTTGCCACCTGCAATGTGCCAGCCCCTCAGCAGGCAGGCGGCGGGCAGGGCTGGCGGGCAGGCGGCGGGCAGGGCGGTGCCACTTGCAGCCGGCTTGCAGAGGGAGGGTGGGCTTGGCTGGGTGACGGCACTAACCACTCCTCTCCTCCAGATGGCGGACTGCGGTGGCCTCCCACAGATCTCCCAGGTGAGTCCACCTGCCGCCCAGGGGGAGCCTGAGCCTCTGACACCTGTCACTGCTTCCCCCTCCCTGCCTGCTCCTGCCCTCCCCCCTCCCCGCCCATGACCTCTGGTGACGCACGTTACCAGGTATACTCCGTGCTTATACAGTGCTTGAACATGGGACTCACTGACTCCCGCAAACCCCTGTGGAGGAGGTGACCGGGCCCCGGGGAGAGGCATTGGTCCAGCAGACACAGCTGGGCAATCCCGGGCCGGGGTCGAGGTCTGCCCCGCCCGGCGGCCACAGGTGACCACGCGCTGCTGGGAGCGTCCCTGTGCGGAAGGGACCAGCTGTCTGGCTCCCAGGGCCCCGCTAACCTCACGGGTGTCTGATGGGAAAGGGACAGTCATGCCGGCCGGCGTGGCTCCGTGGCTCAGCATCCACCTATGAACTGCGATGTCATAGTTCCACTCCAGGTCAGGGCACAGGCCCGGGGTGCGGGCTTGATCCCCCCCCCCCCCCCCCAGTGTGGGGCCCGCAGGAGTCAGCCGATCCCTGATTCTCTCTCCTCCCTGATGTTTCTCTCTCCCCCTCTCCCTTCCTCTCTGACATCAATAAAGTCATATTTAAAAAAAAAGAAAAAAAAGAAAAGAAAAAAGAAAAAAAAGAAAAGGGTGAGTCTGGGCTCTGAGCCCCAGCGAGGGGACGATGCTCTGAGGCCCACGGGGTGCAGCGTAAATCTCAGCAGGTGCAGTCCCGACAGGACAGGCCTCGTCGGGGTAGGGGGTGTCTTGCTGGGCGCCTGGCGAAGAGGCCGCTGGCCTCGGGGTCCTGGCAGACCCACACCAGGCAGACCCCGGCCCGGCTCTTGGGGCTTTGCCGGCTCTTAGCTTCCCCGCACCTGTGTCCGTGTGCCCCTGCTCCCCCTAGACCAGGACACAGATGTTTCCAATGTCTCAGCTGTGGCTGTGTTGCTCACGTGATTGGGAGCAGCTGGGCACCCTGTGGGGCCCGCGGAGCTGTGATCAGGAGTTAACGCCCGCCTTTGGCGATGGCACCTGCTGCCCTCCCAGCCCAACCCTGAGCCGCTGCTGAGATGGCCACCGCCAGGGCCCCTGAGGCGGATGGGGAGAAGGGGTGCCGTCTTCCCTTCCGCCTCCCCTGCATGCCTTCTCTTCCTTTCTCTGCTGGAAATGAGAACAGAGCTGCCCGGCCATAGTGATAACATGGCTTACACGCCCCGCCCAGCGGGAGCGGGACCGGCCCGGGGCTCCAGGCCATGAGCCCGGGAGGCCATCACCACGCAGCTCCCCACCCCCTCCCCCCCCAGCCCAGACACGTTGGGTGTTGGGTGGCGTTGACACACAGTGTTTCCACCTTCCTCCGCCGTGATCCTGGCTCCTGGTGGCAGCCTGAGAGGCGGGCAGAGCAAGCGTTGAGTTGCTGTCCCGGTCAGGCTAGGCTGGGAAAGTGAGACCAGCAGAGGGGACTCCCAGGCACCCCCATTTCCAAGCCCGCACTCCTGCTCCCCCGGGCCCCACGGAGACCTTCCTGGCCCCCCACCGCCCAGCGGACTGGACTTTCCCTCCCTCGTCAGAGCTGAGATCGGTCCCTCCAAGACCCCCGACGCCTTCCTGTCCTGAGCGGGGTCACTGCAGGCACCGGAATTAGCTGGGCCTCCTCTCAGGGCCCAGGTTTCTCGTGAAGGTGGCCACGGCCACAGCTCACGTGGCCGGTGTGAAGGTGGCCACGGCCACAGCTCACGTGGCCGGTGCTGACCTGGCCCCCGGCACTGACCCGCCGCCCCTCTTTTCTCTCGCAGCCAGCCAAGCTTGCAGAGGCGTTCAAGTACTTCGTGCAGGGCATGGGATACAGTAAGTGTGGCACTGCCCGCGGGCGCCGGGCCGGGGCCGGGGGCGGGGAGCTGGGAGGGCGATGCCCAGCCCGGGTTCCGATGGGAATTCTGGGACGTCTTGGCCAGCGGCGGCTCTGCACACGGGCAGGCGGGGGGGGGGGGGGGAGGGGGAGGGGACAGAGGTCCAGGGAGGGAGAGCTGGGCCGTTGCTCCTGCCCTCCTGAACAGGGACGTCTTTGTACGCCCGATGTCGTTCACTTTCCCTCTGAGACTTGAGCTGTTTGCTCGGTTAAAATAGTCCCGGTGCGTCTGACCACAGTCCCGAGGTGGCCTCAGCCACGTTTGGTGCCCGTGAGGCGCAGGGCGGACGGGGAGCGGGCTGCCAGGCTGTGGGCGGGGTCCGTGTCCCCGGGTGCCCTCTGCCAACAGAGACCGGCCGCCCGCGGGCCTGAGCCCTCTCCCCTCGGGGGAAGTGCAGGGAGGGCGGTGGGGAGAGCAAGCCGCCCCTGCCTGCCCCGCAGGGTTCGAGCCGCGACGCCTTTGTCTGGGCCTCTGCTGGGCTCGGAGTTTTGCTCTGAAAGTGTATTCTGGCCCTCGCCACTTTGGCTCCACGGATGGAGCGTCGGCCTGTGGACCGAAGGGTCCCAGTTTCAGTTCTAGTCAGGGGCACACGCCCAGGCTGTGGGCTCGATCCCCAGCAGAGGGCGTGCAGGAGGCAGCCGGTCAGCGATTCACTCTCATCATTGGGTTTAAAAAAATACAAAGCTCCAAGAAACCAAACACAAGCAAACAATTATAAAGCGCTGAGTCCCTGGGTGGTCAAGTCCCTGCTAATTAGGACTGAGCTATTTGGGCCCTGGCTGGCTTGGCTCAGTGGATGGAATGTTGGCCCTCAAAGGATGTTCCTCTCTCTCCCTCTCCCTTCCTCTCTGAAATCAATAAAAACATAGGAAAAAAATTAAAAAAAAAGATGCTCGGCCAGGTGGGCACAGAGGAGGCCCCGAGGCCGGCCTGGGGTGCTCCCAGCGTCCTGCCCCTCACGGCTGTCTCTCTCCCTCCCCAGTGCCCTCCGCCAGCATGACCCGCCTGATGCGGTCCCGCACGGCCTCGGGCTCCAGTGTCACGTCGCTGGAGGGGTCCCGCAGCCGCTCCCACACCAGCGAGGGCACCCGCAGCCGCTCCCACACCAGCGAGGGCGCCCGCCTGGACATCACCCCCAGCTCCGGGGCCACCGGGAACAGCGCGGGGCCCAAGTCCATGGAGGTGTCCTGCTAGGCGGCCCGCGCCCGCCGCCCCCCCGGACTGTAGCTGCCCCCTCCTCCTCCGCCCCTCCCCACCCCCCACCCGCCACGCCGCACGCAACTCGACATTAACCCCCAGCTTGTTGTGTACGAGGGAGCTCCGGCCAGGGCTTCGGATGGGATTTGTCCAGGGCGCCCCCTCCAGGCCGGGCAGGGTGGACCGAAGGAACGTAAGCATCTCAGAGTCCCCCGTGCATTGGCCAGTGGTCTGGTGGCCGCCGGCTTCCCCCGCCTCCGAGATGCCACACCGCCCCGAGCAAGAAACACAGCAGGAAACAGGCCCTAATGCAGGCCCAGGCTCGCAGAGGGGCGTTTGGGGGAAGTCAGCCCAGCTGCTCCTGTTTCCTCTCCCGCTAAAGGCAAACCCACCCAGATTCCGGAAACAACCCCTGTCTGGCGTGGGGGGGGATGGAGCAGCGAGCCCGGGGGCGCTGGTGTGGGCCAAACAGGCAGCCGGGACGAGAGGCGGAGCGTACGGGGAGGCTCAGAGAGTTTGGAAAAGCTAATCTACGTAGCTCGCTTGAAATCGATGTCTGAAGTTCAGGCACGCATACACTCTGCCATGCCAGCGCGCGCACACAGGCCTGCTCTCCTGGCTTTCTTGCTTTTTTTTTTTTTTTTTTTTTTTTATGAACACAAAGTGGGGACAGATCCTTCTGGCTTTGCTGCAACAACAACAAAAGCCCGCCGACGAGTGCTTAGCATCACGGATTTAAGGCTTTGGCTCTGCTCCCTCCTACTCCTCCTCCTCCTCCTCTTCCTCCTCCTCTTCCTCTTCCTCTTCCTCCTCCGCCCCTGCTTCCCACCCCCAAGACGTGAGCAAATGGTTATTTCCTTCATGGGGTAGAGCCTCTAACTACTGGGGTGCTTTCCTGGAGATGGAGGGGACATTCCCAACAGGTGTTCCCAGCTGCCAGGAGTCTCCATGCCCCGGGGCGGGGCGGGGTGGGGGTGGGGTTTGGGGACCAGCTGTAAATAACAGACTCCTTGTGGTTGGGGTGGAATCCAGGGAGCTGGTGATTTCTGTGGGTCACGTCCTGGTTTCCAGAGACCTTTCTGGGATTGAGTTCCATCCTGGTTGAGTCTGAGCTTGACGGCCTAACCTTTCTGACCCGGTTACATTCCTGGATCTTTCCCGGTTACATTCCTGTTGGCTTTTGTATGGGGTGGGGACTCGGGTGGGGGTGGGGGGAGAAGAGGAGCAGATGTAAGGGTTCTGGAATGTGTGTCCCCTGAGATCTCCTTCCCGCTCCTGCCTCCCGCTCCTCCCTGCCCCCCTAACCTCCTCTCTCTGAATGGGGCGGCACCACTGACCCGTTTGGGTCGAGTTCCCGTACCACTGCCTTTTCGATTCTCATCCCGGCTAACCCTGCCTCCGCTAGGGAGTGTGATCAGAAGGAAGGACGTGGTGAACGGGCTGCTGGGACCCCGTGGTCACTGGGCCCCCGGAGTTGGTGGGAGGGAGTCATCCGGCCTTGCAGGCAGCGTGAGGGGTCACGAACGACTCCATCCACCTGCCGCCTTCTATGGGAGGCTCCCCCTGACCTCGAGCAGAGGGTCAGGGGTCAGAGGTCAGGGCAGGAGTAGCTGGATCCAGACGGAAGACTGCTGTGTACACGTCTCTCCAGAGGAGTTTCTTAACGAGATATTTGTATTTATTTCCAGACCAATAAATTTGTAACTTTGCAGTGCGGTGTCCTTTTTCTCTGCCAGAGAGCGTGTGTGTGTGTGCGTGTGTGTGTGTGTGTGTGTGTGTGTATACGCGTGTGTGTGTGTGTGTGTGTGTGCACGCGTGTGTGCGGCCTGTGGTTTAAGGGTGGCTTCCCTCCCTCGGCCCCGGCCACAGCTCCCTCGCCTTTGGCTCCATAGAGCATCGCTGCCCAATAAAAACGCAATGTGAGCTTCCTATGTTCTTTTTTCTATTAAAAAATATTTTTTAATTTCAGAGAGAGAAACATCCATGATGGGAAAGAATCATGGATCGGCTGCCTCCTGCACAATCCCCGCTGGGGATGGAGCCTGCCACCCACATGTGCCCCTGACGGGGACTCGAACTGTGACCTCCCGGTTCCTAGGCTGACCCTCAGCCACTGTGCTACGCTGGCCGGGCAGCGCCCCATTTTCCGGTGGCCACGCTGAGAAAGAGAGGAACAGGTGAACTTAACGTCAGCAACGCCTGTCACCCGGTGCATTCAGAGTATCCGGTTTCGGCACAGACTCGGTGTAACCGCTGCTCAGGTCCTTCGTTCTTTTCTTGATGCTACAGCACCAGCGTGGCATCCACAGCACAGCAGCCTCCAGCCCCGCCCGGGCCAGTGCTCAGCGGCCTGGACAGCACAGGGCGGCGGGTGCACGCCTGCCCCTGCACTCCCAGGGAAACGGCCCTTTACAGCTCCTGCTCCTTCTAGAAACGTCTGTGGGAAGACCACTCCCTTCCTCACAGCCAGCCACAACCCCTGCATGCATGCTCCTACTGAGAAAGAAATACAACGGGTTTTAGCATAGCCTCTCATTATTATATGGATTGAAGACCGGTTTAAAAAATGTGCAAAAACGGCTACAAAGGACGCACGGGGAGCCCCCGTGGGCCCCTGCTCACCCGAGAAACATAAAAACTGTTAAAACATTAGAAACGCTTGTGAGCCTGCAGGGACGACGGCCGGGAAGCGGGGCCTCCCTGTACGGGGAGAACGTTCGAGAAGGGCCGTTCGCCCATGTTTTACCCATTGCCATCCAAGGAGGGGGCAGGGAGGCGGGAGAAAGCAAAGCAGGAAACCTGCGGGATTGGATAAAAGGAAAACGATGGGCACGTGCTGCTTCCACTCGGGGTTGCAGGAAGCTAACGGCCGGCAGTGAACCCTGAACAGGATCCCAGTGAGGGAGCTGGTGGTCTCCGCCCTGGTGCTCGGGGTGTGCCCTGAGGGGTCCGGGAAAAGGGAAGTTACAAGTTACTGGACATCCCACAGGTAGGTGTCACGTTAGAGGCAAAAAGACCCTAGACTCAGAGCTGCTCTTTCTCAGGGGAGACCCTGGCCTGGGACCTGACTACCCACTGTAGCGGCTTTCTAGCTCCCCAAGGTCTGTGGGGAGACCACCCTGAGGTCCGAGTTCGCCAGGCCGCCACTCAGGCCCTCCCGGAGGCAGGCAAGCAGGCAGGATCGCATGTGGCCCTTTTGCATCCACACCCCTCCCTCAGTTTCTCTTACTAGTATTTTTTTTTCCCCCCTAAAAAAGGTTTTATATATTGTCCTTTTGTGGGGTTTTATTGGTTTTCTTTTTTATTATTTTATTATTTTTATTTTTTAATTTTTTTATTGATTAAGGTATCACATATTTGTACTCAATCCCCCACCCCTCCCCACTCATGCCCCCACCCCTCTGTTGCCCTTGACCACTGGTTAGGATCATATGTATGCACACAAGTCCTTTGGTTGATCTCTCCCTTTTATTAAGGTGACCTGACATCCCGCTTTTGGTGGGACAGTCCCGAAATCGAGACTTTTTTAAAACACCGCGGGATGCGGGACAAATTGCTAAACATCGGGACTGTCCCGCCAAAAACAGGACGTCTGGTCACCCTACTTTTAGCCCCACTAATTTTGTTACAAAATTAGTGGGGATAGAGAGGGAGAGAGAGAGAGAGAGAGAGAGAGAGAGAAACATATGGCTTTGTTGTTCCGCTGACTTAGGCACTCCTTGGTTGCTGCTTGTCTGGGCCCTGAGCAGGTGGAACCCACGACCCTGGTGTATGGGGCTGATGCTCTAAACAACGGAGCTGCCCGGCCAGCGTCCCCTTGTTCTTATTAATGTAGGTCCGTGGTCGGCAAAGCTTGGCTCTTGAGCCACATGCGGCTCTTTGGCCCCTTGAGTGTGGCTCTCCCACAAAACACCACGGCCGGGGCGCGTCTGTGTTGAAGAAGTGGCGTTAGAGGAAGTTTAAGTTTAAAACATGTGGCTCTCCAAAGAGATTTCAGTCATTGTGCTGTTGGTATTTGGCTCTGCGGACTGATGAGTTTGCCGACCGCTGGGCTAGGTTATTCTGACACAGCGGTCACGACTAAGAAAGCGACACGGACACATGATTATTCACGAAGGCCCACGCTTTATTGGGAGAGCACGAACGCTGCCTCATTGTCCCTTCCTGCCCCAGGACCTGCCCAGGACACCCAGTCACGTCTCCGTAGCGCCTGGCCTGGCACCCTTTCTCCCTGGCCGTGGTGACCGGGGGAGTGAGAAGCCCCGCCAGCAGGCGGCGCTCCCTCCGGGAGGTGTGCACGGTGCTCCCCTCGGGTCCGTCTGGGTCTGAGTCTTTGGAATGAAGACCCGGGGGCCCTCCTCAGGACGAGTCAGCATCGTTCATCGCTGCTGAGCTGACCGGACCGCCCCGCACTGGCAGCCTATGCCAGGTGTTCCCACTGTCCCTGCCTTCCCCCTCCCCTTTCCCAGCGAGGCACCAAGCGCAGCACGCACTGAAGACACCCTCCCTTTTAGGATAGAGAGATAGAAACATCGATGAGAAAGAAACATCATTGATCAGCTGCCTCCTACACGCCCCAGCCTGGAGGGAGGGGGTTGAGCCCACAATGCAGGCATGTGTCCTGACAGGGAATTGAACTGGCAACTTCCTAGTGTATAGGTTGATGCTCAACCACTGAGCCACACCCACGTGGCAAGTCACCCACCACCAAAAACAAAAACAAAAAGACCCGCCCCCCCCAGCATCATGCTGTTACTCTGTTTTCCTCCGCGCTCCCTGGGGAGTGTTTGAGGGGCCCTCGGCGGGGAACACGAAGCCGGCAGCGGAGTGGACGGGCTGCTGTCCGGCCCGGGGCTCAGGAAGTGGGTTTGGAAGCTGCTGACTCAGCGCAGAGGGGGAGCCGGCATCCCAGCCGAGGGGCCCTCGGGCAGGCTAGCGCGGGTGGAGGCGTGTGCGTGCATGAGAAACCCGTGGTCCAGACCCGGGCAGGGGACTTGCGTGTTGTATGTGGCCGGAAGCTAGGCGGGGAGAGGGTTAGAGACGCCTAAAATAAAATCCCTGGGATTACAAAAGCAACCGCTTACAGTGAAGGATGTGGCAATCGGGGACATAGCAACACGTGCTTCTTTTTATTTTTCTTTCAAATCGTTTTATTTCAGAGAGGAAGGGAGAGGGAGAGAGAGAGAGAGAATCGTCAATGATGAGAGAGCATCACGGATGGGCTGCCTCCTGCACGCCCCCTACTGGGGACGGAACCCACAACCCGGGCCTGTGCCCTGACCGGAAATGGAACCTTGATGTCCTGGTTCGTAGGTCAAAGATCCACCCTGGAGCCACGCCGGCCAGGCACAGAGCGTATTTCTTTAAGAACAAATTAGTGACGAGGAGGCGGGCTCCGCGGAGCTGTCGACCGGTGCTGAGCACAACGCCTTGGAGTCCCACCAGCTGCGCTAAAGAAACCGGATGTGACTCCGCTGGGGGGATCGGGGTTTGCGTCTGTGTTGACACAGAGCAAATGCTCCGTGGCAATTGGAGGGCAGTGAGAACCAAGGCGCATGCTCTCCCGTCCAGCCCGTGGCCCCTGAGGTCCCTCCGTGGGAGGCCCCTGGAGAGGAAGCCCGCTCTAGGCCCAGGTGGGCAGCATGCAGGCCCCTCCGATTCAGCTTTCACAGGATGTGCCTCCGCCCCTGGGCCCCCCTGAGTCGGAGCAAAGGAAAGGCAGGTGACGGGAGCACCAGCGGGTGCTGGGCCAGGCAGTGGGACACACACCAGCTTTGGGCAGGGCCAGCACAGACACCCTGGGCCTGCCCCACCAGCTCCTTGGGCTCAGGCCTCCATGGAGGGAGAGAGGAGGAAGGGAGCAAGAGTGGGAGTGGGGGTGTGTGCAGGTGTTTGCTGTTTGGAAACTCTGTGCCTGAGGCTGTTTTGCCAGCTGGATCTACCTTTGTTCTCCTGGCTGCTGGTTTTGGTTTTGTGCCCTGATCCATGGGTCTCCGCAGCAGCTGGAGACCAGGCGTGCCCCCAGATCAGCCACCTGCAGTGGACAGTGAGGTCCCCATCTGCCCGTCTCAGACACAGCCTGGCAGTGTCAGGCATTCCTTCTGCTGGTTCCAGATGCAGCCCCAATCCGTCTGTTCGCGTTGGGCTCCCAGGCTGCATGGGGCCCTTCACCTGTGTCCCACGTGGACGCCAGGGCAGAGGGGGAGCCTGACCCAATGGGCTGCAGGTGGGTTAGGGAGAGGTCCTCCCAGCAGATCAGCCTCCTTCTTTCTAACACCAGACTGGTCTGCATCTCAAGCATCAAGTGGAGGGCTTAATCCTAGGACTAGAGGCCCTTTGGTCCTTGAACCCAGAACCAATCAGGTCTCGGTGTGCCTTAAGGGGGAAGAATCTCATTGGCCCAGCTGGGCTCAGGTATCCACTCACTGTCTAATCAACTATGACTGGGTTCACTCTAGTCCCGCCCCTCCCCACATGCAGGCATGTGGGGCTCCCAGGAATGGAATGGCAGGTGAATTGCTGTGTCCTTTGCAGAATTACATCCTGTGGCAGCAAGCTCTGCTGCGGGTCAGGGTCCCCCGGCCCCATCCCTGCTCGGAGCATCGTTTCCTGCATGTCCCTCCCTCCCAGAGAGCCTGACCCCGGGACCCAGGCACCGGGGCAGAGGCGGCCTCGGGTGCACACCTGGCTTTTACAACATGCATCCCCTTCCCTCCCCTGGTCCCCATCGCTAGCATTTCTTCTGTCGCTCCAGCACGTTCCGGCCCATCGCAGGAGGCTGGTGCTCAGTGAACAAACACTTCCCCCGGGGATAGTAATGTTTAGCACATGTTTTAGCTTCTTCCCGTTTTCTCTGCAGCTGTGAGGCTGAGTCATCCTGGCTTCGCAGATTAAAACAAATCCAAGGCTCAAGAGATTAAATGGCCTCCCCGGCCGTTTCTAACACAGATGACACCCTCTTGCCTTTAAAACGGCTCCCCGGGCACGTGACTGGCACGGGCTTCTAGGGATGCCCTGGGATGAGAGCACCGGCGACTCCCGGGACTGACACTGTGGGGACCTGGGCTCTGATTGCCGGAGGGAGCCTGTCTCCTCTCCCTGCCTCCCCACCCCCCACCCAGCCCTCGAGGTGACTTTCTCTCCCCGTGGTTTCTGTCCTGTTCTCGGTCGGTCCCTTTGTTTCCTCACTGGTGAGCTAGGGTTTTCTCCCTGCTGTGGATGAGCCTGCGTCTATTCCAGCAGCGTCCCCTCCCCTTCCATGGGCTGGACTAAGAAATCACTTTGTTAATTCTGCGGGAAGGGCCCAGCACTCAGGTTTAGCACGGAGGTCTGGAAGCCCTTTTCATGGCATACAGTCTACGTCCAGGGGCTTGGTGTCCAGTCTCCCATCCCCTTAGAAGTATATTTATTCGGTTGTTTGTTTGTTTATTTATTTATTTATGCCCTTGACCAGAATCAAACTGGCACCCTCCAGTCCACAGGCTGACACTTTACCTATTGAGTCAAACAGGCTAGGGCTAGGAGTGAATCTGGAGAGAAGCCAGGCTCCCCTAGAATGTGGCTCTCAACTGCAGGAGAGGCCTCTGCATTCATTTTCTCAGCAGTGTTCAGGGGTGGAGAACAGGGGCATCTCTGCTTGCTTCTTAACCTTCAGAATGAAGCAAGTGACTGGTGGAATGAATGAATGAATGAATGAACGAATGCTAACATTTCCGGTTTATATTTCAGTGAGGTGTCTCTGGAATCCCACAATTCCCGTCTCCAAGCGCACCCCCTCACTCCCCGCCCTTTCCGCGGCCGCCTGCCTGTGGGTGTCCCTCCCCGAGGCTTCATCCTTGCCCGTGGTCACCGATGGCACCAGGAAACCCACCACGTCCGGTAAGTCGCTTTGCTGGTGGTTTCGTGCTTTAAGGGGGAAGCCATCAACGGGGAACGGGAGCGATGAGAACGTGGCGTCCTTCAGGTTGAGCAAACATGTTTACGCAACGCAGGTCACAGGAAAGCGAGGAATACCCACAGGCTGGAAAAGGCTGAGGCATTTTTCTGTATGTTTTCTTATTTTCTTTTTTTAAAACATATTTTATTGATTTTTTTTTTTTTTACAGAGAGGAAGGGAGAGGGATAGAGAGTTAGAAACATCGATGAGAGAGAATCATCGATCAGCTGCCTCCTGCACACCCCACACTGGGGATGTGCCTGCAACCAAGGTACATGCCCTTGACCGGAATCGAACCTGGGACCTTTCAGTCCGCAGGCCAACGCTCTATCCACTGAGCCACACCGGTCAGGGCACTATATGTTTGCTTAGTCACTTACAAGCCAGGCAGGAGGAATAGCGAAATATGAAGTCACAGCTTGAAAATCAATATATACATATACATATACATATATATATATACTGACCACGTGTATATGTGCAGTCACAGGCCATTGATCTGCTAGGCCACACGTGAGCCCCCGCTGGGCTGGGTGATCCTGGCAGTTAGTTTAGATCAAGGCAAGTCCTTCAAAAGCAATAACCTCACGCAAGAGGACAGTCACAGACCTCAAAATTCCCACAAGCCCTCTGTGGACAAGGCACGACGCTGGTGAGGTTGCAGACAGTAATGCCATCGGAGCCGGCCTCCTGCGATAGCAAATGAAAATGGCAGCTACTTCCTGTGAGGCCCTGCCCTGGGCTTCTCGTTGGGAGAGGCGCTCAGGCACCCCAGCAACCTTGGTCCGCCATCTTGGTCTGCAGGCCAGTAGCTGGGGAGAGGCTGAGCCAAGGGCCGGACCTCTGTGAACCTCAGCTGTCTTATTTCTAAAGTGGGGAGAGGCCAGGCCTTCCCTTAAATGAGAGAGGGCAGGGAAGCCGGTCCTTTGGTCTCGGGTGTCCCTCTCCCTCTCCCACGGAGCTCCAGGGGCAGGGGAGGCGATCTCTCTGAGGGACTCTGTCTCCCCTGCCGCGCAGACCCTCGCTACACGTCACACGGGGTGCCGTGCTGGGCAGACCAAAGCCCCGTGAGTGCAGGGCCCGGGCTGGGATCCGCAGGAGGGACGGTCCATGGGGGGCGGGGGGAAGGACTGTGTCCATCTCATGTGTTTCTGGGCCCTCGGCACCTAAGTGACCTGAGAGCCAGGGTCTCCTTTCTCGGAAAATGCCCAGAGACAGGAAGGAAGGGCAGACAGAACGAGAGCACGGAGGTCTGAGAGCAGGAAAAACACCCGGGTGATCAGGCCGGTCAGCTGGGGCCGCAGTCCCGACCCCCCACGGGCCGGCAGGGCGGCGGTGGCCCCGTGTCCTCCCCTCTCTGAGCTCCCGTTTCACATTTGCAAGAACAGAAGTCACAGTGGGCACTGTGCCACAGGCCCCGGAGTGTCCGTGAGCCAGTGCGTGGGGGGCCCCGGGGACGTGGCAGGTGGCAGGTGCAGAGAAAAGAGAACAGTCACCAGCTCTAGTTCCCTAACGAAGGGAGGGCTGGCCTCGCCGCGCGGACGGCCTTGTCGTGCTGTTGGCTCCAACCCCTTTGGCTCTTGGTCCCCGTTAAGCAGGGTTCTGTTTCTAACCGACTGGTAAACCTCGGTCCTGGGCGTCAGGACGGGGTCGTGTGGGTCGGCGGACCCCAAGTCTGTGACGTGGGTCACTGAGGCAGAAAGTGACGATGCGTCTGGGCCCATGGCCCTTGCCACCCAGGCTGGTGCAGGCTGACCCCACCCCCTGGCCTGATGTCCCCCCCGGCCTGGGCCTTGGTCACTGGAGGAGGATCTGGCCTGGGCGTCCATGGAGGCTCCTTCAGGGCAGAGGAAGGTCCCCCCAGGACACCACTCTCTGGGGTTGGCGAGGCCAGGGGGTCCCCCACCTCCCCGGAGCCCCCAGGCGGGGCGGGCGGGGGGGGTGTGGTGTCTGGCTTTGGGGAAGAGTCTGGCTCATCCCCGATGGACGTCCTGGGGCTCAGCAGCAGGTGTGTGCTGCGCCCGTTGCTCTGTCTGAACATCGGCTGACCTTGCTCTGCCCTGGGAGCCCTGACTGGGGGGACTGGGCCCTGAAATTTACCCAATAGCATTTCTAACGGAAATGACCCCGGCATGTCCCCCCACAGTGCAGGAGTGAGAGGAACCTGGCCTCAGCAACGCCCGGGTTCACAGACACCGTTTTCCACGAAAACGCCGAGCCCAGGAGCCCTTCACCCCCCTCGGCAGACCTTTGGTGACTCCAGGGTATGTACGACTTTGGGGTCAGAGCTACTTTGGGGTCTGGTCAGAACTATGACAGGGCCACTCGGCAGGGCCCGAGCCATAGGCTGACCCCTTCATCCCATTGCTCCTGCTGGGTGGGCCCACGGAGTCTCGTGTTGGGCATCTCCAGGGGGAATCGGCGAGATCGAATGTCCAGCTGAGTCGCTCCATGGGACTCGGGACGCCCAGTGACTCCCACGGGCCGGGGTGGCCCAGGCCGATGGAGACAGGCGCTTCCTGTGGAGGGCACGCAGGGTGCTGCCAAGAACAGGACCTACAGATGGGCCACAGCGCGCCACTGGGTGCTCAGAGACCGGGAACAGGCCCGGGGTCAGGGTCCCCGGAGATGAATGGGAAGTGGACTGGGGGGGCCAATCCCGGGCCGCCGAGGGCCGGCTGCTTGGCACATGTCGGGCCAGGCCCGAGCCCTGCGCCGGGTGCCCGCCTAGTTGGCGATTTCTGCGAAGTCGGGGTAGAGGTCCAGGTCGGCGAAGATGTCGTTGGGGTTCCGGCAGCTGAGGTTGCAGAAGCAGGCGTTGATCCACAGGACCCGGCGGGAGAAGCCAGCCCCGTCGGGGCACCGGAAGGCGACGTCGATGGTCTTGGACTTGTAGGGCACACAGCACCTGTCGTCCGTGCAGGCCCCGCAGTACTTGGGCCGGTAGGCGCGCGTGCTGACGCAGCCGGCCAGGGTGAGGTTCAAGGGCGCCTCCGGCTGGTACACGGCCAGACACTTCTTCCCTTCCTGCGGGAAAGGGGTGTCAGGTGGGATGCTCCGAGGACGGACCCCCGCCTCTGCCCTCTCTCCCCTTTTCCTTTAGATCCACAGCATCTTCCAGATGGGAAGGCCCTCCCCCAGGCCAGCAAGACCCCCCCTGTGCGACACAGGAGTCAACGGAGGCCCACAGACGGGATGGCTTTGCTCAGGTCCTGCCTGGTAGTCTGCAGTGTCCCTCCTTCCCTCCGCTCCTGCCCGCCCCTCCCCCACCCCAATCCTCTCTGCCCCTGCAGCTCCCCCATCCACCACGTGCCCAGCTAGCAGTGACCGGGCACACGCTTTATCCCCCTCCCCCTCCTCTGCCTCCCACAGCCTCTCACACCCACTCACTCGGCCGGGCTGGTGCTATTTAAAAGTAGCTCGCCCAGCTGAAACCGGTTTGGCTCAGTGGATAGAGCATCAGCCTGTGGACTGAAGGGTTCTGGGTTCCATTCCGGTCAAGGGCATGTACCTTGGTTGAGGGCACCATCCCCAGTGGGGAGGTGTGCGAGAGGCAGCTGATCGATGTTTCTAACTTTCTATCCCTCTCCCTTCCTCTGTAAAAAAATCAATATAATAATAATAATAATAATAATAATAATAAATAATAAATAAAAGTAGCTCCCCCAGCTGGTGTGGTTGAGCGCAGGGCACAGGCCCGGTGTGCGGGCTCTGTCCCCAGTGTGGGGCGTGCAGGAGGCAGCCTATGCATGGTTCTCTCCCATCACGGATGCTTCTGTTTCTCTCTCTCCCCTTTCCCTTCCTCTCCCTGAAATCAATAAAAATATATTTTTAAAAAGTAAAAGCTGCTCTGTCTCTCCCTTGGGCCACTCAAGAGCAGGGCTCTTTCGGGGCGTCTGCGGCCTGATTCTGTGCCCGGGACGTGGCAGGCACCGGGAGGGAGGTCTCAGGGCCCCGACATGTTATGGACGTGGGGCCTGGGCCACAGAGACGCGGGGACATTGGCCACCATCATGTGCCGTCCGTAGCGGGCAGGCCTCTGACGCCAGCGCCCCCACCCCCGTCTAGTGCTCCCGTACCCACGTGGCTGGCGTGAGGTGCCCCTGGGGGGCGTGGGCACAGGGGCAGAGGAATCACCATGGGACCAATCCTGAGGCCCCCGGGTCCCCTTCAGAGAGACCCTGCTGCCATTAACACAATCACCACCGTCACTTCCGCTCAGTGAGAGTCACAGACGTTCACACGTGGCCCTGATAACGGTCCGGAGGTGGGCTTCCTTATTCCCGTTTCCCTTAGTGGCCCCCTGAGGAAGCTGGGGAGCCCGGCCCAGCGCCCAGCTCCTCCGTGGAGCCCGAGACGCCGAGACGCCGAGACGCCGACCCGCCCGCCCGGGCAGGGCACCCACCTTGATGTGCGGCCGGACGTCCAGGCCGCAGGGCCGCAGCGTGCAGAGGCGGCTCTCCTGCGCGGGCCGGCAGCCGGCGTTGGCGTTGGAGACCCGCGTGGAGATGCCCAGGCCGCAGCTGGTGGAGCAGGGGCTCCAGGGGCTGGTGTGGGGGATGCAGTTCCCGTGCCAGGGCTCGGCCTCGCCCAGGATCGCTGCGGACGCACACGGGACCCCGTGAGCTCCCAGCCCCCGTCACCCCCAAACCCTCTCCACCACCCCCCCCCCACCCCCCACCGCAGCCCCGAGGGCCCTGGAACTCGGCGAGGACGGAGGCGGCCGGTCGGCTCCTCACAGTCCTGGGTCAGCAGGCCTGGCTCTGAGTCCCTCTTCTTCTCTGGGGACAGGTGGGCCCGCGTTCCAAACCCGCGTGACCGCCTACCGCTGTGGGCCCCACACAGCTGGGCCCGGCCGCCTCCGCGCGGAAGCAATACCAGCGGCCTCTCCGGGGGGACTGGGGGGAGGGGGGCGATGGAGGTAATCTAGGCGCTGACTGAGCCGTGTCCGTGTCTGCTTGGGGCTGGGAATGAAAGCCACCAGAGCCTGTTCCTGCCCTCAGAGGTCACGGTTGTCTGGGGGAAGGTCAAAGGCGAGTGGCACTCCCCCCCCCACCGCCCCCACCGCCCCCGGACCCAGCATTTCGTCTGGCTGAGGCTGAGGGCTCGGTGCTCGAGGGGACACACAGTGTGAGGGCACAGGTGTGAGCCAGGCCACGTGTGTGTGTGTGTGTGTGTGTGTGTGTGTGTGTGGGGAGGTGATGGTAGCGCCCCCTCCTGGGCTGTGGGGGGGAAAGGGGGCTGGCACGGTGGCTGCCCAGGCTGCCTGGCCCTCAGTGAGCCCTCGGGCAACGTGAGCTCATGTGATTTCCTAACCATCGGCCAACACACACCGTTAATGTCTCTCTCCTGGCACCTAGAGTTCGCTCTGGCGCCTGAGGGTGGGGAACACAGTGAGCTGGGGCGGAGGCGGGCAGAGAGCCCACAGCGGGAGGGGCAGAGCAGGCAGAGGGGAGGGGGGAGAATGCAGATGGAGAGAGAGTGGGGTGGGGGGGAGAGGGAGAGAGAAAGGGTCTGGGAGAGGAAAGCGTTAAAAATGGAGGAGTGAGACAAAAATAGGAAAGAAAGGCCGTCTAATGGGATCCGAAAGGGGAAGGTTGAGGCCTCATACCCAGCCCCTGGTGTGCCGGGAACACTGATGCAGGAAGGAGGGAGGGATGGATGGGGGAGGGGGAAGGGAAGGGAGGGGACTGTAGGGGAGGGAAGGGGAGGATGGAGGAGGAAGGGAGGATCTGGGTGAGCTGGGCTGTGAGGCGGAGGGAGGGCAGGAGCAGGGATTTGCCTGAGAGGATGAAGGCTTTGGTTTATGGGTCACCAGTGAGGCGGGCAGGGGCTCTGCTGGTGTGGGGTCAGAATGGGGTCACTGGGCCACACACAGCGGGCGGGCAGACAGCCGCCCCGCCCCCCGCAGTGAGGCTGCCCTGGGCTTGCCCGGGACACAGCCCTCCTGTCACGTCCTCCCCACAGGGCTGCTCCTTCCCGGGCTGGCTCAGCCCCGGGCACCCCAGCCCCCCAGAGAGCCTGTGCACTCCCGGACTCAGCAGGGGGAGGGGTGGGGAGACCGCCTTCCTGCCTGGCCCAGCCAGACCCCCGCCCCTCTGCCCCCCTTCCCCCTGCTCTCCTGCTTGTTCTTTCGGGAAACTCTCTCTCGGCCCCTGCAAACCCTCCTGTGCTGCCTGCCTCTGGGCCTGCCGCCCTCAGCTGCTCTCTCCTCTCCACACGTGGGGTGGCTCAGGGGGACCCCTGCCCCCAGATCTGGGGCCGTTGGGGCTGGTACTACTTGAGCGGCAGGTGCCATTGGCATCTAGTGGGTGGGCGTCAGGGAGGCTGCTTAGCTTGGCACAGGCTCAGGCACAGCCGTCACAAGCAATTAGCTGGTCTGCAGGCCTGGCCTCCCCTCCCCGTCTGTAGGTGGGGGCGTACTGAACCCACCTGCCTGGCTTTGCTCTCCACCAAGCCCTCCCTCAGCTCAGGCTCCCGGGACCCGTGGGCCAGGCAGAGCCGGGCCGTTCCCAGGTCACCCCGGGAAGGCAGGGCCAGAGGAGACTGTCTTCCCTAGGCCTCACCCACGGCAGCACCCACAACAGCACCCACAACAGCACCTGCATCAGCACCCAGGGCAGCATTTAGACAGCACCCACAGCAGCACCCAGGGCAGCACCCACAGCAGCACCCAGGCAGCATTTAGACAGCACCCACAGCAGCACCCAGGCAGCATTTAGACAGCACCCACAGCAGCACCCAGGGCAGCACCCACAGCAGCACCCAGGGCAGCACCCACAGCAGCACCCAGGGCAGCACCCACAGCAGCACCCGAGGCGGCACCCAGGGCGGCATCCATGGCAGCACCTGCAACAGCACCCACGGCAGCACCCAGGGCAGCACACAGTAGCATCCACAGCAGCACCCACAGCAGCACCCTGGCAGCACCCTGGCAGCACCCACAGCAGCACCCAGGGCAGCACACAGTAGCATCCACAGCAGCACTCATAGCAGCACCCAGGGCAGCACCCGGCAGCACCCACAGCAGCACCCTGGCAGCACCCACAGCAACACCCACAGCAGTACCCACAACAGCACCCGAGGCGGCACCCAGGGCAGCACCCAGGCAGCACCTAGGGCAGCACCCTGGCGGCACCCACCTAGGTCTCCGGCGTGGCGCGGCGCGGGCTTGCGCGGCCTGCGGGCGTGGTCGTCGCACACCCAGCGCTCACAGCAGCGGCCGGGCAGGCGCACGCGGCGCGGGAGGCGGCACCAGAGGCGCGGCGGGCGCACCCGCAGGCACAGGGGCGTGCAGCCCACCGCGCCCGCCACGCACGTGCAGTTGAACTTGCAGCTGGGCTGGAAGGACTCGCCGTTGCCATAGCGCACGCCGTCCAGGACGCAGCCCACGCCGACCACCTCTGCGGACACAGGGCGCGCTCAGGCCCAGCACCCCCCCTCCCCCGCCCGCCCAAGGTCACCTCCCACAGTGCACCGCGCCCACACCCACAGGGGGCGGGACACAAGGGCAGGGCCCAACCCGCGAGGGGCCTGGACAGAGGGCGGGCGGTGCCGGCTCAGCTTCAGCTGCTGCTTCTTGAGTCACACCTGCTGCCAATGTCAGGGTGAAGCATGGGCGGGGGGACTGGGCGGCCAGCTCAGCTCCTGTCTCCGGCACCTGGCACAGAGCCTGGCACTGACACCTATGTGCCCCTGAGCTCATGGCTGGCAGCGGGCAGGCAGGGAGAACCCATGGGAACACTCAGAAACAAAGGCCCACCGAGGCCATGCGGACTGATGGCTGCTGTAGGCGCTGAAAATCCCGGCGTGAACCAAACAGGCAAAACCCACACCTCCCGGCGCTTCCATTGTAGTGGGGGTGGCCAGGGAGAAGCAACAGATCACAGAGCGCCGCTGGGGACATGGTCCAGGGACACCGGGGCAGCAGGAGGGAGGCTGGGAGCTGGGCAGTCCCCGAGTCACATGAGGTGGGCAGGCAGGACCATGCCTGGTCGTAACCCTGTTATTGTGTGGGGGGACGGATGATGGATGATGGATGGATGGATAGATGGATGATGGATGGATGATGGATGGATGGATGGATGGATGATGGATGGATGGATGATGGATAGATGGATGATGGATGGATGGATGGATGGATGGATAGATGGATAGATGGATGATGGATGGTTGGATGGATAGATGGATGGATGGATGATAGATGGATGGATGATGGATGGATGGATGGATAGATGGATGGATGGATGGATGATGGATGGATGATGGATGGATGGGAGGTGGGGTGAGCCCCAGTCTTCACATTGGGCTCCTGCTATGGATCAAGTACTTAGCCTCTCACACACCTAAAGAGAGAGGTATGAGTTGTCACTTTTTCCCTGGAAAGCGACACTTACAAGGTCACGTGGCTAGCCTAATATCATCACCCTGGTTAGTTCCGGTGCTGGAATTGAATTCAAGTTCTCTAGCTCCAAAGACCATGCCTGGCGGGTCTTCCCCTCCCTCCCCTTCGCACGGGAAGTCTGAGCCTGGACCCCGAGGGTGACCTGGGCAGGGCTGCGTGGCTCCCACATGGAAGAGCTAAAACAGCCCTCTCGTCGGAGGCTGCAGCAACCGCACGGGCTGGTCTGAACAAGCTCCTGAAGGGACGTGCCCAAGGTCACGTAGCAGGCGAGCCCAGAGCCAGGACCCAAAGCCCTCGTCCGCCTTGGCCTCCGCGATCCCGGCCGCAGCCGCCCGCCGGCCTGAGCGGCCACATCACAGCCACCGGCCGTGTTTGCGCACAGAAATAGCAGGAGCGGCTCCGGAGTGCTCGCAGCCGTGTTTAGCTTGGCGCCCCGGGCATTCCAAACATCTTTTCTAAAGTGCGCTGCCAACATGGGCGAATTATACCCAAACCTGGAGTTTGGATTTTCTTGGAAACCGAGCAGAACAGCCAAGACCGGGCTCCCTTTCCTGCCGGCCACGGCGGCTGGTGCCCAGGACCGGCTGGCCAGCTCTGCCCCACTGCTCTCCCTGGCCCCGGGCCGCCATCCCACCCCGCCCTGTGGCTTCTCCTTTGTCCCAGGTGGCACATGTTTACTCTGTTTTTACCCCCGCCTCGTTCTGAGCTGGTTGTGGGCAGTCTCCAGGCAGGTCCAGCCTCTGGGGACGCCATGGGTGGAGCTGACCACCGGGTGTGTGTGTGTGTGTGTTCCTGTTTGGGGACCTGCTTCCCTCTCTCCCTGTGGGCCCTGGGGCCGCCCTCTCTCAAGGTCAGGCCTGGGCTTCTTCCCGGGACGAGGCCTCATGGACTCAGGCGTGAGGGCAGTGCTTCTGGGAGGATGGTCGGAAGAGCACTAGTGAGTGTGTGTGTGTGTGTGTGTGTGTGCCTACATGTACGCATGAGGTGTGTGAATCAATGTGTGTGCACATATGTATGCATGAGATGTGTGTGTGTGCATGTGTGCACAAAGGTATGCATGGGAATCTGTGTATCTGAGTGTGTGCACACATGTATGCATGAGATGTGCATATCTGTGAGTGTGTGTGCTCACATATGTGTATGCGTGAGATGTGTGTATCTGTGAGTGTGTGTGTGCTCACACATATGTATGCATGAGATGTGTGTACCTGAGTGTGTGCTCACACATATGCATGCATGAGATGTGCATATCTGTGAGTGTGTGTGCTCACACATATGTATGCATAAGATGTGTATATCTGTGAGTGTGTGTGTGCTCACACATATGCATGCATGAGATGTGTGTATCTGTGAGTGTGTGTGTGTGCTCACACATATGCATGTATGAGATGTGTATATCTGTGAGTGTGTGTTGAGGTGGGTAAAAACCTACCTCCTCAAAGGAGTTCATTGTGTAAACAGTTTTGAAAAGCAAAGGCTTCCCCACCAGCTCTCCTTTGGGGGTGGCCTTGGGCACGGCGCTTACAGCCCCTGAGACGGTCTCTGACACTCGCTGAACCTGATTTATTCCCCGTCTGCAAACCTCCGTGACCAGGGGCCTGTGGGAGCGAGGCCTGTGAAAACCCCTGCAGGCAGCTTTCTCACCGCAGCAGGAGGGAGCACAGAGGCCAAGGTGGGGGCGCTGGGGCTGCAGTGAGGGCAGGTGGCGTGGGAGACACAGAGGGGGGTAGGGGGAAGAGGAAGGTGGCTCCCAGGCCTGGGTGGGTGGGTGGGGGGAAGGGGCAGGGAGGAGAGGCAGCTCAATCTCTGAGTCTGGGAGAGAATGTCTACAAGGCGCGGTGCCCGGCGCCTGGCGAGGGGTGCATGCAGCTGAGAGATGAGGGTCGTCACGGAGAACCGAGTGACCTTCCCAGTGACCTTGGAGAGCAGCCTGGAAGCGGGCAGTGATGGGGTCTCCTGCCTGGAGGGGTCTGGAAGGCTCGGCCGCGCTCCCGAAGCCGCCTTGGGGGAGAGAGTGCGTGGCTGACCGTGTTATCCACGGTTTTGCTTCCCACGGGGTCAGCCACGGTCTGGAAATATTCAATGGAACATTCCAGAAATAAACAATCCAATGAGCAGCTCTCAGGTTTTGAATTGCAGGCTGCCCTGGATAAGGCGATAAAGCCCCACGCCGTCCTGCCCCCGCCCACGCGGGACGTGAGTCAACCCTTTGTCCAGCGCGCCCACGCCGGCGGCCGACGCTGCCCTTCCTGTATCACAGGGCTGGCGTCCAAGGCGCCCTGATTTTCCTTCGTAACCAGCACCACGGTGCCACTGGGCCGCACTTCACACACTGAGGGTCCCCACCCCGGCCCTAAGGGGAGGAAACCTGGCAGAGCCCTCCCTGGGGGCCGGCCTGGAGGTGCCCCGGGGTCTGAGAGCGAGCCGGATGCCCGGTCTGGGGGAGAGGAGAGGAGAGGGAGGCTGGCATCGGTCCCTCCTCGGGGAGCCCCGCCTCTGGCCTCTGAGGACCGGCCGGGGAGTGCGGGCACCCTCTCCGGGGTAGGCCGGGCAGAGCTGGGGGGACGGACGGGCGGGCGGCGGCGGAGGGAAGGTCACTTACGTGCGCACACTCCTACTGCGTACCTCGGGCGGTCCCCGCTGTAGTCGCAGTAGAGGCCGCGGTGGGGGTCGCAGACGGCGGCCTCTGTGCAGTTGTCCCCGAGCTGCCGGGCGCACACCTTGCAGCACTCACAGCCGTCGGTGACCAGGCTGACGCCCAGCGGGCAGCGCGGCGGGGACGGCGGGCACTCGCACGGCCACGTGCAGAACTGGGGGCGCGAGGACGTGTCCTCCAGCGGCGCGGGCGTGGCGGCCATGGCCGCGGGGGCCGCGGAGAGGGCCTGCGGGGGCGGGGGGGAACGGCAGAGATGAGGGGGCTGCCATCACCTCCCCCCTGGGTGGTGGTCAAAAGGCTTGAACCCAATTCTGTTTTTCGAGCATGTTCCCCCCTCCCCGGAGGATATGGTTTTAAATTAGGGAGAGAGAGGGTGGGGGGGGAGAGGGAGAGAAAGAGGGGGAGAGAGAGAAACATCAATGTGTGAGAGAAACATCAATGTGTGAGAGAAACGGGGGTTGGTTGCCTCCCTTTTTTGTTCCCCAACCGGGGATCGAACCTGCGACCTAGGGATGTGCCCTGACCTGGAATCGAACCCACGACCCTTCTGTCCCCAGTGGTCGGCAAACTTATCAGTCCACAGAGCCAAATACCAACAGGACAACAATGGAAATTCCTTTCGGAGAGCCACATTTTTTTTAAACTTAAACTTCTTCTAACGCCACTTCTTCAACACAGACCCACCCAGGCCGCGGTCTTTTTGTGGAAGAGCCACACTCCAGGGGCGCAAGTGCTGCCTGTGGCTCGAGAGCCGCCGTTTGCCGACCGTGCGGCAGGGCCGCACCACGTTCTTTGACCAGCAGACGCGGTGACGTCCAGGCGGAGTCTGCCTCCCTTCGCCGAGGAGGACACGGAGACCCAGAGGGACAGGGACACACGCCCAGGGTGGACCCAGCCCATGTCCCTCTCCACTCCCTGTTCTCCCCGCTCTGCCTCCTCCGCCGCCCAGCCACTCAGCGGCACCTGCACAGCGCGTCCTCCGTCTCCCTGAAGCCTTAGGCACTCCCAGAGAAATCTGAAAGTTTCCTGCGATGCATCACAACGCAAGGCCAGGGGCGGGGTGCCGGGCCTCCGTGGGGAGCCCCGAAGCTCCGGGGCCCACCCCCCATTCGCCTGGTGAGCGAGCCACTGCGCACAGGCCCGGAGCGGCGGGACCCATTTTCGGGGCCCAGCACATCGTAAGGGCAGCCAATATGGATTCACCAGGCGCAGGGCCTTGGCCGTCAAAAAGACAAGCCTGGATCTGAGGTGGGACCCCTCCAGGCGGGGTCTCAGGCAGGCTAGCTGGCGGGGCCGCACCGCCCTGGGGGTTGGCAGTGCCCGCCCATGGCCACCTGGGAGGCCGGTGTGCGCCCCCCGCCTGTTTGCCTCAAAAGCACGGCATGACCTCTAACCTCAAATCATGGGAAGCAACCCCAGCCCGGCCGGCGGGGCCCAGTGGCTGAGCGCCCACCACCTGTGATCGGGAGGTGAGGGTTCCACTCCCCGTCAGGGCACAGGCCTGGGTTGAGGGCTCCATGCCCAGTGTGGGGCGTGCAGGAGGCAGCCCATCCGTGATTCTCTCTCATCGTGGATGTTTCTAATGTTTCTATCTCTCTCTCCCTCTCACTTCGTATCTGAAATCAATAATAATAATAATAATAATAATAATAATAATAATAATAATAAATGCCCAGAAGGAAGCAGCAGAGAGGACCCCCTGACAGATAAGCGGTTCAGGGTCCCCCTGGCCCAGGGGAGGGATGGGCTGGATCCACTGAGCCAGGCCCTTGCAGTTGGCGCCATCTAGTGGCGAAAAACCTCCCCGCTCTCACATGCATAGTTGTATACACACACATACACACACACACACACACAGGACATTAGCCCTTAAAGTCCAGGGGGCGAGGCAGGTCCACCTGCCCTTCGCCCTGGTACACGGTCTGTTGCCATAGAAATATGGACTCTCCTTGTTCACCCCAAAAGCAGCAGCAGAAGCGTCTCTGCCCAAGAACAAAGACAAGAGGCCTCAGCCCCTGGTCTCCCTGACTCCCCGGGGCTGCCAGCCAGATCCCAGGCCCGGCTCCCTGGCCCTTCGGCTCCGGAGGCCAGCGGCAGCTCCGCCCTCGGCGCGGGGCCAGGGGGCCCTGTGACAGAGCGTACCTGTGCTGACCTCGAGCGGGCGGCCGGCCCTTTGGGGAGCGTGTCTCTGGTCACTCCGGAACCCCCCTTCGCCCTGAGGAACGGTGAGCCTCACGTCAGTGCTGCGGCTCCGAGGTCACCCCACGATGGCACCCTGACCTCTGCCCCCTGACCGGCGGCGTTAGGGTCGCGCCCCCGCCGTGGCGCCTGCTGGAGGGACACCCAGAGCTCAGGCCTCAGCCGCGTCCCGTCTCCACCGACAACAAGAACGCGCTCCCGGGATGCCCTGCTGCTAGGCTAAAGGAGAACACCTGATCTTGTTTAAGGACGCGGTACCTGGCCCGGCCGGCGTGGCTCAGGGCCTGAGCGTCCACCTAGGAACCAGGAGGCCCCGGTTCGATTCCCGGTCAGCACACCATACCCAGGTTGCGGACTTGATCCCCAGCGTGGGGCGTGCAGGAGGCAGCCGATGTTTCTATCTCCCCCTCCCTCCCTTACTCTCGAAAATCAATAAAAATATCTTTAAAAAAGGAAAAGAAATAGGTTCTTTGGCAAAACCCATAAGCCCAGAGGCGCCCATGAGTCGGCGGTGACAGGGAAGGTTTGGAGGAAACTCGGTGTTGCCAGCAGAAACAGAGGAGGCGGCCGGGCATCTACCCAGAGGCTCCCTTCCCCGGCCGCTCCCAAACGGGGTCTCCTCCGGGGAGGACGCCACAGCGCAGGGTCACAGGGCATATGCCAAGGGGCGCGGGATCGGCCCCAGCCAACGAGGGTCTCCGAACAGGACACAGGGGCCTCTGGGAGGCTTTTAAGGGACGAGCTGCTCTTTCTGCCTCCTCAGTGCCAGCCCTGCGCCTGGCAGACCCTGTGCCAGTTTTCCCAGCACAGCAGGGGAGGTCCCAGCACCTGGCTTGCCTGAGCAGGGGCGGCCGCACCCAGATTGTCCACCAGGGGGCAGCATTGAGACAGAATGGCTCCAGCCAGCCCAATGGGGCCTAGGGGCCTTAGGAGAGGGCTGCCCTATCTGGAAACGGGGTGAGTTCACCCCTTTTCTGAAATCTGGGGTCCTGGGGATAGTGGGGGGATGTGGCCTCAGGCCGGGGCCCAGGGCCACGGTTGTGACTCACCCGCCCTCCCTGTGCACTCCCCTGCTTCCTTCCCACTTTTCTCGTGGAACCAGGGGGCAGCCACAGGGTGAGAGGGTGGACCCCTCTTTAAGGGCACCCCCTGGGTGAGGCCCTGGGGTCTCTGCCCGGGTGCCGGTGGGGAGCCCTCAGGTGCCCAGCAATGAGCTAGCGTCCCTCTACTGTTCTGCCCGATTGGGGGGGGAGGGCGGGTTGTGAGTGCCCGTCCTCAGAATGTTCTTCTTCCTCATCCCCCCCTTCCCCTCCCCCTCCAGCCCTGGGCAGGCTCCTAGCTTCCCTCTCTCCTAGACTCCACACTGCATGCACGGGGATTCCCAGAGAGCCAGGGGGGCCCTCTCTCCCTCTCCTGTGGGCCTGCCTCTCATTTTATCTCACTCCCCCCGACACCCCCACTCACACCCCACCCCTCACCCCCACATCAAAGCCTAGCAGATCCCCAGTCCTCCGCAGCCTGGACTCCCTCCAGATTGGGGGCCTTGGGATGGGTAGGCACAGCTTTGACCATCCCCTGTTATGCCCATTATCCTCCTCCTCCTCCCATCTCATCTCCCTTATCCTCCACCTCCTTCCCTCATGGAGAGATGGGAGGGGGAGAAGGAAGAAGAGAGAGAGGAAGAGGTAGGGGAAGGAGAGGGGGAGAGAGTTGGCAGGTTAAAATAATCTAATTCAAGGGTTTTTAAGTCAAGCATGCATAACAGATCTTCAAGTCGCCCCTTCAGGTGCACGTACTGGGATTCACCCCCGGAATTCAGACCCAGGGCCCTGGAATTGGTTCCCTCACAGCCCTCTGATTTCTCACACACTCCCCTCTGCTAGAGTAAACCCATTCCCTGCTGCCAGGCAGCTCCGAGGCGGGGACAGCCACGCAGTTTCCACCACACCTCCAGGACAGGAAGGGTCTGGGCACTAACAGGGCTGTAGCTTCCATGAAAACGTGTGTGGTGGGCTCTTTAACCTAGGCAGCAGCCGGGAACCCTGACTCAGGATTGGAGGACACAAGTCTCACCTACAAGAATCATTAGCACCACCAAATACCAACAGCACAATCATCACCATCACCATCAATACTATCATCACCATCAATATCAACATCACCATCATCAGCACCATTGATACCATCAGAGCATCATTACCATCACCATCAATACCATCATCACTGTCAGCACCATCAGCACCACACCATCAACACATCACCACCAATACTATCAACACCATCAATACCACCATCATCAATACCATCATCACCATCACTATCCATACATCACCACCAATACAATAAGCACCATCAATACTATCAGCACCATCACCATCATCACCATTGATACATCAATATCATCATACCATCACTATCAATACCATCAGCACCATCATCACTATCACCATCAACACCATCATCACCATCAGCACCATCATCACCATCACCATCATCAGCACCATCAGCACCATCACCATCAACACATCACCATTGATACCATCAATATCATCAATACCATCAGCACCATCAATACCATCAGCACCATCAGCACCATCACCATCAATACCATCAGCACTGTCATCATCAGCACCATCATCCCCATTAGCACCATCACCATCAATACCATCAGCACCACCATCATCACTATCCAATATTGTAATGAGAATCTTTGTTGTTAATCCTCACCCGAGATATTTTTCCATTGGTTTTTAGGGAGAGTGGAAGAGAGAGGGAAAGACAGACAGAAACATGGATTCCCGGTCAGGGCACATGCCTGGCTGCAGGCTCGAGCCCCGGGGTGGGTGGCGGTTCCCTGCCTCACCAGCCCGTGAGCCCTTCCAGGGGCATGTGCTTCTCATCTCTGCCAAGAGCACGGGCCATGAGGGCAGCAGCTGTCTTGCCAAGAGCTGGGCCTCGGTTCACTGAGCGTTAGCTGTGTGACCCCGGGGCAAATGGCTCAACTGCTCCGAGCTGCAGGGTTTGCATCTCCAGAGGAGGAAGGTGCCCTGCACAATGTCCAGCGGGTGGACCGAGGACGGGCTTAGCCACGCACGCAGCGCCGTGGGCCCAGGACGTGGCAGCGCTCAGCAAATACAGACGCTTCCTCTGAGCATCGGGTGGGCACCGAACCCCGCGGAAGGAAGAATAGCAAAGAGGGAGGCCTGAGTCTGCCCGCAGCCCCTTTATCCCACCCCTCTCCCGCCTGTGTGGCTCGGGTTCCCCACCGCCGCCCTGTCTCGCTGTCTGAGCTCTCTCTTCTTCTTCGGCCGCAGCACCTTGAGTGAGTGTCTCACCTCGCAGGGCGAATCCCCCTGCAAGCCCACTTCCTCGAAGCGCCCCTGGCAGCGCGCACAGGCTGCTTCTTCCATAGGAGCGGCTGGAGTCACTTTTTCCGCCGACATCCCTCCCGCCGGGACCCCGCGGACTGGCAGCCCTGGATGTGCGAATGTCTGGAATTTCGCTATAAAGCAGGGCGGGGTGCCAGGCGTCCCACAGCCCCTCGGGGGGCGGGGAAGGAGGCCCGGAGGGCTCCAGAGCTTCCTGGGGAGCTCCCCCTGAGTGGGGAACAAGCGGGGACGGGGTGAGCGGGTTCCCACAGGAGGTCCCCAGGCTGAGGCTGCACAGAGGGAGACATCGCACCTCCATCCTGCTGCCTGGGACCCTCTGGACTTTTGGATCCTGTGTGTCCCCTCGGCCGGGCCCACGGCTCGGCACCCCTCCTCCGGGCAAGCTCCTGGGGCTCCAGTGTCCTGGGACCCCCGCCCCCCGCCCCCAGCCCCAGCAGACTTGTTCCCCCCCATCCCCTGCCTTCTCACTCCTCAGGCTGGCTGCCCCACACCCTCACCTCTTCTCCATCCAGCCCCTGTCCTCCAGCGGGCTTGGCTCTCTCTGCTCTGCAGGAAATACTCATTTCCCCGAACTTGGAAAGCTCTGGAAGCAAGCACGGCTTTGGCAGGAAAAGGTCTGCGCTGGAGCCCTGGCCAGCACTTCGTTAGGGGGCCCTGGGCGAGTCCCTCACCTGCTCTGTCTCCTTCCCCCCGCCCATTTGTGCAAATGCAGTCACTGTCCTTTTTCTGCGGGACAGGAGGCCCCGTGCAGGTGCGGGGGAGGGGGCAATGGACCAGACGGATGCCCCTCCCTGCGCTGGGGGAGCACCGTCGCCCAGCTCCTGCGGGGCAGCTGGCCCATTGCTGGCCATCAGCTCTCAGCCCCAGGTCCCGTTTAGTCAGCGCCTGCAGGGCAGCTACCTGCGTCCCGCGCCTCCATTTCTCCATCCATGAACGGGGCACATTGGTCCCTAAGGAGGCTGGCCGTGTGAGGGGACGATACCCCTCTTGCCTGCCCTCCTCCCGGCTTTCCCTCTGGCCCCGGGGACTGGATTCAGAGCTCCCCTGCTCCCTGCCTACCCGCGCCTGCCTCCACGCCCAGCCCCGGCCGGCTGGCTCCTCTGCCACGTGTCTGGCTCCCCCGGCTTCTCTGAGGTGCAGCCCTCGCTCCCGCCCTGGATGTCAGGAAGCGTCTCGGGCGCCGTGCGCTGTGCGCCGTTACTCAGCGGCCCTCGCGCTGAAAGCTGGCCTTCTCCCCTCCTGCTCCTCTTGGCAGTTTCCACAGCCCCTTCCTTAGTGTCTCCAGCCCCCGGAGACTCACCGTTTCCAATCCCCGAGGCTCCAGAAGTCAACTCACAACTCGCTCACAGGCGTTGCTGCTCAGAGAGGGTGAGAGACCAGCCCAGGGCCACACAGCCTGCCTGGGCAGCGCTGGGTCTGAGCCAGGCCCCAGCCCCAGGGCCCGCCCTCTCCGTGTGGCCTCAGGTGTGAACGCAGGCATGCGGGACCTGCGGGCGCGTTCCTGCAGGTGCTGCCCCGGCCCCCGGGGGCCCCTCGTCCTGCCGGAACCGCTCTCTGATCCCAGGCAGCCCTCCTCCCCACCCCGGCCTCGCCCTGGCCTCCCCTCCGGCCCCAAGCATCCTGCCGGTCCCCCCCTCTGAGCCCCCGCTGGCAGACTCACCGTGGCCAGGGCGCTGCCCGCGGCGGCGGCGGCGGCTGCGGTCACCGCTGCCAGCGTCCAGGGCAGGAGCCACCTCATGCTGGGGGCTCAGCGGCCGCGCATCGGCCGGGCAGCCCGGGAGATGTCTGCCTCTCGGGAGCCGGCCCATCAGGAGCACCAGCCCCGCTCCTCCTGCCGCCCCGGGGGGTTTTATGGAAGCGAGCTCTGACGTCAGGGGTGAGGACAAACCCTGCATTTTCCTCTGAAAAAACTTTTCCTGCCTCTTCCCCCCCCTCCTCTCTCTCTCTCTTTTTCTTTCTTCCCTCTGTCCCCACCTCCAGCCCAGCTTGGCCGCCTCCCCGGCTCTGACCGTCTTAAAGGGAAAGTTGCTGGGCTCTGATTTCAGGCGGGGGCCGGACACAGCAGATTCCCACAGTGGGAGCCGGTCGTGGTGGGGGGGGGGGTTCGCAGAGGTGGGGGTGGGGGGGTCCCCGGGAGGGTGCCGGGCGGAGGCGGGGATCCAGTTACCCGTGGGCGGCGAGGGTCTTTGAACGCGCTCCCAGCGGGAGAGGAACGCCCTCTCAGTCCCGCCGGCTGCGCCCACTTCTGGTTTTCATCCGTCACCTTTCCTCCCCGGCTCCCTGCCGGCGAAGGGGCGGCTGCTGCTCCCCATCTGGGAACCAGAGGCGCCCCGAGGCCCGGGCGCGGGCTCCAGTGCCGTCATTATCTCCCCTGCATGGAAGCCCCGTCTCTCACTCACAGGGGCTGCAGCTCCGGCTCCCAGCCAGCCCGGGGGCCGGGGCCGTCTCCCCGTGTCTGGGCACTGGTTATCCCGGCTGGGTTTGGGGTGTCTGGCCTTCTCCCTGTGCTGGACACGTGTCACACAGGTGAGGGGTCTCCCACGGGCCCTGTTCCGCCCCATCCAGATGTCCAGACCCCGCTCCCCCATGTGAGTCTCAGGGGGGCGGCCTTCCTGGGGTCCCACCCTCTAGCTACCGTCCCTGCTTCTCAGAGGGGCCCCTGGAAGGCCCTGCCAGGATCACAGCTCTCTCCCCGAGGAAGACCCCAAGCCTGCGCGCTGACCTAGCGTGGCGTCCGCCCTGGCCTGGCCCCACGGCCAGCTGCCTCCCCGGACGTTTCTCGTCCCACATTGCCCCTGTCCTGCCCGCTCCCGGCCGCCACGGCCTCCCGCTGCGCCTTCACACCCCGGCTGTGTCTCCTCCCAGCCTCGGTGAGACTCTCTGTCCTGTGGTTTCCTTCCTGGTGTCTCCTCGGAGCGCCCGGAGACCCTGGGACCTGCGGGGCATCTTCAGAGACCCTCCGGGAGGGAGACGGGGAGTCGGGGACAGATGGGGGCCGAGCTGGGGCCCCGGGGCCCGGTGCACAGGCGGTGTGTGCAGGACGGGGCGGGGGTGACGCCTGCATTTCCCCAGGCGTGGCGAGGCCAGGGCATCGCACAGCCTTGCTTATTCCCAATGTTCTTGGCAATTTATCATTGCCCCCATTTTACAGATGGGAAAACCGAGGCCCGGAGAGGTGCAGTGGCTTCCCCAAGGTCTCCCAGCTGGCACATAACAAAGTGGGGGCTCAATGCGGGCCAGCCTCACCCCAAAGCCCTTGCTTTTCCCTCTCCCTGCCCAGGCAGAGGTGCCCCCTGCGCCCCAGGCTGACGCCTGCGGGGTGCCCCTGCCTGAGCCAGCTGTGACTCAGGGACCGGGCAGCCGGCCGGGGAGCCCGCCAGGGGCGGCCCAGGGACCTCGGCCTCGGGAGGAGCTGGGACACGGGGGCCATTAACCCTGACCCCCTTCGAGGATCTCTCATTCTTACAGCAGAGCCCCACCGGAGTGCCAAGCCAGCCGGGCAGGCGGCGGAGAACGGCGCAAACCCTGTCCACGTTCTGCCCACCGGGCGTCCCACCGTCCTTGTCCTGTGTCTCAGCAGCTGCGGGACCTGGCACCCTGCCGCCTGCCTCGGGTGGGCTCCCTGCTTCTTCCTGAGACAGAGCACGGACAAGCCAGCGGGCTGTGGACGGGTCTGAGCCTCCAGGCGCCTGGTCCTGGGAGCTCCTGGAATCTCCTGCGCAGCTGGCCCTGGTCAAGGGGCTCTGAGTCTGGCCTGGGAGTGCTCTGGCCTGGCTCTGCTCCTGGCCCCTGCGCAGCCCCTCTGGAATGTTTACAGTTCCCCTGGGGAGCCTGGGGGTGGAGGGTGGGGCGGGAGGGGGCCCAGGCCGAGGGGGATGCGAACAGCAGGCCAGGAACCCCGGGCCGGAGAGGGAGACCCCAGACCAACAGGCACGGTGGTGCCACCTGCTCTGACTCATGCCCCACAGTCCCTGGCAGGCGGCGGGGGGGGGGGGGGAACGCGTCTCTTAAAGGGGACACGGGTGGGTCCCGCTCCCCTCAGACCCCCTGGGTGCCCATGTGCGGGCGTCCTGAGCGCTTCCACCCGGAGGTCCCTCCTGCTGAGCCTGTAGGGTGTGGGTGCCCCGCTCAGAGACTCTGGGTGCCCCGTTCTCCAGACCCGGGCCGAGTCCTGCAGGGCCCTCCTGAGCAGACGGGTTAGGCCCATCCTTCTTTTAAAGCGATTCGCCTCCAACTTCCAGGAAGACCCCTCCTCCCAGCGGCTCCTGGGGAACACGTCACCCGCGTTTTGAGGTTTTGAGGACCGTGTGCAGCTAGGACCCCGTCACCATCGCCTCCGCTCGGGCCCTTTGGCGTCCGGGTGCCTGGACTCCGGTGGCGTTGGTGCGGCTTCCCTCGTGGTGGGGAGGAGCTGAGGCAGCTGGCGTCCAGCTGGGGGGCGGGGAGGGGGGAGCAGGAGGGACACAGCGGACATGGAAACGGCGCATGGAGGAGCGCGGGGGAGCGGGGACCCCCCAGCCGGAGCTGAGTGACCGAGAGACACACCAGGAGCGAGGCCGCCAGCCGGCACCCCGCTGTGCGTGAGACTGGGGTGCACGCGGCCGCCCTCCCAGCCCCACGTTCATGCACATGTTCAAGGGCACACGCTGGAGAGGCTGCCATGGGGGAGGGAGAGAACAGGGGAGGCGGGGAACGCATTAGAGAGTCCTGGCCTGGCCTGGCCTGGCCGATCCCGCCTGCCTGCCTCCCCGTGTGCCCTGGGGGGCCGGGAGGGGGTCCGTGTGCACCCCGGGCAGCAGCACACACTTAAGAGAAATAGAAAAAGGAGAAGGAGGAGGAGAGAGAAAGGAGGAAGCGGTGGGGAGGGAGGAGGAGGGGAGGTGCAGAGAGACGAAGCCTGTTTGCATAATTGCTGCCCAGGGCCCTTCAAGCAGCTGTGTGTGCGGGAAGCAGCCCCTCGCCCTTTCCCCGGCGAGCACCCAACCTGACAGCTGCCCCGCAGCCAGGGAAGCTACTCTGCAATCTAAAGGGCAGCGTAGCCGGGGCCCAGGCCATGTCCCCAGGGAGCACAGGGCCCCCGGCTGGTGTGGGAGGGACTCACTGGGCCCGAACACCGGACTCCTGCTCTGACTTGAGGGCTATTTTTAAAAAATATTTTTATTGACTTCAGAGAAGAAGGAAAAGAGAAAGAGAGAAAGAGAGAAAGAGAGAGAGAGAGAGAGAGAGAGAGAGACATTAACGATGATGAGAGAGACTCATGGGTCGGCTGCCTCCCGCACGCCCCCTACTGGGGACGGAGCCCGCAAGCCAGGCCTGCGCCCTGACCGGGAATGGAACCGTGACCTCCAGGTTCATAGGTGGATGCTCCATCACTGCCCCACACCGCTGGGCCGGAGGGCTCTTTCCCTTTGTGCATCTGCCTGTGTGCGAGCCACAGGGAAGGCTCAAATGCCCCCGCTTATGGGGGCTGGGAGCAAGTCTTCACCGTCCCGGTGCTGTGTTCCTTTCCGTTAAACGGGGACAGGGGGCGTATCCCGTGGGTGGCGGCATCCACGCGGCCACAAGCTGGTGGTCTTGTCCACGCAGCCCAGGGCCTGGCGCCGAGATCGGTGTCCACCTTAGGGTGAATGAAGACCACGGGCGCTCATTTCCACAGCACCCCGGGCTCTGCCTCGCCGTGAGGCTGCTCTCGGGGCCTCTGCTTCCTGTCATGTACAAGGAGGGGCTGGGCCCTAGCCGGTTTAGCTCAGTGGATAGAGCATCAGCCTGCGGACCGAAGGGTTCCAGGTTCGATTCCTGGTCTGGGCACATGCCCGGATTTGGGGCTCCATCCCCACCCAGTTGGGGGTGTGCAGGAGGCAGCCGATCAGTGATTCTCTCTCATCGTTGAAGTTTCTATCTCCTTCTCCCTCTTCCTTCCTCTCTGAAATCAATAAAAATATAAATAAATAAACAAATACATAAATACATAAATAAATAGAATGAGGGGTTGGAAACTTCTGACCCTGACTTGTCTGGCCACCTCACCCTCTTCCTCGGGACCAGGGGAGGAGGGACAGCCCCCTTGCCTGCTGGCCCTCAGCCCTCAGCCCCTGGCAGGATGGCACCGAGTTCATTTGCCTTGCAGGCCCCGGGGCATGCTGGGTTCTGCGTAGGCAGCCTGGCCAGGGCGGGGGCCCGGTCCCCGCTGTGCCCGGCCTGCGCGCCTCCCTCGGGCACAATGCGCCCTGTCTTCTCTTGCAGATCTGGGCTAGATAAACCGTCTGCTGTTTTCTTTATCCGGGTTTTCTAGGAGTTTCAGCTCACCCTGCCCCGGAGAGAGCCGCCAGGTCAGTGGGGACCCGGTCCTTTTCAGCAAAGTGAGCTCACTGTGCAGTTCCCCAGGACAAACAGCGGGCTGGCTTCCAGCACAGCTCGCCCGTCCACATGCTAGGCAGATGCTCAGCGCGGCGCGGGACTGCAGGGGAGGGAGGAGGGACGTCCGTGGGAGACACGGGGGATGGAGCCCGCAACCCGGGCACGTGCCCCTGACCAGGAATCAAACCGTGACCTCCTGGTTCATAGATCGACACTCAACCACGGCTGGGCAAGGCTGGCTCTTTTAATACCAATTTATGTGTGCATGTGTGTGCATGGGAGTGTATATGTGCGTATGCAACAACATAATTTGTCTTTCATTACAAATAATATTTGCTTATCAAAGAAACGTGGTGAAGAGGGAATTCAAAAGGCGTGCAAAAGGCGTAGTCCCAGAGGGAAGCACTGCTGCCATTTCGAGTGGCTTTAGGTGCTTTTAGACACTGTTGCCTGTCTCTTTAGAAGCCGAGGTCATGCTGGTTACCAATGCGTTCTTGATGTTTCAAACAACATGTTTTTGTGTCTGAAGTGTCCTGGGAGGGCCTGGTCAGAAATGGCTGCCTGCTACCCCTGGGGGGCGGGGGGTGCTGAGACTCATGAGAGAGGCCCCCCCCATCCTTGGGCACTGTGCTTGTTTCAAGCTCTCCCCACTGGAGAAGTGAGGGCTGGGAATTGAACCCAGGTCTGTCTGAGACCCAAGCCTAGGAAAACTGCATTACCCATGATGCCCTCCTTGAGAGCCAAGGCTTCAACAGCTGCCCATCATCTCTGCCACCTGTGGCTCCACCCCCATCTCCCTCCAGAGGCCTCTAGCACAGCTACTGGGGAGCCACACTTGCCCACGCCTCCCCCTCTGGCCTGCCCTGCCCAGATGGAGGGCGGAGGGGGGAATTAGGGACAAAGGGGGCTGAGGGAAGGTGCCAAGCAAACATGGGCGAAAAGAATGCTGTTTGCTGAGATTTTTTTTTCTTTCTTTTTTGGTCTGTCAGGGTTTGGCCCAGAGTTTCAAAGCCCGGGTTCAGAAGTTTCTCTGTGTTTGTCTTCCCGGGTGGGAGAAGCCTGGTGTCCTGTTTCCGAATCCACTTACTCAGCATCTCAGAACACACGGCGAGGGGCTAGGAAGGGCCCAACGTCCAGGCAGGAAGTGTGCCGGCCGGAGCCCTCCCTGCCCTGTGGCGGGGCTGTCCTCAAATGACCTTCCCGGTCCAGGTGCTGGTGGAGGTCAAAGCATCCAACCTCCCCGGGCGCCGCCTTCTCCAGGGCCCTTCCCAGGAGCCAGAGTGACAGAAAGCTGACCATTGCCCACCCTTTCTTACAGTCCACGCCGTCTTCTTTTTGTTCTCAAAGTGTGACCGAATTCCAGAAGCGCTAGGTCTACTCTAAACTCCCTGTCTCCTGGCCCTGGGGCCCCCCACTCACTTCTGGAGCCCTCCCCTTTCTCCTGTCCACCTTTTCCTCCAGTCCTGGCTCATCCCGTCCTCTTGGCCCGGAAGACATACCCCTGACCTGATCTTCCTGCACAAGCCCCTTCACCTGGCTGCCCCCGCCCCCCAGATACTAATCAGGGTGGGTGGTGGGTCAGGCAGTCCATCAATTCTGGTTCAAATCCTGGTCCGGCCACTGTTTATCTGTGTGGCACGAGGCCAGTGGCTTAACCTCTCTGAGCCTCCCTATTCATAAATTAAAACGGGGCCAATCGTTACCCCTGCCTCAGAGGGTTGTGATGAAGGTTACGGGAGCCATTACCTGTGAGCTGCTCAGAACAGAGCCCGGGCGCCTAGCAAGCGTTCCATGAGCGTGAGGATATTTCTGACCGCGGGCATTGCCTCCTTTGGGAGATCATAAACTGTTGGGAATTCTTTGATAATCTTCTAGTAAAAGGTAGTGTCTGTTTCTCTGCCCCTGGAATCTGGACTGGCCTGTCTCTATTTTGACCAAAAGAATGCAGAAGGCATCACTGTATGGGGTCTTACCATGAAAAGGATGGGGAGTCATCTCCTGGCAGCCAACTGGAAAGGCCCTGAGACCCTGCGGAGAGACAGAGGTGCCCACCCACACCCGGCCTCCAGCGTCCTGGCCAAGGCACCATCTGGAGGCAGCCATCTGCTCCAGCACCAGCTGTTCTGCCTGATGCCCTGTGGATCGGAGATGAACCGGTCTGCTGAGCCCTTCCCAGGCTCCTAAGCCATATAACTGAGAAGATTAAGATGGTTGTTCCAAGACACTGACTATACAATAGACAACTGAAATGCCTCTTCCAGGAAGCTTCAGGTTTTCCAAGTCTCAGGTTTCCGTTCCCACAAATAGCCACCTCCTGCCACGTTTGCATTTTTGTTCCCTATTCTGCAACTTGTCCCGGGATGGACTCCGATTTGGGACTCTGCTCTTTCCTTCACACACACACACACACACACACACACACACGCCGTGTGCCTCTGTATGGGTGAAAATCACCACTAGGCTTGAGGGATTTGCAAGGAAGTTTCCTCACAGCAATACAAACAACTTAAAATGCAATGGCATGCTACTCCTCTCTCCTCTTAACCGGTCCCCAGCCTCTTCGCCATGTGGCTTGGCCTCTCTCTTCTCCCCTCCCCTGGATTCTAAATTCGTCTTTATCCCCAACACTTCTCGATCCCTTTATTCCCAACACGTCTCTCATTCAGTTATGCCCTCAAGGTTCCAATAGCAACTCAAGCTGCTGACCAGAGCCACTTCCTAAACAAACATGTGTGTGCGGGCTGTCACCTTCCCGGGGACACTTCTCAGACCATCATATCCAACATGGCCCATCCCCCTCCCGGCCCCTTTACCTGCCTTCTGTAACCCACCTCAAACCACACGTCCTGGCCACGTGTGTTACTGTCTCTCTCCCCACCAGACTGCACTTGAGAAGTCCAGGGACTGTGTAATCTTTACCATTAAATCCACAAAGACCAAAGCGTGCAGCCACATCACAGGGGCTCAGTGGGTATTTTTTTTCCCTCACATATGAATACATACAGGCTTTGAAGCGACTCTGGTGCCAAATCTGAGAACCTTTCAGAAACTGATTCTGCTATATAATGAGTGACCCGGAGCCCAACTGTTGCTCAAACTTGAATGTCACAGGCTGGGTTTGAAAAACCAATCAGAATGGACGAGAACAGGCCAGGATAAGAACTCAAGCGGTACCCTCCCGCAGACCCCTTTCCCACCACCTCCTTTCCCACCACCGCCCCAGCTCCAGGATGGCAAGATATTACCTTCCTCTGCCTCCTGCCGCCTCCCACCTTCGGGGCCTACCCAGGGCCAGGCCCGAGCTGGCTGACAATGTGTCAGAGCTCACAGTCTCCTGGCTTTTACATCCTGAAGGGAGACCCATGACCTTGGGCCACTGCATGGAGCTGGGAGAGGGAAGCCCATGGGTGATTCATCTTTCCGTCTGGTTCCCGCAGTTTCATGAATGATGATGTCATTCGCAGAGCCGAGTGAGACTGGATGAGGGTCAGCCTGGGAGGCAAAAAAGCATTGAGAACTTGGTTTGGGCTGCATTTCACGCCTCCTCCCTCCCTGGCAGGGCCCCTGCCTGCCCTGACATCAGAGCCACCCCCGGTTCTCCCTCTACCTCGTGGACTGGTCCTCCTCCATCACCTCTTCCTCCGGTCCGAGGCCTCCCCAAAGCAAAGTCCCGCAGGCTCGGCTTGCTCACTCCCATTCTCCGTATCTGCGGCTGGTATTGCCTGCAGCTGTAGCACATGGAAAAGAAGGCAAATTGTGCCCAGCTGGCATCGCTCAGCGGTTGAGCATCAGCCTGTGAACCAGGAGGTCACGCTTCCATTCCCGGTCAGGGCCCAGGCCAGGGTTGTGGGCCGGATTCCCAGGGCAGGGCGAGCAGGAGGCAGCCGATCAACGACTCTCTCTCATCATTGATGTTTTTCTCTCTCTCTCCCTTCATCTCTGAAATCAATAAAAATATATATTTTTTTAAAAAAAACCTTAATAAAAAAACGTGGTTGTAAAATCCTTAGAGCCCCTTCCAGAAGTGTAAGACCAAAGTCCCATTGTCTCGGGGCGGGCGGAGGGGAAAGAGGGAGCGGGAGGAAGTGGTTCTTGGGGCTGGCACAGGGACCACGGGAGAGGACACGGCGTCCAAGTTGGCTTGGCACCCTGAGGGCCAGCCAAGGACTGGGGCCAGCAGCATCCCCTCTGCAGCCAGAGACAACTGTGGGACCGAGAGCCATGGAGGAAACCCTTTATTTACAAAATCCTCAAGTCTCTGGGTGTTTTGTTTGGATGTGCGCATTCAATGCCCATCCATGCCGGGGCTCCGGCGGCAGGTCCCTGCGGGCAGTGCTGGCTGGTGGGACAGCGGAAAGCGGTGGCAGGCAGGTATGGCCAGCAGGAGCCCCAGGGCAAGGAGGGGAGATCTTTGAATACAGGACAGCAGGGCCGAGGACCGGCAGGAGGAGGGGCCCCGGCAATGGGTGTGATACAGGTTTCCGGGGCCTTCTGAGCTGTTGGGATGGAACACGGGTTCTCGGAGGCACAGCCTGCTGGCAGGCCGAGCTGACCGGTGTGAGGCTCAGTCGCCCTGGCAGCCTGCGGGCTTTTGGGATGAGTCAGGGGCTGGCGGCCACAGTGGGGTTTTCCACCGGCCATATGGCTGATGAGCTGCAGGGAAACCACTTGGCCCGGCGGCCTGAGAAATCTCAGATCATATACAACTTCTCCAGCCCACACCACCGGAGTCCGGCCCAGTGTACGTCAGCACTGCACACTGCCTCCGGCCAGCACATGTGTCCACACACACACACACACACACACACAACCTCCAACCACAGCACGTTGTATACACACACACAACCTCCAACCACAGCACGTTGTATCCACACACACACACAACTTCCAACCACAGCACGTTGAATCCACACATGTGCACAGACACACACAACCTTCAACTGCAGCACGTTGTATACACACATGTGAACACACACATGTGGGCACTGGTCAGAAAGTGGGTGTCAGATGACAACTCCCAGGCGACCCCGGGGACCAGCTTTGAGATGTTGGCCAGGTCACTCACCCTCTCTGAGCCCAAGTCTTCCGTCTGTGACATGGGTGGTACCTGTGCTCTGGCCCACGCAGCTGAGCCAGACAGCCTGCGCCCTGTACAAGGCGGCACTTGCACCGCGGAGGCCAGACGTGGAGACCTGATAGCCCCACGGCCACCGATGGACCCTGTACCACGCCGCTTGCTGGGGCCACGTGACATCACCCCAGTGTCCCCGCCGGCCCTGTAGAAAGCCCTGACGGCAGGCGGCCAGCCTTCCTCTGGCTGAGCCTCAGTTTCCATCTAGAAAATGGCGGAGGGGACAGGCCATCCCAGATGTCCCTTCATGCTCTGACATTCCCCGGATGACGGTTCCGCATCATCCCACGTCGGGGGGGAGGGGGGGGGCTGTCCGTGCTCCCCAGTGAGGAGTGCCCAGCAAAGTACAAACGTAAGTCGCACCCAGTTCGCATTGAACTTGTGACGATCTCACTCTATGCACGAGGCAAATGGTGAGAAGATGGCAGGGGGATGCTATAGACATTTAAAAAGGCCGATGCCTGTCAGTGCGAGCCACCTGCTTCTCTTTGTGATCAAAGGACAGCACTGTGCTCCGCCAGCAGAGGAAACCGGCGGTTAGACTTCACAGGTACGCACCGTACGCCCATGGGCGCCACTGGAGATCCCAGGGCTAACCGGACGGAGTGTGATCTTTACTCGGGTCCTCAGCGCGACCCCCTCCAACAATGCAAGGGTCAGGGCTGCAGGAATACCAGAGCAATACCAGTGCTGGTGCTGGGCTCGGGACTAGAGCGATAATGGTAGTGCCAGTACTGGGCTCAGTGCCTGAGTGGTAATGCTAGTGCCAGAACTAGAGTAGCGAGGAATATGAGTGTTGCTACTAGTAGTAGATTCAGTACTAGAGCAATAATGCTAGTTCCAGTACTGGTACTGGATCCTGTACCAGTGCAATACACTGCAACCAAAAACAACTCAGAAGAGTAACTAATGACACAGCAAGCGGACACAGCGGATTGCAAGGCTATTCCGAAGGGAAGCTACCCCAGCACGCAGCCCAGCTCTGTGCTCGGGAACGTGTTTTCACATCCGTAGGCTCCAGGCGCTGCCATGCTGGTGGGTTAGGGTTTGGGTGTTTCCTGCGTCTGCTCTCGGCTGGTCTGCCCTCCGTCACGGTGGCCACGCCTCTGTAATCTCAGCAGCAGCAGCCGGGAAGAGGCCCGTGGGCGATTCCAGCAGCACAGCGGGCTTAGAGCCCACGGTGGCACGGCGGCTCGCTCACTAACTGCTCACAAATGTTGGAGCTATTTGGGGACCGTGGCGTCACCGGCGAGCCGGCTGTGGCTGTGGTTATGATGTCATCCGCCGTCTGGCTGGGCGGCGCCGTGGCCGGGAGTCACTGGGGTGGAGGCGTCCTTCGAGACTCTCCTGACCCCTGCATGGAGCCGGCTCGCCTGGGCCGGGCCTCAGCCGTGTGCCGGGGCACAGCCGTGTGCCGGGGCACAGCCGTGTGACGGGGTCTCAGCCGTGTGCCGGGGTCTCAGCCGTGTGCCGGGGTCTCAGCCGTGTGCCGGGACCACAGCCGTGTGCCGGGGCACAGCCGTGTGCCGGGACCATAGCCGTGTGCCGGGACCATAGCCGTGTGCCGGGGCACAGCCGTGTGCCAGGGTCTCAGCCGTGTGCCGGGACCACAGCCGTGTGCCGGGGTCTCAGCCGTGTGCCGGGGCCTCAGCCGTGTGCCGGGGCCTCAGCCGTGTGCCGGGGCCTCAGCCGTGTGCCGGGGCCTCAGCCGTGTGCCGGGGTCTCAGCCGTGTGCCGGGGCCTCAGCCGTGTGCCGGGGTCTCAGCCGTGTGCCGGGGCCTCAGCCGTGTGCCGGGGTCTCAGCCGTGTGCCGGGGCCTCAGCCGTGTGCCGGGGCCTCAGCCGTGTGCCGGGGCACAGCCGTGTGCCGGGGTCTCAGCCGTGTGCCGGGGCCTCAGCCGTGTGCCGGGCCTCAGCCGTGTGCCGGGGCCACAGCCGTGTGCCGGGCCTCAGCCGTGTGCCGGGGCCACAGCCGTGTGCCGGGGCCATAGCCGTGTGCCGGGGCACAGCCGTGTGCCGGGGCACAGCCGTGTGCCGGGGCACAGCCGTGTGCCGGGGTAGTGGAGAAGCCAGGGCCGCACAGGGCGGCGGGCTGGGCCCTGGGGCATGGGAGTGGATTGGCCTGAGGCCTTTGCTCTCCTGGGGCTGCAATGCCCAGGCCTCCATTCCTGCCCAGCCTGCTGACCTGCTGCCCTGCACCACGGAGGGGCCCACAGCAGAACTGTGTGGACTGGACTCGGCTGGAGGTGGCCACGGTCAGCTCTCTCAGTTCACAAGAGCTCCATCGTGAAGCGTCCTCGGCGGGGACGAGGACCCGGAGTTGCAAAGAACCCCCATTTCCCAGGGGCCCTCCTCTTCCCGGTAAAGACGGTCACTGCCTTTTTAGTTGTCAGTGTCTCGGGAAAACGTCCACATTTGTTATGGACGCTTCTGGAATGCGAAAATGACATAAATGAAAAAGGAAAAGTTACCCCGCTATCCTCCCCTTGGGCCGCCCTCCACCCCGACCCCGCCCCGGAAATCGCCGCCCTATCTCCTCAGACGTGTCTCCTTCTGGCCTCGGTCCCTGCGTGTGGGCACTTAGATGCACAGAATCTGCTGATTCTTTACAGAGACGGGGCGTCCTGTTTTACCGTTTTCTTACACACACGCTTATGTCATGAGCCCTTTGAGTGTTCTGCTAACATATGTGTGAAGCCACCAAAGAACAAGATGAAAGAGAACCTTTGTAAGCATCTCCTCTTCCTGGCGGGCAGGTTCCACGCCAGGTGCTGTCCTAACGGAACAGACTGTTCTCCAGCGCCCCCTGCAGACGGACTCTAACATTGCCCCATGACGAGCCCTCTGCCAACAGCAGCCCCTGTGCCCCCTGCGTGGCTAACATCAGGCGGCCCCTTGCCCCTCTCCTGCCCCTGAGTCCTTCAAGAAGCTGCTTGAAAGTCCCCTCGCCCTCGGGTTGCACAGGGGCTGCCTCGCAGGGACGCTCGGGGCTCTAACCCTGGTGTCAGAGCCCCAGGTCCCGGTCCCCCTTCCAGGCGGTGGCCTGGGCAGGATTCCTCCCTCCCCTGCATTTCGGGGCCGAAAACCTGCTGCTCTAGAGGCGCGGGCATCACAGCGAAGGCTTTTCCCCCGAGGGGACAGGAGGATGCCGGGCGCGGCCGCTGGCGGGGGTCGTGTACCGCCCGGCTCAGCCCCCCCGCCAGCGTGCCCCACCACAGCGCCTCCTCTGGACACGGCCGACCGCATGGGCAATGCACACAACCCCCCAACTCCACTCCCTCCTCAGGCGCACGTGGGTCCGGATGATTCTTAAATCGGGGCAGAGACCTCATGTTAACACTGGGCTGGAGCTCGGAGAGGCACGTCCAGCTGCCTCCCCCCTCCTCACTCCCGGAGACCCTTAGCGGGGAGACCCCTGAGAGCGGGCACCGCCCCGGCTCCTCCGGGCCCCGCCGACTGAGGGGCTTGGCAGGTCTCTGTTTGCACCCTCAGGAGCCCACATCGCATCGTTGACCCAGATTCAGCCCCCGTGAGCAGGAAGTGGGACGATGGGGGCTGCTACCTTCGTGGCGTGCGTGAACCACAACTGAAGATCTGCATCCTGAGGTCGTGGGGGGGGGGGGGCGGGGGAGATGTACAAGTTCAAGGTGGAAGGAGCAGCGAGCTCTCTCCCCAGTAACTTTCCTCCACCTGCTCCCTGCCCCCACCCCCCGGCCCTGTGCCCTGTCCGTGGGTGGGAGGCATCACCCCGGGGTGAGCGGGTGCCACTTGGGGCTCATGGAATTGAGGGGGGTGGGGGGCAGGCATCTTGACTTTTGTGGGGAACATTACTGAACTCTTATTGCATGAAATTCCCAACAAAATTCCCCCAAGAGTCTCCCAGTTAAAAGGTCTTGGTCTCAATTTACCCTGCCTGGCACCCTGGGGCCTTGGGAGCTGGTGCAGTAGGATATCTTAAAGGGCGGCATGGTGTTTAAGGAGGAGAGGAACGTGGGAGCTGCTAGCATGGCGCCTGGCTCTCAGTGGACACCCCCAAATGGTGGTGATGGTTGCACTTCGGATGCACCTGGTGAATGCGTATATTAGCCAAGAGCTGGGTGCTCTGTGGATTTGTTTTCTATCGCTGGCAACACAAATTGGCTTATAATAACACCAATGTATTCTCTCAGATTTACTTCTGTAAATCAGAAGTTTGGCACAGGTCGTCACATCAGGCTAAAATCAAGCTGCCATCACAGGGCTCTAAGAGAGAACTCACTTCCAAGCTCCTTCAGGTTGTAGGCAGATCCTAGTTCCTTGTGGTTGTAGGACTGATGTTCCCATTTCCTGGCTGGTTGCCAGTGGGGGGCCAACCGCAGGTCCTAGTGGCCTCTGCCTTTGTCTTCACATCTCAGAGGCAGCAATAGCACATGGGAGTTTTCTCACCTTGAATCTCTACACCCTCCCCTCCTGCCACAGCTCTTTCTGCCTCAAGCTAGAGCAAGTTTCCTGCTTTAAGAAACCATGGGACTGCCTCGGGCTGCGACTCGAGAATCCAGCCGTCTTCCTGGATGAAGCTCTCTGGCCTTCACCACATCTGCAAAGCCCGTTTTGTCCGGTAACGTCCTAATTCTAGGGTCCAGGCGTCAGGGCAGGGACACGCCTGCAGGGTCACTGCTCAGTCCCCCACACTCTGCAGTGGATTCTGTCCCCCTGGGGAACTCCAGCTCAGGGAGACCCTGAGCTGGGAAAACAGAGCTGTCCTTCCTTTCAAAAGGCATTCGTTGATGCTGGGGACTCGTCGAGTACTTAGAAGAGAAATTAGAAATGCTGACATCACTGAGAGGAAAGAGGAGGCAGAGACACGGACTGTGGGACTTACTATGTGTCAGGGGCACTTTTTGCATTTTCTCTAACGTACAAGGCCATCCGTGGTGCAGATGGGCAAGCGGAGGTTGTGTAACATGCCCAAGGTCACCCAGCTTACACACTTCCCTCAAGACTCGCCCCCTCTTTCCTCTCTGGTCTGAAACACTCGGGGCACCCCCAGTCCACGGAGGGCAACCCACACCTTCGGGGACCATGTCCTGGACCCTCCCCCACAGCGATCGCGTCCCTCTCCCCCCAGAAGGGGAGGCTGACTGCGTCTGTGACCTTCCGGAGGGCCTTGGGGGTTTCCTGAGGCAGCTGGAAGGGGCAGCTGAGTGGCCTGCAGTGCCCGGTCTGGGTGCCCCCAGTTCTTTGCAGAAACCAGGGGAGACAGTGGTGAGGACGAGGGGGCGCCGGCCCTGAAAGCCTCCTCCGGGGGAATTTACATGCTGCCGTCTGCCCAGGTGTCTGCTTCCTCTTTTTGATGGCCCCGCGAGCTCACAGATCCTCCCTCAAAGGGGGATGAGCTGGGGCTTCGGGCTACAGCCTAAGAGAGCCGGCTGCAAGTGAGGGCTGCAAGTGAGGTGCTAGCACAGGGTGGGGAGCCACGTGAGAAGGCCCGGGGCGAAAGGCAGACACATTCAAACAAGAACGCACCCGTCCTAAGAGACAGCCCCTCCGGGCACTGGCAGCAAATAGCTCCTTAAGGATGACCCTTGCCCCTGGAGCGGGTGCTGGGTCCCAGCCGCCTTCACGGGGGAGGCGTGCGCATTCCTGTATTTACTCCTCGCAGCCTTGGCGGTGCGGGAGGCCCAGGGCCTGAAGGAGTGCGAGGTGGCCAGGTGCAGAGCGGGGCTCAAAGGCAGATGCGCCCTCCCCCGACTCTCAGCCAAGCTGCTCCCCACCGGGGCCCCCGGAGCCGCAGGGCCTGAGCCCGGGGCCTCCCCGTGTCCCTCCAACGCTCCTGCAGTGGGTTTCCTGCCCCCCGTCCCCAAGTTAAACACGCGGAGCCTCAGAAAGGCCGAGGGCCTGGAGCACACGGGAAGGAGGGAGAGATGGTGCCGAGGCCTCGCTGGCTGGCGGGTCCGTGCGGAGTGGCCCCGCATTGGTGTGGGCGCGTGGCCTGGTGTCTGAGGTCCCAGGAGGCTCCCGGGCTCCTGCTCCTCTGCCCGCTGAGGGTGGGGAGGGCCGCTGGCACCCTCCTGCCCCCAGTGGCAGAAGAGGGCAGCTGGGGGCGGGGGACCAGGCCTGCAGGGGAGGGCAGTTAGGTGCGGCTGGGCTGGCCGAGGAGAACGGTTTGTTGCAACCGGGCCTGCCTGAGAGGGCAGCTGGGGTGACCAGGCCTGCAGGGGAGGGCATTTGGGGGCATTCAGGCCGGCAGGAGAGAGCAGTGGCTTCCAGCTCAGGAGGAAGTGACTCAGACCAGTGGCGGCTCAGCATGCAGGCCTTCACTCAGCGCCTCCATCCTGCCCCGCTGGTCCCGCGGCCACCTCCTGCCTTTCCGGCGACCCTCGCCCTGACGCTGGTGAACTGTGGCCCTCCTGCCCTCGGCAGAGGGGCGGAGGGCAGGAGGGTTTATGACATCTTCCAGGCCGTCCTCACCCAGGCCGAGGCAGCCCGTCCCTCGGGGCAGCAGGAGCCTCTCGGCGATGCAGGAGGCACCCCGGCGAGCCGATGTGGCTGGGGTTCGGCCCGCAGCCCGGGGACAGGGCTGGCGGGGACCCCGGTGGGCGCTTCCCTTGATCAGCTCCACCTGCTTTCAGGTGTGTGTGTGTGTGAGTGTGTGTGTGTGTGAGTGTGTGTGTGTGTGAGTGTGTGTGTGTGTGAGTGTGTGTGTGTGTGTGTGTGTATGTGTGTGTGAGTGTGTGTGTGTGAGTGTGCGTGTGAGTGTGTGTGTGAGAGTGTGTGTGTGTGTGTGTGAGTGTGTGTGTGAGAGTGTGTGTGTGTGTGAGTGTGTGTGTGAGTGTGTGTGTGTGTGTGTATGTGTGTGTGTGTGTGTGTGTGAGTGTGTGTGTGTGAGTGTGCGTGTGAGTGTGTGTGTGAGAGTGTGTGTGTGTGTGAGTGTGTGTGTGTGTGAGAGAGTGTGTGTGTGAGTGTGTGTGTGTGACTGTGTGTGTGTATGAGTGTGTGTGTGTGAGTGTGTGTGTGTGTGAGAGTGTGTGTGTGTGTGTGTGTGAGATTGGGAGGGACAGCTGTAAAGAGGAGATCTGCCTTCACCGAGGGAGAAGGATAACATCAGCTGCTTCTGGGGGGACCCACATCAACCGAAAGCTGGGGGGCCCTAAGTCGATCTCCTGGCACCGATCCCCTCACATTCAACCAAGCCCTGCCCATCCTGCTTCCTGCATGGCTCCTGGGGGTGCTCCCCCCGCATCGCCACCCTCCCTGCCCTGGTGCAGAGCTCACAGCCTCTCCCTCTCAGCTCCTCCCTCCTGCCTAGCACCTTCACGAGAGGGTCCTTCTGACACGTAGGTGGACTTGGGGCCTGCCCTCCACGAACCCCCAGATCCCGTGTGTCACTTCTGTTCACCAGAGGGCAGGGCTCTCGCCTCCCCAGCCGCCAGCCCTGAGCCTGGTGCAGGGAGGATGCTGGGTAAGCGTTGGACGGGCGGAAACAGCAGCCTGGGGTTCAGAGCTCAGTCAGACGCGTAAGGTGAGAGGATACGTCCACAGCTCAGAGTTTCCCACGGGTGGTCTTGAAGGGACACATCAGTCACCGCTGTTTCACTGCACGCTGACACTTTATTGAAAGCCAGGGGCCATTCCACAGAGCAAGGAGCCCAGGGGGGCGGCCTGGGGAGGGGAGGGGTGAGAGGGGGGTTGGTAGGGTGGGTGGGCGTCTCAGGATTGGTCACTTGCTGTAGGTCTTGGAGCCTGGATCTGGGAGGCCCGGGAGGTCCTCTCTCAGGCCAGAGCCAGCCGGCTGGTCCTCCTCTTCACTCGCTGCTGACTGCCCATCCTTGGCTTCATCTGAAACATGAGGGCAAGGCTGGTCCGATCCTGATCCGACTTCTCCTCCCTCACTCATTCTTTCTGACCCGAAGAGACCCAGGCTCTGAGGGGCATTCCCTACACATGCCCTGCAGGGGGCCTTTTCAGATCGCTGGCAGGAGGGACCTGGACGGCCAGGATAGGACTCGGGTCATCGCCAGAGAGCCTTGGGTCTTAGAAGGCGGGAGTGGGATTGAGAGTCTGGAACATGTCGGACGAGGTCACTTCCCTGCTGAACGCTCCACTCTCACTGGCCTCCCTGCCAAGACCTGTTGTCATTCTGCAGAGCTCAGCTCAGCACCACCTGCCCTGGAAGACCCCCTCCCCCCCATTACCCCCCCTCTCCGGCCTTCCTGCAGCTCCCAGCATGCACCAGGAAGCCTAAGGACTTCCCCCGGGTTACATCACTCCCAGAAGCCTTTTAGGGCATCGCATTTATCTCGATATCCCTAGTGCCCTCATTACGGATCCCTTTATTGTCTCTGTAGCATCTCTTCAACAGGAAGTTCTCTTCAACAGGAAGTTCTCAACAGGAAGTCCATTTCAACAGAAAGAGGAAGAGTGCCCGCCTCTCCCCTGGCCAGAACTCACTCTCCAGGACGTTTGGCCAGTCTTCCAAGGGCAGCAGGGCTGAGGTGCCAAGTCCCACCTCCTCTCCCCCTTCAACCATCCCACAGCCCTCCCAGCTCCCTCTCCCCTACCCCGGAGTGTCCTGCCTCTCACTTCCCTCTCCTGCCCTCCCCCCCCCCCCAGAGCAGGAGGCCTTGGCAGTGAGGACCCCCCTCCTGTGAGCTCTCACGGGGGAGAGAGGTGCTGATGGCCTCCCAGTGCCCACTGGCTCCCAGAGGCTCGGACAGGCCCAGTGCACAGGGTGCACGCAATAGGCGCTGCGGACCCACCCCGGCCGCCCTCCCCCTGGCCCACACCAGCTCCCGGCTCCCCTACCTGCAGGCGCCTTCAGGGACCGGATGTACTTGGACCAGAAGGAGCAGTCGGCCTTTTTGAGGTCCCTCTGATTGGGGAGCCGGGTGCTGAACTCCTTGTAGTTCTCCCCGTGGACGCCTGGGACGAAGTCGGGCCAGGGGGCTGCGAGCTCGGGCGCTCTCCGCGAGAACGCGTGCGGGTAGTTGGGGTTCCTGGGAAGCGAGAAGCAGGGCACGCCCATGAGGGAGACTTTCCTTTCATCACTAGGACTCACTTCCGCTCGCACCTGGTCTCTGAGGACCCTCCCACACACTCATCCTTAGGCGTCAGAGCGGCCTTCACTGCTGCACCCCAAATGCTGGAAGAGGGGAAGGCCGACTCCCCCTGGGCCGTTTCCAGGGGAGGGAGCTGTGAGCTCAGGACCCAGCAGCACTGGTCTGGCCTTCCTGGGGATCTGGCCGCTCAGGAGGCCGCGGCCCCTCTCTGCCTGGTGTCCTTTCACCAGGATCCCATCCATCGCTAGTCTCCAGGATGCCTTGTTGGCCCACGGGCTGGTGGGTGGGGCCTAGAGCCAGCACTCTGGTCTGCTGCCTGAGGTCCCTAGGCCCCCGGGTGTGGAGGGGCGGGTCGCAGCGATGCCCCCAGCCCACTCACCCGGACCGGATGAAGTTGGACAGGAACTGCATGACTGTCAGCGCCGTGCTCTGCTCCTCCTGGGTGAACAGCCCTCTGTAGGCTGGGTGGAGGGGCAGCCCGAAGGCGTACTGAGCGTCGGCCAGCAGATCCAAGCTGAGGGAGCACGGGGAGGCGGAGAGGCAGGAGTTAAAGGAACAGCACACTGCAGGAGAAGACCAAGGAGCCCCAGCCAGATCTCTTCCCGATAAAGACGGTTCTCTTGTTACGTTTGGGCTGCCTCTGCGGTGCTGACCTGCTGTCCATGCCCCGTGGGACAGACCTGTGGCCTAGCCATGGGCTATGATTGGACGGCCATTCTCAGTGCCCAGCGCCCACCACTCCTGGTCCCTTCCCTCTGTCCTCAAAGCCAGCAAGAGTGATCACGTCCTTCCCCCGCCCCTCTGGCCGGCTTTTCCCTCTGCCGGCCCCCCACCTCTCTCCTCTAAAGGATCCGTGTCATTGGCGTGGGCACCTGGGTAATCCCGGACAGCCCCTGTTTCAGGGCCCCTCACCCCGATCACTTCGACCACGTCCCTTTGCCATGAAAGGGGCCACAGTCCCGGTTTCGGGGGACTGGGACGTGGGCGTGTTGAGGGGCCGCTGTTCTACCACAGCGGCCTCGTCCCCCGCTCCCTCCGAAGGAAGCTGCCTCCCAGAGGAGCAGACTCACGCTCAAACCCGAGCGCTCCATTCAGACCCCAGCCTGGCCGCTCCGTGTCTGCGGACCTTGGCTGAGCCCCCCTGGGCCTCGGTGTCCCTGTCCGTACGTACGCGGCGTCGCAGTCCCTGAATGGGGCTTCACCATAAAGTGTTCCCACTCTCTGGCCCAGTTTCCGGCCTCTTTTTATTTTCCCATTTCCCCCCGAGAGAAACACCGCAAGCTTAAGAACGGTGAGGGGGTGTGGGGTCTTTCACCCGGGATTCCACGGGGTTTCTGAACACCAGGAGGTCCCCGATGTCACCTGTGGAGTGGCGTGACACGGGACATGAGCCTCTTTCTCTCGAGAGAGGGGTCATGGCCTTCGGCACACCCTCAGGAAGGTCTGTGCCGGTGGCTGCTGGTGTCCGCTTCCCCGCTGGCTCTGCAGGCTGGTGAGGATGCCCCTCGGTAGCATTTGCCGATTTCCACGGTGTAAATACTCCCGCCGCAGACGACGTCACACAAGCCACGTGATGCCATGGACCAGGGAGCTGGGGAAAGACCCGCTGCACGACGACGGTGCCGGCCCACGGCCACCTTGACCCCAGGAGGCCATGGAGTACCGCTTAGGCCCTCGCCCGGCCCGGCATCCCCGCCCAGCCCTGTCTTCCTCTGAGAGCCGCTGGTCTGAGGACTTCTGCTTCGCTTCCCTCTGCAGGGCTGGTCTTCATCAGGACACGGGAGTTGTCCTGAGCAGTTTAAGGCAGCCGTCTGGAGGAGGGGCCGACACTGTCAGTGCCCCAGCTCCGGCCGGAGCTCCGCTTGCCCCACGAGGGACCCTCCTTCACGGACACGGGGGCTCCCCAGGCCGCACAGGGGCTGAGACGGTGCCATGGAAGGAATGCACCTGACCGTGGCTGACAGTGGCCTGTGCTGGGAAGTGGGGCCGAGCCGGCCCCCCCCCCGCCCCCCGGCGGTGAGGAGAGAGAGGGTGGGTCTCCCTTGCATCACGGAGTTGGCTCTTCTGAGGGTGATGGGTTTAGGAGGCTCGTGCTGCGGAAGGCCCTGCGCCCGGCCCGTCTGGGTGGGCTGATGTGAGAGCCTGCTGTTCCGGAAGTTTCTTTCCCTGTGGCTCTGTCCGTAGGAGGAAGTTCGTTGACCTAATCCCCATAAACTACACCCCCCCCTTATCTCTAGCCGGCATCTCGATAGCTTCCTGCGGGGGTGGGGGGGGTGAGGGGGGTGGGGAGCAGGAGGAACGGAACCCGGCCACTTCCCACGCTGTTGCTTCGAGGCCGGAGGCTTTGCGAGGTCACTCGCACACAGAGGCCGGGAGTGTGCTTCTCTGGACATAGGACACTCACACAGGCCCACGTTCTGCCCACGAGCGAGTGGGCAACGGCTTCTGTTCTACAAAAGGGCTCATCACACAGTTCTTTAAACAGTGAGCGCCCAACCCTAGCCAGTGTGGCTCAGTGGATAGAGCGCCGGTCCTCAGACCGAAGGGTCCCGGGTTCGAGTCCGCTCAAGCGCACGTACCTCGGTTGGAGGATGGATTGGAGGCCCTGGTCAGGGTACGTGTGGGAGGCAACCAATCTATGTGTCTCTCTCACATCGATGTTTCTCTCTCTGTGTCTCTCTCCCTCTACCTTCCACTCTGTCTAAAAATCAATGGGGAAAATATGGGTGAGGATTAATAAAACAAAAAAAATTTTTTTTTAAGTGAGCACCCTGATTTACTTAAAATAAAACAACACCATCCCCGGTGCCTGTGATGAATGAGGCTCAAGGAGAATGCACGGCACAGCTGTTCTATAGCAGGAAACCCAGTGGCCAGTGTCAGAAAGCGACCCCCTTCCATCTTCGCTGGGAAATAATCTCTTATCCACACAGGACTCGTCGGCCTGAGCAGCGGCCCCGGGTCAAGACTCCAGCCACTTGTGCTTTCCTTCGGTTTGCTAATTCTGACGAACTCACCAAGACCGTCCACAGGAAGATAACGCCTGGAATGTGAGCTGTTAAGAGCCTCCGGAATGCACAGAGCTCTCTAGAATGCGGTGTACTGCATGTCCTCCGTCTAGAATTTATGGCCTTGTTTTCCAGGGTCGAGACAACTTATAAAGATGGAACATTGCTGTGTCCTTAGTCATTTTAAGCTTTTTCCTTCTTCTTCTCCTCCGAACCTTGTTTTTCCTAAAGAGAAACTAACCCACAATGAACAGCTTCGAGGCGCCAGGTGTTTAATGCCCCGTGACCTGAACCTTCCCACCAGGAAGCAGCTGTCACTGTACCCATTTCACAGGTGAGGACGTTGAGGTACAGGAAGCTGCTCAAATGAAGAGAACTCCTCAGTGGAAAAGATGGACTTAACCGCAGAAAACGTGTTCTTCCACTGTATTGAGCCACTTCCTGTATGGAGTGGTTCCACTTCCTGTATGGAGCCTGGGTAGATTCTTTTTTTAAAGATATATATATATATATATATATATGTATATATATTATTTTTTTACAGAGAGGAAAGGCGAGGGATAGAGAGCTAGAAACATCGATGAGAGAGAAACATCGATCAGCTGCCTCCTGCACACCCCCCACCGGGGATGTGCCCACAACCAAGGTACATGCCCTTGACCGGAATCGAACCTGGGACCCTTCAGTCCACAGGCCATTGCTCTATCCACTGAGCCAAACTGGATCAGCTGCCTCCTTCACACCCCCCACTGGGGATGTGCCCGCAACCAAGGTACATGCCCTTGACCGGAATCGAACCCGGGACCTTTCAGTCTGCAGGCTGACGCTCTGTCCACTGAGCCAAACTGGATACGGTAAGCCTGGGTAGATTTTTAATCCCAAGCCCTACCCGTGGAAAAGAAGTCAGGTCTTTTCTCACAGAGTTTGCCCCTCGGTGTCAGGACAAAGCTCCCATCTGTAAGGAGGTGAGCCGCCCCAGCCCGTGGGCCCGGGATGCGATGGCGGCGGTCGGGAAAAGGCGGTGATTTACTGTGGTTTGTTCAGCGGCGACGCCAGGAGAGCCGATGTGCGCTCCCAGAGCGGAGGCACGAGGCAGACGGCTGGACCCTCGGGCACACGCATCTATTTCAGCCTGTAGGTCTGAGCCGGGGACCAAGGAGAGGGCCGGGGCTCCAGGGCAGCGCGAGATAACGTGCCAACAATCCGTGTCTGTGACTCCCTCATGGATGCGATGCCTACTGCAGCGAGGGCAGCTGCCCAGCGCTGGTGCAGGGAGAGGACGCAGGCGGGAGCGCTGCCAGGGACGCGTCCCGATGGACAAGAGCTACGGGACACGCAGCACTTGCAGTTCACGGGCCCGTCTGCTGCACACGCCCGTCACCACGGAACCCTCCCAAGCAGGCACCCCGCGCCCACCCCCTGTTTCAGATGAAGAAACGGAGTCACCGAGGAGGTTATGCCTAGGTCACCGAGCTCGTAAGAGTCAGAGCAGGTTTCCAGCCACGGTGGTCAGCCCAGAGGCGCTGCTCTCATCCGGACCCTTCCCGCCTCTGTGCACAACCACTTTTTCTGCATCTGGCCCCCAGAATGCCAGGAGGCGAGAGGTGGACGGCACCTTAAAGGTGACCGAGCACACTGCCTTTTATACCTCTCCAAACGGCGTGACCTTGGCGTTTCCCCCAGGTTCCGTGTTAGACAGCGGGCCTGGGGCTGGAAGCCCGGGCCCTTCTGCCCGCCCTCCTCCTCCCTGGCTCTGGGTGCTGGGTCCCACAGAGCCCGGCGAAGGCTCACTGCGCATGGCCTCCCTTGCCCGTCCGATGGTAACACTGAGCCCCAAGGATAAGGTGACCAGACGTTCTGCTTTTGCGGGACAGTCCCGATTTTTAACCATTTGTCCCGAGTCCCGCAGGACTTTTTAAAACAAATTGTTAAAAATCGGAACTGTCCTGCCAAAAGCGGGACGTCTGGTCACCTTACCCAAGGGGCCTTTGGACTAGAATGGAAAGGACCCACTCCCCGCCTGTCCAGGGAGGTGGTCGCCTCACCCTCTGCTTTCAGAGCCTCATACCTGTGGACTGGCCTACGAGGGCCTCCTCCCCGTCAGTGACTGACACTGCGATGCCAGGGACTTCCTGCGTCTTTTCTTTGGCTTTCCCTTCCTACAACACCGGGGAGTACAGGGGCTGCTGCTCCTACACCCATTTTTCAGACGATGAAACCGAGGCTCACAGAGGTTAAGGGATGAGTCCCCCTGTCACTGAGTCAGGACTTGTCCCTCAGTCCCGCCCTCTTTTCTCCGCCACCCTGTGGATCTCAGAAGCAGAAGCAACAGGTACCTCCCACCAGACCCTCTCCGTTTGCCAGCCCCTCCCCTTCCCGTGGCCGCACAGCCCCCTTACCCCCCGTGGCCACCCTGTCCCCTTACCCCCCGTGGCCACCCTGTCCCCTTACCCCCCGTGGCCGCACAGCCCCCTTACCCCCCGTGGCCGCCCTGTCCCCTTACCCCCCGTGGCCGCACAGTCCCCTTACCCCCCGTGGCCACCCTGTCCCCTTACCCCCCGTGGCCGCACAGCCCCCTTACCCCCCGTGGCCGCCCTGTCCCCTTACCCCCCGTGGCCGCACAGTCCCCTTACCTGCCGTGGCCGTAGCTCGGGGGGGCGTGGTACATGAACACGTTCCCGCGGGCCCTCCTGGCCCAGAGGCGGGCCATGTCGATGACGGGGCAGGTGATGAAGTAGTCCCTGGAGGAAGGGGGACAGCGGGGGGCCTGGTGACAGCTGTGGGGAGCGAGGCCTCTCCCAGGCACCGTCCCTGGGCCGCCACGCCCCTCGCCCAGCCAGTCCTGCAGCGAGCACAGGCCGGTCTGTGTTATTTAAGGCTGCCGTGGTCACACGCTGGTGTCCACGGGGAAGCGTCCCAGGACCAGGAGACGTGTAGACAAACATCTCAGAGCATCAGTGTCACTTAGCGATTTGGGAGCAAGGCTTTTTGTGATAAAACCGGCGAACACCGCAGCCGATGGAGCAGAGCAAACAGCGCTGCGCGTTTTAAAAGGCGGAGCTCAGGGTGCTTCATGCCCAGGATTCCTCAGACCCGAGGCTCTGGCCCCAATATCCCTCCCCCGGGGACATGTGGCAGGCAGCGTTTGGGACTTTTTTGGCGGTTACAGCTGGAGGTGGAAAGGTCTCATCTAGTCGACCAAGGCCAGGAATGCTGCTAACATAAACATCCTCTGACACACAGCACAGCCCTCCCCGGAAAGAACGTTCAGGTCCACATGTCAGCGGCGAGGAGGGGGACGTGGGTCAAGCCTGCTCCCCTTGGGGTGACGGGAATACGTTTCAGAAGCCCGCGCTGGCCACCGCGGGCCCTGCGCGGGGCAGCAGGGCTGGGAGCTGGCGAGGGGCTGGCCTGGCTGGAGCCGGGCCACCAGGCAGCTGGCCTGGGCCACCAGGCTTTGACTCCCACTCAGCCCTCCCTGCATCTCCTGACTCTCCTTCCTCAGCGGAGAAATGGGCCCGAACCCCAGCCTCTCTCACGCCCTGAGTGGCCCCCCGGTGCCAGGGTGCCTGGGCGGGGGGTGGGGGCGGGGGGTGGGGGACTGTGTGCTCCGGTCTCACCGGGTGGCGTTCTCCAGCGCCCGGGAGAAGGAGGCGTAGTCGTCGGCGGAGTGCTCCAGGGAGTAGTACCACGTGGCGGCGGCCAGCACGCCCGGGTCCGCGTCCTCGCCACCCAGCGAGTTCTGCAGCGCCCGGTAGAAGGCCGTTTTGCTGCTGGTCCGGCCTTGGCTTTCCTCAAATTGCTGAGAGAGCGAGAGCGAGAGAGAGAGAGAGAGAGAGAGAGGAAAGTTCCCCGGTCAGATCCTGCAGGGATTCCTCAGAACCTTGCTCTGGAGTTTTCTCTCCGGGAAGCAGGGGGGCGTGGCTTCCAGCCCGTGGCTCACACCGCTCGGCGTGGATCCCAGCTCCCGCTGTGTGGTCGTGAGCCACGGGCTGCCCCCGGTGCCTCCTCCCGCGCCCACGCCCACGCAGGGCGGTGTGAGGACCACAGGTCAGTGCCGTGGTCATCACTCGGTGCCTGGCCCGCAGGGCGGGAGACTGCATTGCGAGCTGACGGTCGCACCCTGTGCCCTCCCTCCCGGGACTGCTCATGTCACCTGTGCCCTCCCTCCCGGGACTGCCCGGCTCGCCTGTGCCCTCCCTCCCGGGACTGCCCGGCTCGCCTGTGCCCTCCCTCCCGGGACTGCCCGGGTCGCCCGGGCCGGGGGAGAGCTGAGGTTGAGCTTGCCCGTGGCCTCAGCCAGCGGGCAGGAGGGCTGGCTGTACTTTCCCGCGGACACGGCGGGCCCGGCCTCGGAAAACAAGCTCCCCGTGCCCGCGGGGCCGTGTTCCGGTGGGCGGAGACGGAAAATAAGCAAATAACGGTGCAGCTCAGCAAGGACAGGTGCGGGGATGGGAAACTGCAGCATGAGAGCCGAAGGGCAGGGTGACCTCGAATAGGACGGCCGGGGAAGTCAGGTGGCTCCCTGCGGACGTGTGTCCACATGGGAGTACCCTTCTCCCCTCCCTCTCTCCCCCCTCTCCTTCCTTTCTTCTCTCTCCTGCTCCCTCTCTTCTCCTTTTGCCCCTCCTTTCTTTCTGCCTCCCTTTCTGGTGCCCACGTCCCTCCCGTCTGCACTAGGGGGACTTGGGGGGACCGTCTGCACCCCCCCGCCAGGACTCGGCGTCCTCCTTTCTGAAAAGGAGGCGGCAGGACGCCAGGGCCAAGCTGTGCCTGTGAGGTCCAGGCCCCTGGCCCCTGCCTGGTCCTAGGATGTGTGTTTACATATTTCCAGCTTCTGTGTCAGCAGCAGCATGAGTGAGTCTGTCTGTGGACGGCTCCCAGCAGGCCAGGCTGTGGGAGGAGGGAAGGAGAGGATGTGACCAGGCAGCAGGCCCGGCGACACTCCCTCAGAGCGTCCTGTGGGCTGTGAGCTGGCTCTCCACGAAGCGGACAGCGCAGGGGGTGGGTGGCTGACCCCGGGGTGCCCATGCTACAGGGGATGAGGGAGGGGGAACAGGAAGAGGGTGCAGGAAGGGCTTTGCTGGAGCTCTAGCTAGAACATGCATTTCTTAGGAGATGTCTGAAGCACATGTGGCCAAATATGAAGAGCTATTAAACCTGGTAGAGAACACACACGTGTTCATCATGTCATTGACTTGCGATATTTTTTTTTTTACCATGATTGATTGCAAGAAACACATCTATACATACATTAATACACACACACACACACCCTGAAATAGCTTCCATGGCATCTAATACATACAGAATACACGCACACACATAACACCTGAAATAAGCTTCCGTGAACTTGCGGTGAGTTTCACACTTGGGGAAGGGTATCTGAGCTGCTGAGATGAGCTGGGCGTGACCTTGCCTGCTGGTCCATGTTTTGGAGATGGCTGGGGACCCCAGCGCCGGGGGACCCCCATCTCTATTCTCGGCAGGGAGGGAAGCATGGATGCTGTCCCGGGTTTGATTACGGAGTCCGCAGGAGGGCGCGGCCACCACGTGAGCGCCCACCTGCTGTTCACCGGCTGTAATTACAGGCGAGCTCTGCCTCCCGGGCGGGCCTGCTGCCGGCGGGGTTTCGCAAGGGGCAATCCAGAATTGGCATGTCCTTACCGCGTGGTTTTGTTATTTACTTATTTTTTTACTTTAAAAAAAATGTTTTTATTGATTTTATAGAGGAAGAGAGAGGGGGAGAGAGAGAAACATCAACGATGAGAGAGAACCATGGATCGCTGCCTCCTGCACGCCCCACCCTGGGGATGGAGCCTGCAACCCGGGCCTGTGACCTCGAACCATGAACTCCTGGTCCAGAGGTCGATGCTCAACCACTGAGCCACACCAGCCGGGCCTGACTGTGTGTGTTCAAAGGACTGCCACTCATAGGTCCGCAGCAAAGTGACAGCCCCTCGGGCACAGGGAGAGACTCCGGGGGGCTTCAGGGTGCCCTGCAACGCCTATGGCCCGGCCGACGGGGCGTGACTCTGGCCTTCAAGAGACCCCGGTTCGAACCCAGCTCTGGCGTGTGGCCTCCGAAGGCACGTTGCCCGTCTCTAACCTCATTCGGCGAACGTTCCTGTCTGTGCCGGGATGGACGTTTGCGTCAAACGACGTAGTGATTAGCGCGTGGCCGACGCCGGGTGACAGTGCACGGGACTGCCTCTCCCCGCTGCTTAGTCGGCGATTAGAAGCAGAAGCCATTTTGTTCGTCTCTGGCTTGAGAGACACGATGGAAAACTGTTTGCTTCGGGGACTTGACTTCTGTTCACGGCTCCTTCCACCAATGTCTGCGGGGTGCCGATGGGTGCAGGGGGCTGGGGGAGGGCGCGGGCACTTGGGCCGCAGCCAGGAACAGCATGGCTACCTTCTCTGCCGTTTGGGGGCTTTGAGTGGAGCTGGGGATGGGCCACGCCTGACACTCTCTGCAGCGAGAAGGACTAACTAGCCCAGTGGGTGTGGAGGGTGAGCGAGGGGCTGGCTGAGTGGCTGGCGTGGCTTCAGGAAGGACCAGGAGGGGCCAGGAGGGACCAGGAGGGGCCAGGAGGGACCAGGAGGGACCAGGAGGGACCAGGAGGGGCCAGGAGGGGCCAGGAGGGACCAGGAGGGACCAGGAGGGGCCAGGAGGGGCCAGGAGGGGCCAGGAGGGACCAGGAGGGGCCAGGAGGGGCCAGGAGGGGCCAGGAGGGGCCAGGAGGGACCAGGAGGGACCAGGAGGGGCCAGGAGGGACCAGGAGGGGCCAGGAGGGACCAGGAGGGGCCAGGAGGGACCAGGAGGGGCCAGGAGGGACCAGGAGGGGCCAGGAGGGGCCAGGAGGGGCCAGGAGGGACCAGGAGGGGCCAGGGGGGACCAGGAGGGACCAGGAGGGGCCAGGAGGGGCCAGGACGAGTGTCCTCCAGGTGGTTTGCAGCTGCCAGGACACAGTGCCCCCGAGCACCCAGGCGTCTGCGTCCATGGGGTGATGGCGCAGGGCCCACCTCCTCGCCCTCGCCGGCCCCAGCCCCTCTGCTCAGCTTCCCTGCCCGTCACTCAGCAGGCATGGCCCTCACCAGGCCATGCAGGACTGGCACCCCGCCAGGCCGCAGCCTGTCCGCCGTCCTCATCGCCCCCCGCTCTCGGTGACATCGGGCTTGACCGTGGTTTCCTTTTGGAAGCTTTTCTCCTTGGCCTTGGCGGCATCGAATTTTCCTGGCTTCCTTCCAGGCCTGTGCCAGGTTCTCCCCTGAACTCCCAACTCATGTGCCCGACGGCCAAGCCAACGCACGCCCCAGATCTGGGTGTTTCTCACCGACACCCTGGCTCTCGCCCCAACGTAACGCACGCGCTCGCCCCCCGGACCTCACCGTGGCACAATCCGGCATCTATTTCCTCTGTCTCTCCTCCAGCGTCCGTTTTCCACGGCGCTGCCAGAACGCTCTTATTTAAAACGATAAGTCAATACAATCACTTCCTAGCTGACAACATCCCAACGTCGGCCCGCCGCAGATAGAACAGAATCCCTTTTCCGGTGGCCGACGATAGCGCATCCAACACCTCCCTCTGACACGGCCGGCTTCCTCTCCCGCCCTGCCTCCATCATCCTGGGTTTCTAGCCATCGGCCTCCTCCGTCCCCCAGGCGATCTCTGCCCCAGGGCCTCTGCTGGCCCACGGCGGCCCCTCCTCCCCGTGCCTGCCTCGAGCACAGGCCCGCCCTGGCTTCCCTGGCTCAGGATGTTCCTCTTTTGCATCGCTTCCCCGCCCGTGACCGGCTCGTTTTCTCAGAGCCCTTTTCCGAGACCGGAAACCCTCCGTGGATCTGCTTACCCAGCACTGTTCTCTCCAGGGGACACCACTCCACGCGCCAGGAGCGTTAGCTGCTGGGTGATGGCGCCTTCCCGCAGAGCCCCTGCGAGAACGTGCGTGGGGTGCTTGGGTGCATCGATGTGTGGGTGACTCCCGTCCCTACTACTTGCTGTGGGTGTTGAGGGACGGGCCCCCTTCTCCATCACGCACTGTGGGCCTGTGCCCTGGCCCCCCCCCCCCCCAACGTTAGGGGCCCGTGAAAATACGTTCCTTTTCGTTTCTTTAAAAATCAGAAGTAAATGAGTGAATAACGACTAGAAGAAAGAATCCAGCCTGTGTTTTCCATACAAAAAGAAGGGTCTCGCCCTGACTGGTGTGGCTCAGTTGATAGAGCGTCGTCCTGCCGACTGAGAGGTCCCAGGTTCGATTCCGGGCAAGGGCGTGTACCTCAGCTGCAGGCACATCCCAGTAAGATGTGTGCAGGAGGCAGCTGGTCAATGTTTCTCTCTCATCGATGTTTCTAACTCTCTATTCCTCTCCCTTCCTCTCCGTAAAAAAATCAATAAAATATATTGAATTAAAAAAAAAAAAGAAGGATCTCTTACCCTTTAGGAATGCAGGGACCTGGAGAGTATGGTGCTAAGCAGAATAAGCCAGAGAAAGGCAATCTCTGTCATATGTGTCACACGGTCTCAATCACATGTGGCATCTACTGACCAAAATAAACGGAGGAACAAAGTAGATCCAGAGACACAGAAGCACGGAACAGACTGTGGGCTCTCAGAGGGAAGGCGGGGGTGGGCAGTGAGTGGAGAGTGACTGGCTGGGGAACTTATGTGCATCTATGCATAAGCCCTGGACACAGACAATGGGGGTGGGGGAGGCCTGGGGCGGGGCTGGGGCGGGAAGGAGGGTGGTCAATGGGGGGAAAAAACCCAAAGAGGACATCTGTAATCCTTCTGATTGAAGATGAATTACACAAAAGGACCCTTCCTGGCTCATGTCCATCTGTTATCAGTGCCCCCCCCCCCGCCCCCCGGAAGATACGGCTGATACAATCATGCCCTCGTTAAGGCCGTGAATGATAACTACGAGTATTTATTTTGGGGGAGAAGCCAATCCCAGGGGTCTGCAGAGCCATGGGGTTCATGAGAGGAAAGAGGTGTGGGAGGTCACCTCTGAGGGCCTGGCCGGGGGTTTGGGGGTGTGTGCTCTGAGAGCCCAGAGCCAGGAGCCGGGTAGGGTGCCCTGAGAGCTGGCGCTGTCCCCTGGGCCTGGCGCCCTCTCCGATGACGGAGGGGATGGGCGGGGCAGGCCGCCCCGTGCCCATTTGAAGGAGAAGGGACCGCCGCTCTGGCTAAGCAGCTGGCCCCGGTCCTTCGGCTGAAGGCGGGAACTTGGACCCCTTTTCTGATTTTAGGTCCTGGGCTGGGTCAGACCCTGGCCCTGCCCCCCGCGCCCTGATTGACGGACTCCGCACATCAGGGCCTCTTTCCCGGACACCTGTGTGCTCCCGGGCTCCCGCCTGGCCGGCCGCTGAGATCTGTCACCGGAGGCCGGGTTCTCCCGTGCTGGGGCCGGTGCCAGCAGCACCGCGCGCTGCCAGGGGCCGCTTGCCAACCCTCAGAAGCGGGCGGCCCTGTTTCGCCCCCCCCCCTCCCTCCCCCAGGCCCCCTCTCCGTCTGCTCCTGGCCCAGGCCAGCTCCAGGCCGAGCTCCGGGCGAGGCAGCCGCGTCCACGGGCAGTTCGGATTTCTCCTGCCTGCCTTAGGATGCGCGCTGGGAGGGGGAGGCGGCACGGCGCGTCCCGGAGCAAGTGTGCGTCTGCTCACACAGATGAATGGCCGGGCGCGGAGGCAGGCTGTCAGTGTCCCCGCAGGGAGGGAGGGAGGGAGGGAGGGAGGGGAGGAGGGAGAGGGATCCCACCCGGCGGCGGCGGTGAAGATTCCGGCGGAGAGCTGCCACTTCAGGAAGCAGGACGGAGCCCCTCCGCGTCTCGGGCGGCCGGACGCTCCCGGTACGTGGTCCCCGTGGCGGGTGCCAGAGGGCTCCGTGGGTGGGCCACAGCCGGGAGGGGTGGCAGGTGAGGGAGGGCCCCGAGGGAGCTGACGGAAGTCATCCTCACCCGCCCTCTTTGGTCTCCGGAGTTTGGCGGGTCCGTGCTGAGTGACAGGTGGTCCAGGGCTGCACTTGGGGCAGGGGGCTCCGGCCCCCCTGGGGCTTCCCCCTGGAGTCTGGACCAGGAGTGTGTGTGTGTGGTGTGTGTGTGTGTGTGTGTGGGTGTGTTGGGCTCCGATGGTATTGATGCGGGCTGGCATGAGGAGGAAGCGTGGTGTGTGTGTGTGTGAGTGTGTGTGTGTGAGGGTGTGTGTGTGTGTGTGTGTGAGGGTGTGTATGAGTGTGTGTGTGTGTGAGTGTGAGTGTGTGTGTGTGAGTGTGTGTGTGAGTGTGTGTGTGTGTGTGTGGTGTGTGTGAGGGTGTGTATGAGTGTGTGTGTGTGTGTGAGTGTGAGTGTGTGTGTGTGAGTGTGTGTGTGTGAGTGTGTGTGTGTGTGTGTGTGTGTGTGTGAGTGTGTGTGTGTGTGAGGGTGTGTATGAGTGTGTGTGTGTGTGTGAGTGTGAGTATGTGTGTGTGTGTGTGTGTGAGTGTGTGTGTGAGTGTGTGTGTGTGTGTGTGTGTGGGTGTGTGTGTGTGTGTTGGGCTCCGATGGTATTGATGCGGGCTGGCATGAGGAGGAAGTGTGCTGTGTGTGTGTGTGTGTGTGTGGGTGTGTTTGGGGGTGTGTCTGCCACAATTTGGAAAATCGTTCTCGGGTCCAGGCAGGTGCCTCAGTGATCGGACGTTCTGTGCACGCCTCTTGCTTTCTCTGGATAATTCTCAGGGCAGGGACAATAGTTTTGAACGCAGGTCACAACAGCACAGTGAAAGAACTAAGGAGCGTGGCCGGTGTGGCTCAGCTGGTTGGGCATCGGCCCCGGCACTAAGAGGTCACGGGTTTGATTCCCGGTCAGGGCACATGCCTGGGTTGCAGGCTGGAATCCCAGAAGGGGGCGTGCATGAGGCAGCCAATTGATGTTTCTCTCTCATGGATGTTTCTACCTCCCTCTCCCTTCCTCTCTCTCTAAAAAAAAAAAAACCCACAAAAATAATAAAAACTATTTTAAGTGCAAAAGACTAATATTTATTGAGCACACCCTATTTGCCAGACGCTGGTGCATATCTGAATCCTCTCAATCATGAGGGTGCCCATAGTCATCTCCCCATTTTACAGATCGGGAAACTGAGGCCCAGGCTGTAAGGGAACTCGGATGCTCCTGATTCCAATCCAAGGGCTCTCTCCCCGCTCTGCCGACAGACAGCGTGGGGACAAGGTCCTGGTGGACTCCTGCATCGCTGGCCCTCGGGGTCCTGCAGTCGGTGTCACCTCTGCGGACAGTGTGCAAGGAACTCCATCATAGTGACTCCCTTTCCCGTGTTCTCTCTTTCCTGACAGTGAGCTCCATGAAGGCAGCTGGCATTTGTATTAGCACCCGGACTCTGAGCCGGGGTCTGGCACAGAGTAAAGGGGCGCCCTGAGTGTTGGGTGATAGGCTGATAAGTGAACAGGCCAGGGTGCCGGAAACTGGACTTGACGCCCGTTCCTGGCAGATGTGGGATTCTCCGCAGTGCGGATGGCGTGGCTTTGTCTTCCCACGCGGTAACCCTTCCACGTAACTCATATAAAGCTACACTCCCGTCTTTACACACAAGGGCGGGGCGGCTGTTTTTAAAATGTGGGTGCCGCCTTCATTTCACATTGCTCTACGTCCCTGTTTTATATTTATATGTGAGTGTGTGTTTATTGGTTTCAGAGAAGAAGAGAGAGGGAGGGAGACAGAAACATCAATGGCGCAAGAGAATCATTGATTGGCCGCCTCCTGCACACCCCACACTGGGACCCAGCCCACCACCAGGGGCCTGTGCCCTTCATCAGAATTGGACCTGGGACCCTTCTGTCTGCAGGCCGACGCTCTATCCACTGAGCCACACAGCTAGGGATGCATTCTCAGTCCTTGTTCCCATTGAACACACTGTTGCAGGCCTTCCTTGGGCCAGCGAGAGGGAGGGGGCTCCTCCTCTCTCCATCCCCATGAACCCCTGGCGGCTCGCGGGCACTTTCGTTTACCCGTCTCTCTGCTCATGGACATTGGATGGCTCCCAATGTTTCACAAATAACCCGTATGCGACACGTGCCCCACGTGTCTCTCCCGTCCACACGGTGCTCCTTCCCCGAAGGCCGGCGCCGGGTGAGGCACACCCGAGGGGCTAGGGTTGGCAGGAACGACTCTGTGGTTGTGGCTCCTTCCAGTTCTGCTGCCTTTCTTTCGACAGGGCCAGGCCCCTGGGCCCCGCGGTCCGCGTGCGTCCCCACTGCGACAGAGCCAGGCCCCGGGGTCCCCATCCCAGCGGGGACAGCCTGAGGGCCGTCCAGAGCAGGGTGACGAGGAGGGGGAGGGTGGGCTTGGCGTCTGCAGGGGGAGCGCCTCCTAGCGCGGGGAGCCGCGGCCTGAGGCCTGGCTGCGCAGGAAGTGTGTTCGGCCGATACGTGAGCCGCAGCGTCCCCCCGCTCTGCCGCGTGGCCAGGCGCCAGGCACCCGCCTGCCCGGGTTTGAGAGCACTGGCTCGGAAGGCTGCTTTTCGGGGCTCCCTGCCAGGACCGGGGAGCGGCACCCCTTTGCCTCCCAGCTGCCTCTCCGCTCCCCTCTCTGCGGGCCGAGCATCCTTCACGGCACCGGTGTCCGCAGGCTGGGGCCTGGCGCTCCGGAGCCCCTGATGGGCCGGTGCTCACTGCTTCCCACGGTGATCCACTCCCGGAGCGGTCTGTGGCTGTGGCTGTGGCTGTGCTGCTCACAGTTCTGCATGCGTCTTATTTTTGAACCCCAACCTTGTGACCTCTCTCTCTCTCTCTCTCTCTCTCTCTCTTTTTCTTAGTTAATCCCCACCCAAGGATATTTTTTCCATTGATTTTTTTTAAAAAATATATATTTTATGGATATTTTACAGAGAGGAGGAAGGGAGAGAGATAGAGAGCTAGAAACGTCGATGAGAGAGAAACATCGACCGGCTGCCTCTTGCACACCCCCCACCGGGGATGTGCCTGCAACCAATGTACATGCCCTTGCCCGGAATCAAACCTGGGACCTCTCAGTCCGCAGACCAACACTCTACCGCTGAGCCAAACCGGTTTCGGCATTTTCCATTGATTTTTTAGACAGAGTCGGGGGCAGGGGGAAAGGGGTGGGGGAAAACATCGATGTGAGAGAGGCACATCGATTGGTAGCCTCCTGCATGCGCCCCGACTCGAGCCTGCAACTGAGGTCCATGCCCTCGACCAGAATCGAACCCGGACGGACCCTTCAGTCCATGAGCCTACGCTCTATCCACTGAGCCATACTGTCCAGGGCCAGTCAAGGACTCTGACCAAGGTCAGACCCTGAGGACACAGGTCCTCTGAAGCCCCTGCCCTCACCCCCCCACCCTCCCCACCCCCGCCGCACCCCGCCTACCTTCACGGCCTTCGCCCGGAGGATGAGCCCGTCGTCCTGCGAACTCCCGAGGAGCAGGTCCACTGTGGCGCGCGGCGGCCTCTGCAGCGCCCTGGCCGGAGCCTCTCGCAGGAGCCGGCCGTCCAGCACGGGGCCCCAGTAGTGGAAGGGGCCGCTCACAGCCAGGAGCTGAGGGCAGGGGAATGGCGCCGTGTAGACGGCGTTCACTCTTTTTGAAGGACACGGGGAGGCCGGGGGGCAGCCAGCAGCATCGCTTCGCTAAGCCACACGGACACGGTGCTGCCGGCCCACCTGCGGCTCTACCGGCAACCGGGCGGCAGCGGCAGGGCTGGCAGGTGGGTCAGGCTCTGAGCAGAGACTGGTCCAGGGCAGCTGCCGAGGGGACCACACCCTAGGGGGGACTGGGTAAGCTGCGCCCGGTGTGATGAGCGGGCGGAGGAGACAGTGATGGGCGGAGGAGTGGGCGGTGGCCCAGGGCAGGAGGTCACAGGCAGTGGACCTGCCTCGGCCACCGGCTTCTCGGACCTCACCGACCACTCGTGGTCCATGGCCCACTGGGGCGGGGGCCAGTCCAGGCGTATGGCCGAAGGGGCCAGGCCACCAGCTCAGAGGACAGCAGCGGCCCCTGCTGGCGGGAGTCCCCTTCACCCCGGTCAGGGCCAGCGAGAGACGGGAGGCCGTCTCCTTGCAGGTGGGAGAAGGGAGCACCAGCCGGGCCGTCTCAGGCGCAGGGGGGTAGGCCCAGCTCGGCACAGCAGCCCCGTGACCCTCAGCACGGTCCCCACCCCGGCGAGACCCTCACACCGTCACCTCACCATTGTCTCCCGCCCTCCACAGCCCACCCGCTATCCCCGAGTTACACCCCAGCTCCCTGGCGCCCTCAGCACCCACACGAGGCCCAGGGCACCCTGGTCCGTGCACAGCGCTGGGGGCGGGGGGCGTGCGGCCTCGGACGGGCCAGGTGTCTCCCTCCCAGGCCTGGTTCTCCGTTTGCAAACGTGCGGAGAGTGTCCCTTCCCCACCGGCCCACAGGTGCCCACCTTGGTCTGGGCGTCGTTGAGGGCGCCGGCGGGCGTCTGGCGGAGGCAGGATGCCATCTCTGGGGTGGGCGAGGCGGGGCAGCCGACCTCCTGGGCCAAGGCGGCCGCCTGCTGCCGCGCCCGCTCCGGGCTGATGACCGCGGCGGGGGAGAGCGCCGAGCCGCCCTGGGGAGGGAGAGACACACACGGGGCTGAGAGTCCCTCCCTCCTCCTGCCCGGCCCGAGAGAGGCCGCAGGGCACAGCCTCCGTCTCCACGCAGGAGGCCCGGACCCTGCCCGGAGGTGCCCGCAGGCCTTGGGGAGGTCGGGATGGGTCGATATGCTATCCACATGCCGTGTGATCGCGAATGGATGTCTCCTCCGCCTCAGTTTCCTCCCTTGTGGGGCGAGCACGCAGGCCCGGGCACCCCGTCTTCGCTATGAACTGAGGCTGCTTGCGGCGGCAATGCGCCGGTGGTGGCTGAACAGGGACCAAGATCCGAACTGGGGAGGGGTCTGCAGATGTGGCTCCGTGTCCCCCACCACCACCTCTGGGGGCGCCGTGGCTGTCGGCCCCTCAGGCTCAGAGAGGAAGAAGATGCCCACCCAGAAGCCCGTGGGAGCGTGGTCACCGGGAGAGCCGCCAATCACGGCAGGTGTCCCGCACGCTCCCGGGTGCCAACGCCTCCTCTCTGGGTGGGGGGAGGGGGGGCCAGGAGGAGACCAAGGCACAGAGAGGCGGGCGGTGGGCTCCGGGTCACAGGGCAGAGGCAGGGTCTGAGGCCGAGCCTCGCACGCACACCTGGCCGGTTCTGGGTGTGAGGGGGCAGTGCTGTGCCCACTGTCATGTCAGCTTCGCTGTCTGATCCAAGGGGGGGTGGGGGGGTCTTGTGGCCAGAGTCAGAGGTGAGGCCAGGCCATCGGCCCCCAAGCCGAGGGAGCAGGACGCACAGGGTGGGGGTAGGGGGCGGGGGAGTGGACCCTGTCGTGGCCACACCGGGTCCCAGAGCTCTGAGCTGCTCTGGGCTGGCAGCCTGGCCTACAGACTCAGGACGGGCTGGGCCGCCCACATGGTGAACTGTCCCCAACCCAGTCCGATAGGCCGAGGTTCCTGCGGTCTCGAGGTGTGGGCAGGTGCCCGGGAGGGGCCTGCCGTGGCTCGCTCTGAGCCCAGACTCTGTGAACGAGGGAGCTCGCGGGCTCATGGTGGGAACCAGCAGCAACGGACACAACCGCCCAGCCAGCCCCGGGCCGGGAGGTCAGGTGGTGCCCACAAACGGTGCAGGGTGACTGCCCTCGGGTTCAGCTTCCCAAAGAGCAGGGGCTGGCTTTTCTGATCATCACTGCCTGTGCTGTCTCAAGAGAACACACACACACACACACACACACACGGACACACATGCATGTACACACTGCACGCACACATATACCAGCGCAGCACGCACACATGTGCACATACATGCTCACTTCTACATATGCGCACACATGTTCATGGCTGCGTGCTTAAAGTACTCCAGGTCAAAGCCCCACATTCTAAATTGTGAGCTGACCAGGCAGTCCGTGACTGTGGGCACTGGGCCAGCGGGCTAGGGGGCTGGGGGCTGCGGGCTGGGATGGCCCCTCTGTGTCTCTGCGCTGCCCAGCTATAAAAAGCCCGAGTTCCTGAGGTGGAGGAAGTGGTTAGAGGCGGGGGTTCGCTGATACTGCAGGCGTTCAGAGGGTGTTCCTCTCCAAGCGTGTTGTTTTCCTTGATCTTTCTGCACAAAACTTCTCTCTTCATGGAAAAGCGGGGGTTAAAGAGCCAACAGTGGCTCGGCCCCCACTGGAAAGCAAGCACTGGGTGGAGCCAGGGAGCTGGGGGAGGGGTTCTGGAAGGGCCCTGCCAGGAGCAGGGGCTCTGGAGGTTGGGGGGGAGTTTCTGGGGGCCTCATCTCCTCATCTGGATGGGAGTGATAGCCGTGCTTCACAGCTGCCGTGAGGGGGTGTCCTCAGCCTGGGGTGGGTGTGGTGGGAGGATTGGTGGGTTGGTGTTGCCCTGAGGCTGGCGGGACTCTAGGATTCAGAGGAGCGAGGTCCTTCACCCTGCCCAGTCACGCCAGCTGCCCGGGCCCTGGCCGGTACTTTATCTAAATCTGACCTAGCTATTCAGTGGCAACGAGTTTCCGCTCGTTTTGTGTGTGTGTGTTCTTAACTTTAAAAATAGAGCAGGGCGAAACCGCAATTGCTGAGCACGGCCTTTTCTCCGGAGCCTCAGGCCGTGAGAGGTGCCTTGACCTCAGTGAGCCACCGGGGAGGTCACCTTGGAGAGTCCTCTGCCCAGGCACACACGCACACACACACACACAGCCACACACACACACACAGACACAGACACACACAGACACACAGACACACACAGCCACAGAGCCACACAGACACACAGACACACACAGACACACGCACACACACACAGCCACACAGACACACAGACACACACAGCCACAGAGCCACACAGACACAGAGCACACATATGCAGTCAGTCACACAGTCACCTAGTCACACACAGTCACACAGATACACACATGCAGTCAGTTACATAGTCACACACACACACACACATGCAGTCACAGTCACATAGTCACACACAGACACACACACACATGCAGTCACAGTCATGTAGTTACACACAGTCACACACACACACACACACACAGTGACAGACAGAAGCACACACTCATATAGATGCACACCCAGAAACTTACACAGACACATACACACACACATTCAGATACACACAGTCACAGACACACTCCCATGGATATACACTCCAAAACATACAATTATAGAGGGGAACACACCAGTCACAGAATACACACACACTCAGACACACACAGTCACAGACAGACACACTCACAGGGATACACACTCAGAAACACCACAATCACAGACAGGAACACACAGTCACGGGAACACACACACACACTCATATTTTCCTGAAATGGACCCCTCGGGGCTTGCTGGGGGAGCCGCTCACAGGCCTTCCACGGCGAAGTCACTACCCGCAGCCCGGATGGGGCAGTTTCTGCGGCAAATGTCCAAGCAGGGCCCGGGCTCATCCTTCGCAGAGCCCTGGCAGGCCCGGCGCGGACATGGCTGTGAGCCTGTCTCTCTACTCACAGCCCATGGTGAGTGTCACCGGCTGACACCTGTGACTGTGCCAGACTGCTCCCAGCGCCGGCGTGCAATCTGGTGTTTTGGCTGCGAGGAGGGAGTGAGAGAGGGAGGGAGGGAGGGAGGGACGGAGGCACAGACAGGAGCACCTGCCGGCCTGGGCGGGTAACGGGCGGGGACGCAGACCCCAGCTCCGACTCGTAGCTGTTTGGTTTGGGCTCTTCCTTCACCGTCAGGACCGTGACGGCTCTGGCAGCGTCCGCAGAGGGCCGTCCGTGGCCAGGCCGCAGGGAGAGGACTCTCGCGTCCCAACGTGGTGTGAGCCAGGCGCACGGGCTCAGCGGTGGTGGCCCTTGTTCCTTGCGTTGGGATGCTCTAGGCCGCACCGCGACGCACATCTTCACGGCAGATCTGTCCGCGTGTCCCGGTCACCTCCTCGTGGACCACAGGGCTACGGGGCCACGAGGTGTACTCTGCTCCCGAGACACAGAAACGTCTGAGTGATCTTCTCCCATAACATGGGAACGGTTTCCATGAAAGACGTACAGATGACCATCTTCACTGCGGGAGCGCACTTCTGTATTACGTGGTGGCATTGTAAGCAGGGCCTCTCGGCCTCTGCAGCGGCCTATGTGACAACAGTCCCGTGGAGAGGCACCTCACGGACCGGACAGCTCACCATGGGAAGCACACCCGCCTGTGGCTTCTGGTTGTACGCACGGAGCCCTGTCACCATTGCCACGATCTAATTTCAGATCATTTCCACCGTCCACAGAGCCGCCGCGTGCCCGTCAGCAGTCACTCCGGGCCCCAGGCCGTCGCTAATCTGCTTCCTGTCCCCGCAGAGCTGCCGGTGCTGAAATTCCACGTGAATGGGGCCGCCAGCCGGAGGCCTCCCGAGCCTGGCTCCCTCACTGCGCCCAGAGGGAGCGCACGCCAGCGCTCCGCGCCCTTCATAATTAAACACGGTCCCGCTGCTCCCACTCACGCTATTGGATCTCCCTCTCAGCTGCCGGGTGGCGGTGGCTTCCCGTTTTGGCTCCCAACTGCTCGCCTGCCTGCCTTCCTGATTGCCCCTAACCGCTTCTGCCTGCCAGCCTGATCACCCCCTAACCACTCCCATGCCAGCCTGTTTGCTCCCAACTTCCCTCCTCTGTCGACCTGGTCAACCCCAACCGCCTTCCCCTTCAAAGCTGATCACTTCCAACTGCCCTCCTCTGCCGGCCATCTTGCGGTGGCCATCTTGTGTCCACATAAGGGCAGGATCTTTGACGCCCCTCCTCAGATGTGTGATCTGTGGGTGGGCGGTCCCAGGCCATGGGTTGTCTTTTCACTTTCCTGAGGGCACCTTTCATGGCACAATGTGATACCCACAGAGGTGTGGCGCGGCTGGCAGGGGATATGGTGGGCGAGGGCCTGGGTCTCAGAATCAGAGCAGAAGAGAACCCAGTGGTAAACGCAGCAGCGCCTGCCCAGGCACTAGGGGCGAGTGGAAGGCCACTGGGGAGGCCACTGGGGAGGCAGGGCTGGGCAGCAAGGACCCACGGAGGAACTTGTGAACGCCGAGGACAGCGTGGCAGCCAGGACTGGACCAGACTGGCCTGAGGAGGGTCAGTCATCGGCCTGTCCCAGTGCGTTCCAGAGGAGCAAGGGGGTGACAAGGGGCAGGATAAGAGATGGTGGTGGGGGTAGGGAATTGGAATGGGGGGTTGAGAACAATTATGTGATACCTTAATCAATAAAGAAATTAAAAAAAAAAGACATGATGGTGGATCACTTCCAACTCCATGCAAGGCACAACAGAAGTCACTCCGAAAAAACAAACAAAAGGAATCCCACAGAAACAGCAATGAGAAGGCACAAACGGAACGTCCTGGCCAGTGCTGCCAAACGTCTAGCCTGAACTTGGCCTCCGCTCGAGTTCAAGGTTGAGCTGGACATCATCCCTCCCTCGCGTTGCGGGGCCACTGCAGCCTTGAGAGCCCTTTCCCTCCGCTCCCTCCTCGCTGGACCCCCCACCGCGCTGCCCCGACACGCGGGTGGGTGACCCCTGGCCCTGTCCACGGAGCCCTGAAGGCAGCACACGTTTCCCAGGCGCCCTTGTCCTCCCAGGGCTGCCCTCCCGCTGGCCTGAGGCTCTCTTTCCCGAATTCGAGGTTCATTTAAATAAAAGAACGCCGAGTCAGGGGTGGGGAACAAAGGGGTTTGTGCACGCCTGCATTGAGAGGAAGCCAGGAAGCAAACGTTGCCACATTGCAGAGCTGCAATGGCGACCTTCCCCAGCCCCGGGAGGCCCGCCGGCCCCCGGCCCCCTCAGGAAGCTGAGCTCCGGGGGCCTCCCCGGCGGAGGCAGCGGGCGCGTTGAGCAAGAGGACAGCTCTGGTGCATCAACAAGTTTGTGCAACTCCCCGGCCGCGATGGACGGTGGAAGGAAGCTCCTACTTCTCCTCCCGAGAGGAGGCACTCGGTGCTGAGAGGCCTCCCAGAGACACCCACAAAGGCCCGGAGACATCAACGCGTCTGGGGTCCTCGGCTCCGCCGCACGGACCCCCTCACCCAGCTTCGGACATGGCTCCCGAATAACCAGCGTGTCTGGAGAAGCCGTGGGGCCTGAAGGCTCCCGGGGGGTTCAGGGTGAGCCCCCTCTTCCTCAGGGAAAAGGCCATGGCCGCGAAGTGGGCTCTCACTTAGAAGGCACACCCCTCCTCTGCATTCCTTCACTCACTCAGTCATCCGCTGGTTCGACGGCTACTCGTGGATCGCCTCTTCGGCGCAAGGCGCGGTGCTCGGCTCAGGGTCACGCGTGAGACGTGAGACGTGTCCCTGTCCTCCCAGGTGTATGCTCCACTTGGAAAGGAAAGGGGCTGGCTTCCGTACCCAGGACCCCCGCTCTGTGCCTTGCACCACGCTAGCTGGTCAGACACAAGTTCCTGTGGAGCCTCCAGACCCAGGAAGGAGATGGGGAGAGCAGCACCTCGCAGACTCACAGAGAGAGGCAGAACCCTGTGAAGATCACACGGCTCCCAAATGCCTCGGACCCGCTCCTGTTCCAGACTCTGACGTGCATGTCCTGCTCCTGAGGAAGACTTCCAGGGCCTGTGTCCTGACTGGGCATCGAACTGTGACCCCCCCTCCCACCGGTTCATAGGTCAGCGCTCAACCACTGCACCCCCCCCTGCGGGAGGGCCCTTCTATCTAATTAACCGTTTCCTCTCCTTCCCACCGTCGCCATCGCCGGTAGCGGCCGCATTCCCATCTTTATCCCACTGCTCCCCACGTAAAACGGGAGCTCCCTTCGAGTGGGGCTCTTGCTGGTGGCCTGTGCACAGCTGGTTTCATTGGACAAATGAGGTTGCATTAAACAAATGATTGAATTAAGGAATGAATTTATCCTAACTCAGCAGATTCTGGGAAAATGCGTTTTTTGTTTGTTTGTTTGTTTTCAAGTTGCCCCAAAGCTCGTGCCTTCCGACAATCAGCTCACTCCTCCTTCCTGCCTCTGTGAGAATTTGGGGGGGAAATCCCGAAGGACGCCTCTCTCTCTGCCCGGCCGCTTCCCCTTCTAGGCAAGAGGCCCGCTCCGCCCGCCTTCTGCACCGTTTCCTCTGCGCCCTCCCAGGGTGCCCCGCGCACGGCGTTGCACACGGTGTCTGAGGAGGCATTTCTCGAGGACAGGGCGCCGGCTAAGTTTAGACGCGGCCCCGATGTTTTCAATCCGCCTCCGATAGCTACGCCGAGCGGGGTTTCTAAATGACTCTCCCCGGGCGGCTGAGCCCAGCTGTGGGACTCCGGACAAGTCACCCGGCGGCCCTACCTCTGCCACCCACAATCCTTAGGCCCCAGCTGCCTGGGCTTCCCTGCCTGAGACTCGCCCGGTTTGAGTGGGGAGCCATATACTGGTATTTTTGGACTATGTTTTTATTGATTTTAGAGAGAAAGGCGGGGAAAGGGAGGGAGCAATGTCGATGTGAGAGAGAAACAGCCGCCGGTGGCCTCCTGCACGCCCCTCACTGGGGATCCAGCCTACAACCAAGGCCTGTGTCCCCACCCACCGGGGATCCAACCGGCAGCGTTTCGATCGGGTGCAGGGGCCGACGCTCCACCAGCAGAGCCGCGCTGCCCAGGGCTAGATATTGTCATTTTTTAAAAAATTTAAACCCATAGAAAAATGAACATGCTACAGTGCACACACGACCTCCACCCTGTTTCCTCCCACAGTCACATTTTGCCATGTTTGCTGTCTTTCTCTTTTCCTCTTTATGTTTTCCCTCCCTTTCTCTGTGAGTGAAAATTATAGACATCCCTCGCCTCCAGGAACCTCAGCAGGAGCCTCTCTGCTAAGAGCCAGCACTCTCACCCCATCGCCACGGTGACCCATCAGCCCCATCGCCACGGCGGCCCATCAGCCCCATCACCACAGTGGCCCATCAGCCCCCATCACCATGGCTGCCCATCAGCCCCATCGCCACGGCAATCCATCAGCCCCATCGCCATGGCTGCCCATCAGCCCCATCGCCACGGCAACCCATCAGCCCCATCACCATGGCAACCCATCAGCCCCATCGCCACGGTGACCCATCAGCCCCCCCCCATCGCCATGGTGACCCATCAGCCCCATCGCCACGGTGACCCATCAGCCCCATCGCCATGGCTGCCCATCAGCCCCATCGCCATGGCGGCCCATCAGCCCCATCACCACGGCGGCCCATCAGCCCCATCGCCATGGCTGCCCATCAGCCCCATCACCACGGCGGCCCATCAGCCCCATCACCACAGCGGCCCATCAGCCCCATCGCCACGGCGGCCCATCAGCCCCATCGCCACGGCTGCCCATCAGCCCATCGCCACGGCGGCCCATCAGCCCCAGAAAATCGGCACTAACACGGCATTATCGAACGTGCGGCTTATAAACTCAAGTGCCACCCGCTGTCCCCATCCAGTCCTTCCGTCTCTCTAGTGCTCTTCCCTTGACCCAAGGGCTGGCCAAGCATCACACAGGCGACATGGTCAGCGTCCACCTACACCCGAGCTTCCTGCCGCCCCGGTCTCTCTGCAGAGGGCCTCCGGGTCACTGTTTCCAGCCTCTGCCCATGCGCCCTGCCCTCCCTGAGTCTGCGCTGGGGCTGGCGGGGTGGCGGCGTGAGGAGGCGGCGGACATTGGGAAACTGAGAAAAGAGAAGCTGCTGCTCCCTGGGCCCGCCAGCTCCAGGGGCCCTGAGCCCAGGCTCTGAGCCCCCTCCGCCCGCCTTTGAGTGAGAGACAGCATGCACCCAGAGCCTGAGCGGGGCCTGGCCGCGGGCGGAGCTGCCCGTGTCCCAGCATGCCAAGCACACATGAGTAGAAGGCTGTGCACACGAGTGCAGAAGGCCGTGCACACAGGTGCAGAAGGCCATGCACATGCGTGCAGAAGGCCGTGCACACATGTTCAGAAGGCCATGCACACGCATGCAGAAGGCTGTGCACACAGGTGCAGAAGGCCGTGCACATGTGTGCAGAAAGCCGTGCACATGCGTGCAGAGGCCGTGCACACGCGTGCAGAAGGCCGCCCCCTGGCCATCCGCGCAGAGGAGCCTGCCGGGCGCTCTGAAAACAGGAACCTGCCCCCCCCGGCCCGCGCCTGCCGCTCCTGGCAGAGGAAGTGTGTGGCGGGTGTAGCAACTGCTGCTCCTCTCGATAGCATGGGCTTGTCGGCACCCCGGGGCGGCCGGGCCCCCTGCTCCCTCTGCTGACGGAGAGGCCGTGCCGGGATCCTCGCCAGCTGCTCCCCGGGAGACCATGGCCAGCCTCTGAAGGTATCTTGGGGGACGAGGCGGGGGTCGGGGGGGGAAAACAGCTGGCAGGGGTGAGGTCTGGGAGCGGAGTCTCCCTCTGTGAGAACAGGCAGGCGGTGTCTCCGAGGCGGCCCCACGTCCAGCAGGGCGCCCGGAACATCGAGGCTCTCGGGGAGGAAGGTCTGGGCAGTTACAGGCGAGAAGGGCCGGACACAGTCCTCCCGGGGAGAGTGCCCTCCCGGGCAGCCGCACAGGCAGGCTCCCCGGCGGGCACCGGGCTCGCTCTCTCTCTGCCTCCCAGCGGCGTGACCCCGGTGAGTCACTGCAGCTGTGCCAGGCCTTTATTTTCTCTGAAAGTGAAGATCCTGGCCCCATGGCCCCGGGCGCTGGGAAGGGGGCACGGGCTGGCGTATGCAAAGTGCCGGGCAGGACACATACCCAGGAGGGGCTCGGTGACCGAGGCCAGCGCGGAGCGGTGCCCTCTGGGGGCGCAGGAGCCCCGGGAGGCTGATCAGCCGATCCCTCCGCGCTGCGGGAAGCGGGGCTGTGAAGCTGGTCTTTGGGAAATGCTGGCTTGCGTGGTAACAAAGAGCCGTGAGAACCGGTCGGCGGTGAGTGTGTGGGGTGGGGGATGAGGTGAGAGGAGGCTTGGGCAGAACTAGCATCCCCGAGGGGAGGGGGCGCACTCCACACGCTTCGGGGTGCTCGGGTGTCCAGAAGTCCCGGTGGCCAGGGAAGCGACCACAGCGTTGGGCGCGAATGTCCCGAATGGGGGGTCGCGCGTGGGAGTGGGAGGGGGCGGTGTCCCCGTGCCAAGAGGCGGGAAGGTGCCTTGCAGGAAAGGCTGTTGCCCCGCCATCCGCCGCGCGATTCTCCGAGATTACGATCATTCTTTGCTTTTGACAAATAAGCAAACGAGGCCCAGAGCGGTTCGGTGATTCATCCAGGTCACACAGCGGAGAGGGGCCCTCGGGACAGGGGGTGGGGTGGGCAGAGCCCAGGAGGAGCCAGGGCGGGGAGGGGGAGAGTGTGCCCCTGGAGCAGCGCGCTTCGTATCGGGAGAGTCCCACCCGGCGTGCTGCCAAAACCAGGGTCGTTCTACGGTTCGCCCTGCGGTGCCGGCTGCCACCTCTCTCGGGGGCTGCGGTCCTGTCCCGTTTGGAAAGGTGAGCCGAAGCCAACGTTCTGGCAGAACCTCTGCCAACCAGCCTTCTCCAGTGAGGAGCATGCTGTACAGGGATGCTCCGTGCGTCCTGAAAGGCAGGCTGGCTGTGGGTAACCTTAAAACCCCGTGGGAGCGGACAGGCCGGCATCGGTGTAGGCTCCCGCGTCTCAAACCAATCCAGCACCAGGGCAGCGAGACTGCTTCCTGGAAAGCCTCTAAGTCAGTGACCCCCCCCGCCCCACGCCCCCGTCCCCCCTCCCCCGGCCAACATTCCGGCTCAGCCGCCAGTGCGCTGTGTGACCCTGGGCAAGTCACCCTGCCTCTCTGAGTGTCCGTTTCCTTTTCTTAAAAAGAAGGTGGGCCTCCTCGCGCGTCTGTAACCAGGTTAAGTCGCACGCAGTAGGCAGGAGGTGCTGAGTGCCAAAGGGCGGCAGAGTGGCTGCTCACAGCGTCCTTCACCCTGGCCTCTGAAGGCCACCCAGAGGCGCGGGCGGCTCTGGGCAGCGGGGGGTGAGAGCTGTGGCATAAGTACACGCCTTCTCCGCGCCTCTCGGTGCCCGCTCCTGGGCCGCGGGCCGCGGGCCGTGAGGCGGGCGTGGGAAGGCGGGCGCGGCAGCGAACACACCAGCTTCCTCATAGACTGCGTCCCCCCTCGGCGTGCTGAGAGCTGGCGGCATTATTCCCAGGGGGACAGAGGGTGTGCTTCTCAGAGACTTAGAAATTATTCATTCCGGGAAACCCCAGCCAGCGTCCTGCATTCATCAACGCTGCCGGGTTTTAATTTCTCGCTTGTCATGCAGCAAGAATTTACGTCCGCTGGCGGTGAGAGGAGCTGGCGCTTAACATTCTCTTAGGAATTTCCAGCGTGTCAGGCCAGACCGTGGGTTTCTTGTAGGCAACCTGAGGGCCCTGTTAGTGCTTTTATCCTTCCATCCATCACTCGTCCATCGCCCGTCCATCACCCGTCCATCACTCGTCCATCGCCCATCCATCACCCGTCCATCATCCATCACCCACCCATCACCCACCCATCACCCGTACATCAGCCGTCCATCACCTTTCCATCAGCCGTTCATCACCCGTTCATCGTCCATCACCCACCCATCACCCGTCCATCACCCATCATCACCCTTCCATCACCTGGCCATCACCCGTCCATCACCCGTCCATCACCCGTCCATCACCCGTCCATCACTCACCCATCACCCGTCCATCACCCATCTATTACCCATCCATCACCCATCCATCCCTTCTGCTAGGAAATATGCACTGAGGCCATATCGTGTGACTGTCTTCCTCCCTTTAGCTCCTCCCTAAACGTCCCAAGGCAGTGAGTACACTGAGTCCAAACCACTTCCTCCCAGCTGGGAACGCCGGGGCGGGGGCGGTGAGAGGGGAAGGCGGGGCTGATTTCACGCCGGTCACCGGAGCCACAGGCGGACACTGTGAGGCCCCGGTGGCTCACTCCCGCTGTCACACGGCTTTGCAAACTCACAGTCCCTCTGGGCCCCTTCCAGCGGCTGAGGCTGCGGCCAGAGGAGGGCGAGGGGTGTGGGGACAAAGGTTGGAGACTCTGAGCTTCAAAAGCAGGTGGGGACTGCCCCCCCGATTGTCTTTAGGGGGAAAGGACCACCTTTCGAGGGCCCGGCCGCCCCTGGAAGCTCAGCCCTGCGCCGGGCACGTCAGCCCGGCCGCCCCTGGAAGCTCAGCCCTGCGCCGGGCACGTCAGCCCGGCCGCCCCTGGAAGCTCAGCCCTGCGCCGGGCACGTCACAAGCAGACGAGACGGTTCCTCCGACCGCCAGGCCGGACCGCGGGCGCGCATGCTGTGTGCCGGGCCCCTGCCGGGCCATGGCTTTTCATCCAGGGATGTCAGGGCAGGGACTGTGTCCTCAGGCTGTGTGCCCTGTGGGGCTTTTAGCACGCAGAGAAACAGATATGTAATGACAAACGGCCCCCAAAACAGAGCGCGCAGGGGAACCAGCTCCGTGGGGGAGTCCGGTCAGTTTAACTCTCCTTCCTGACTCACAGATGGGCCCTTTCTCCCCCCCCCCCCACACACACCCCCCGCACCCCTCCCAGACACACAATCAGCTGGAAACGTCCATCCTCCGAAATACAAGCCCCAGGCGGGGGGAGGGGGGTGCCAGGGCCCGCCCTCGATCACTACTCCGTCAGCACCTCTGCCGGCACGCCCGGGGTCCGCCCGCTGGGCGTGTCACACACGTGACCTCTGCACGCGGACTGGGGCCGGGTGAGCGTGGGCTGGTCACCGCAGAGGACAGCTGGCCTCTGCATCCCTCCCTCCGCACCCTCTGCCCACCAGCCTGGCAGGGAGGGGCCCGCCGGGTTCCCGGATTCAAATCCTGCCTCCACCTCTTACGGACTGGGGGACCAGCTGGGTGCGTGCTGGGACCTCGGTTCCTGCCATTCACAAGGCTTCACGAGAGGGGAGGTCTCTCCGGGCAGAGGGGCCCTTCGCTGTCACCAACGGGGGTCTGTCTCCGTACGGGCACGCGCACACCGTCCTCACGGCAGCGCATCGCTCACCAAACCACGGCACGCACAGACACTCAGTGCAATGATTTCCTACGGCGAGGGCACGGCAGGGGTCTGAGGAGGGATGATGGGAGGCGAGCGGAGAAAGAGCAGCCCCGCCAGCCTCACCCTGGGCACCTGAGTGTTTTCTTTACTTTTTTTTTTTTTTTAAATATATTTTATTGAGTTTTTTACAGAGAGTAAGAGAGAGGGTTAGAAAACTAGAAACACTGATGAGAGAGAAACATCCATCAGCTGCCTCCTGCACTTTCCCCATTGGGGATGTGCCCGAAACCAAGGTACATGCCCTTGACCGGAATCGAACCTGGGACCTTTGAGTCCGCAGGCGACGCTCTACCCACTGAGCCAAACCGGTTTCGGCTGCCTGAGTGTTTTCAGGAAAGACTCAGGGCGGGACACACACACACACACACACACACACACACGACACCCCCGGGGCAGGAGGCTCAGCGCAGGCAAAGGCTCCTGGGAGACAGACCCCAGGTTTCCATCACCCCGACGCCATTAGGGCCCCGCTGGTGATGCACGCGTGGCTGCCCGGCACAGAGCAGCCTTGCCGGGAAATGTGATCTAATAAGCAAATCACGGGCGGGACAGTCCCCGGGCCCCGAGGTCCCCTCGGCCATCAGCGCCTCCTCTCCCACGGACCCTGCCTGTCCCGGGACCCTCTTTGCCATGAGAGGAAAAGGCCCGCTTCCAACTCACCCTGATTCCCTACAGTGCGGGACTGCGCATGGGTGCGACCTGCCCTCAACACAGCTGTCTTTCCGGCCGTTCCCACCGGCAGTGCTTGTGACGTCAGCCGGCTGACAGGGGGTGCGGGTGCCTGGGACTGACCCCATGCTCGCCATGGCTTTTGGCGGAAAACGTGTTCAGGGTCCAGCAGAGCCACAGACAGGCCCGTGCCGTGGGCGGGGGGGGGCCTCTGTGTATGAAAAGCTGATCTAGGAGAGGAAGAAATGGGTGTGTGTGTGTGGGGGGTCACTTCTGATTTCCATGAGGTAGGAAGCCAGACCCCACTTCACGGACCTCAGCCAGGTCTGGGCAGCGAGGGCTCTGGCCCAGGCGTGCGCCCGTCTGCGTGGGGACAGCCTCGGAGACCCCCCTCGCGAGCTCATCCCGGGACCCCTGCTCGCTGATCCTCCCTGTGAAGGCCCAGCGGGGAAGAGAGGGCTGTGCCCGTTTTAAAAAAATACAGCCAAGGGAAAGGAGTGTAGCGGTTTAGTAAGGGGAACGCTGACTTTTTCCCCAGCGCCAACCGGCCCCCGAGCGGGCTTCCTTCTACGGCCTCTGACAAGGACCTTCACACATTTTATAGGACACATCTCCCAGGCCTGAGGGGAAAGCCGAGCCTCCCCGTCTGCCTGAGAGGATAGGAGATCCCCTTCCGGGCACAGAGGCTGGGGCTCAGGACGCAGGCTCAGGGCCCGAGTGCCGGCCTGAGGGTGGACGGGCGCCCACTCTCTGGGGCGGGCACGCTTACAGAGCGTGTGCAAGCTGGGTGCCCTTGAGCCTTTTCTTTGTACCATGAAGGCATCGAGTGGCTCCTTTTCCATCGGTGCTTAAGGACGGCCTAGGATTGGGCTGTGGTATCAGGAGGCAGTTGCCAGCAGTTGCTTTTCTCTGTTTTATGTTTGGAGTTTCGGGGGAATCTTTCTTAAAGCTTGCAGCCCGCAGGGGTGACATAACCCGGGTGAGCGAGTCCCGAGGCCTCCTCCACGCGGCTCTGCAGCCCGGGCTCCGGGCCAGGCCGGAGGCGGCGGCCGGCGGATGGTGGGTCTCCCCGAGCCGGCTGCCTGCTCTCCGCCGCCCAGGCTGCCGGCGGCCTCCCTGGCGGGACAGGACAGGACGGGGCAGGGCGGGGTGGCGGCGGGCCCGTGGCTGCACCTGCCCGGAGGCAGCAGGGAGCAATGCGGGTCACGACGGGGCACACACACCTGCCAGGCGAGGTCAGGATGTGGTGGGGGGGCCCCCGGAAATCCTGCAGATCCCTGGCAGGGGGACCAGCCGAGGTGAAGCCCCCGTCCCAGCGCCTCCTGTGCCTGGTGCCCAGCCAGATGGCAGGCAGGCAGCATCGGGCACGACCCGGGTCCACAGGCTGACTTTCCCCATCGCAGTGGAGGGCCCGAGGCCGAGGGGGGCGGGGTTTGCTCAGCCTGCCCGAGAGGGAGCAGCCGACCCAGTCTCCCAGGGACTCGGGCTCTGCTGACATTTCGGCGATCCTATCTCGCCAAGCACAGCTCCACGTTGGCTATCACTGCGGTCCCTGGGGCGTGGCTCGCCCCTCACATGCATGGGTTGAAAAGCTGAGGCTCAGAGAAGAGCAGTCACTGGCCACAGGACACACAGCCAGTGGGGTCGGGCTGGAACCTGAACTCGGCCTGGCCTGCTTGAACCCCCTCGGCCCCCTTTCGAGGCTCCCTGATTTGTGCCACGCTCTGCTCATGGTTGTAAGATGCGGGAGAGAATCTGGAGATTCCGGAAAGGCGTGCAAAATAAATCAATAAGCCATCCTTAAAATCACTCCCCAGAGAAGCCTCGGAGGCGTCTCGGAAATAGCTTCCTGGGATATTTCCTACGTCGATGCATTAAAGCTTCCCAGAACGGGGATGGCAGGAGCACAGCTAGTTTCTCTTCCACCCCACCCCACTCCACAGCATGAACATGATGCCCCGGCACAGCCCCTGCGGTCCCCTGCTGCCTTTTAAAATTATATATATATTGTTGATTTCAGAGAGGAAGGCAGAGGGAGCGAGAGAGAGAAACATCCATGATGAGAGAGAATCATAGACTGGCTGCCTCCTGCATAACCCGCACCAGGGATTGGGCCCACAACCCGGGCCTGTGCCCTGACCGGGAATTGACCTGTGACCTCCTGGCCGGCCGGGCTCCCTGTGCCCTTTGAAGACCCAGGCCACCTAAGGCCGGCCACGGCAGCTCAGATCTGAGCGGCCTGCCCTGGCCTCTCTGGGCCCGGTCCCAGACCCGGCTTCCTGGCAGCTGGCAGGTCTTGGGGACCCCTGTGCCCCTCGGAGCAGTTTCACCCAGAGGCTTACAGTCCCGGCTGCTCTGAGGCCGGTACAGACCACTTCTGTTGCCCCTCAGGCAGGAGGCGGGGGCAGCAAAGCAGAGTGGCAGAGCCTCAGGGAGGCTGAGGGCACAGGCAGGTCGGGCATTCCTGGCGGGGACTCAGCCATCCCTCTTAGTCCCACCGCCTGGGACAAGGCAGGTCCAGCGATAGCGTGCTGAGCCCGGAGCCGGCCTGGAGGAGGGCCCATCGCCAGGCGGCGTGGTTCTGGCTGCCGGTTCGATGATGGTGAATGGCTCCCACCTTAGAAGCGGGTCTGGGAAGGGGCTCAGAGCTCCCACCCTTCATGGAAGAGATTCCAAGGCCAAGGGGAGGACAGCACCCCTAAGCAGATGTCCCTATTCCAGTTGTCGGCAAGCTTTCCCACGCTGCTGGGTTCTACCAGAGTCCAGCCTGCCTCCCTGGGCTGGGCTCCTCTGCCTGCCCTCCCCCACCCCTCCCTTTCACACCCATGAAGGGGTTCAGGCGCCCTTCCATTCTGACAGCGAGGCCCGGCTCTTAGGAGCACAGAGCGGACGCGGCCCGGGAGCGCAGGCCCCAGAAGCCTGACCTGTATTTATGGGGTCACGCCGAGCACACGCTGCAGGGCTCCCCCGGCTCCCACAGAGCCCGGCGGGCCAGCACGTCCCACATTCCTGCCGGCAACTCCCTGCGTGTGGCCGCTCCCTGCCGAGTCCCCGCCAGTGGCCGCCCCGCCGCCCTCCCCGGCCAGCGCCCCCCCGTGAGCGTCCCTCCTCCCCGAGGAAGAGGGAGGTGCCAGCCCGGGAAGGACGTGGGTCCCGGTCGGAGAGGTAGGTGCCCCGCACCCCGGCGCCGCGGGGTCCCCGCTCTGGGAGCGCGGGCTGCTGAGCCGACGCCTGACCTCCACCGGGAAGGGAAGGTCATGGTCTCGGAGGAACCTCGGCCTCCAGGGATGCTGGGAGGTTAAAGGCAATGGCGTCTGCGGACGGCCCTCCAGAGGGTGGTGTCCTCCCTCCGCCCCCGAGAGCAGACAGACGAGGCTCGCGTTCTGTCTTATGGGACGGCCTAGGAAAGCGAGGGGGGATCTTTTCTCTTATTCATGATTTAAAATATATATATATTTTATTGATTTTGTACAGGGAGGAAGGGAGAGAGATAGAGAGTTAGAAACTGCACACCCTCTACTGGGGATATGCCTGCAACCAGCATACATGCCCTTGACCGGAATTGAACCTGGGACCTTTCAGTCCCCAAGCTGACGCTCTATCCATTGAGCCAAACCGGCCTCGGCTTATTCATGATTTTCAAAAAGCCATCGAGTCTTTATTGCTCGAATCAAGGGGCTCTCTCTCTGGAGAGCATCGCATTGTGTAGAGGAGTCTAAGGAGGCTCAGGTCACACAAAGAGGAGAGCAGAGCATTGGTCCAGAGGCCAGGGTGCAAGGCCAGAGGCGAGGACCGGCCCTGGTTCTGGCCCTTGGCCGTCACCGGGAGGAGGGGAAGGGAATTAGGAACCGCAGGCGCCTACGCTGACGAGCTCATTTCTCTCGTGCCCTCTCCGCGCTGTTCCTAGAAGCAATTACGGGCCCCACCTTTGCCCACCCTTGCCCACCGCCAGCTTCTGCTTAAAACCGCTACCCATTCAGTCAGCTGGTGCAGCCATCTCATTGGGGAGAGCGGCTCTCACTCTGGGGGCACTTTTCGTTCTCCTACAACAATAACTGCCCCTTTCGGGGGTGTTAACTCCTTCCTGGGTGAGGGGGAGCTGGTGAGCAGACCACGAGGGGGCCGGGGAAGCCGAAGGGTTTTCAGGACCAGCAGGCACAGCGGTGGGCGTGGAGCCCAGCCCGGCCCGCCCTGCAGGCCCGCCGGCCCACGGAGGCAGGGAGAGGGCGAGGGTCACGGGAGGAGAACCCGGGTACGGGGACCCACTGTACACCTTTCTCGCCTCAGGTCGTTGGGTCCATGTCTTTGCTTGGAGGGTCCCTGGTTTTCCCACCTGGAAAATGTGCATTTCATATCTGTTTTTAAATTTCCTCTACTGGATCCCATGAATCCCTCCAAAACTCCCAGGAATGTTTGGTAATTAACAAGGTTATTGCGTGTGTGTGTGTGTGTGTGTGTGTTGAGTGGGGTGCAGTAAGGATTCAGTTCTGCTGGTGAGTGACCAAGACTTTTCCTAAGCGGCTTGCTGGAGGCGGGATGTGAAGGGAGGATGGGCTGGAAGTGGCCCGGAGGAGGATGGAGGATGGAGGACGGAGGATGGAGGACGGAGGAGGACGTGGAGCGGGAGGGAAGGGAAGACAGGCCGAGGGATGGGCCCTGGGAGGCCTGGGTGATGGGCACTGGGAGAGGGTTGGAGGCACAACCCCTGTCCTAACTGGTCCTTGACCCCGTGTTCTGACTGCAGGACACAGCAGGACATTGTCAGGAGAGTGGGTGATAGTGCTGTGCTCTGCAAGGTGGGAACACGAGGTAGACAGAGAGAGAGAGAGAAAGGAGAGAGAGAGAGAGAGAGAGAGAAAGAGAGAGAGAGAGAGAGACAAGGGGAAGCTCACACGGTTCAAGGTCATCTCTACACGATGGCCCTGAAGGCACCCTCTCCCCCCCCTCACCCCCGCAGCCGGTCCTGGGAGCTCCCTTCAGCAGCCCGGTGGCCTTGGCCGTGACGGTGGGAGGCTGAGGCCTGGGCTGACTGCTGGGCTCCAGGAAGGCACGGGGAACATAGGAGGGAACCTGCCTCTCCCTTCCTCCCCACACAACTAGGAAGTGGTGCAGGCCAGCGTGGCCCTCGGAAGGCCTTGCCCCATCGAGTCTCCTCTCTGTCCCCAGGAGACAGGCAAGCTCCGGGGCGTGGCATCGGCGCTTCGGGCCGCGGGGGGACAGCTTTGCTCCGCGGTCAGCTCAGTCCCCCCTAAAGTCCTCACAGGAGGCCCAGGGGGCGAACACACGTACCATCACTGGGACAATCGGGACAGGCACCTACATGGCAGCACCTGGCCTGGAACTCCACACTCTGAGGCGTTTCGCCTGCTTTATCTGCTCACGTTGCAGCCACAGCCCAAGGCCCTCTTGTTGTTATTCCCCCCCAGGCAGGAGAGGCCATCCACCCGCCCAAGGTCGCCATGTTCTGAGCCCGAGCCCGAGCCCCACGGAGCACACCGCAGACTTAGCGCGAGGGGTCTAAAGCCCAGCGCCATGGCCCCTGACCCTCCCTGAGCTGCAGCTTCCCTCGCTGAGCAAGGGGCTGAGGGCGGCGAGGGTGCAGGGACTCGACAATAATAATAATAATAATAATAATAATAATAAATAATAATAATAATAATAATAATAAACAACACAATGAGACATTTACCGTGAAATCTGTGCAATGGAATATTACTCAGCCATAAAAAAGAATGAAATGCTGCCTTTGCCACACTGCGGACGGACCTAGAGGGTATGGCGCTGAGCTGGACCAGTCAGACAGAGAAAGGCACACGGCGTGTGATTTCACCGAGAGGCGGGATCTCAAGAGCAAAATGAACAAGAAAACAAAACAAAACGAATTCCACACACAGAACGAACGGACAGCCGCCAGGCGGGCGGGGGGGGGGGGAGGGGGGGGACGGGGCTGGTGAACAGGGGACGGGATTAAGGAGTCATGGGTATAAAAACACCCCCGGGGGTAGGGGGGGTGTAAAGCACCGTGTAGGGAATACAGTCCATCCTAGCATAGCACCATGTGTGTTACCAGGGCGACCCCTTCGTAAGGTTGGTACCTGTCTAAGCACCATGCCTGAAACTGACACGCTACTGTACGTGTCCGCTGACACTAAAAACAGCTTTTTCAAGAGTCCAAGGGTGAAGTGTTCCCTGTTTCCTGTGTGTTGGGCACGGGAGCACGCTGAGAAACGCACGCAGAAGAGGGGGCGAAGGCAGAGGCGCCCTCCCCGGGGCCCTTCGGGGGTTCAGAGCCCCTGTGTGTGCAGCTCTGCCCTGGTGGGGTGCCCGGGAGCCGGGGCCAGGGCTCCGGAGAGGAGAGGGCCCCGAGGCCACGTGACCCCCTCAGCCTCACACAAACAGCCTGGCAGCGTTCTGCCACCAGCCCGGGGCGCGGGGAATGGAAACTTTCGCCACCACCAACAGCAGCGTTTGCAGCGACTTCCCTCTCTGTGGTTTCTCTCTGCCGTTCCCTCGATAAAAGGGCTCGGGCTGCACACACGTACCCAGCATTCACGGATCTCGTAAGAACAGCCTCCTCTCAGGACCAGAGCCGCCCGGCCCAGGAGGCACCATGTACCCCAAGCTGGGCCACTCCCCGCCCCGGGGGCTGGGCGCCTGGCTGACGCTCCGTGTGTCCCCCCTGTGCCGCAGGCTCCGCGCGTCGGCCGCCGCCCGGGGAGCCAGAGACATGGGCAACAGCGTGCGATCCGGCCCCGCGCCGCCCGAGAGGCCTCCGCCCTGCTCCGACGGTAAGTCCGGCGTCCCGGGTGCGAGGCTGAGCCCTCTCCCGGGAGTGCCCGGATGGGCGCGGACAGGGTGGTGGGGGATGCTGGTCATGGCTGAAACAGGGCCCTGGGGTCCCTGATCCCATCTCTCTCTCTCTCTCTCTCTCTCTCTCTCTCCTTGTTGTGAATGTTAAATGGTAAAGAAGACGGGGCAGGGGCTGCCCGGAGGGGGCCGATGGGCCGGCATCTCCCAGAAGGGCCGGCTCCCTCTGTAGGTGCAGAACATAGGGGCCCCCAAAGGGGGTGAGAGGTGTTTATGGACTCAGATGTCCCACTGGCTGGTCTGATTCTGAAACCCAGGCCCTCGATCACCATATCCGCTGCCCTACAGCCGCACCACACTGCCATCGGCACATAGTGTCATGGGCACATGCTGCGTATCCCCGTGCTCTGCCGGGGCTTTTGGGGGTGCCACTGGATGAAGCCAGACGCTGGCCCCGGGGAGCCTTCCTGAGAGTAACGGAACTCCGGGGGTAGGGCACCAGGTCCCGGGTGAACCAGGGATGACAGAGGTCGGCGTTTGCCGCGCTGCCCGGTGGAGCCGAGCTCCGAGCGCCACGGCAGAGAGCAAGGCGGGCGGGCGACTCGGGCTCAGGGTGCCAGCGCCTCCGGCAGTGCAGCCGGGCTTCCAGCCCCAACCGGGCGGCAGGCACACGGAGCGTCCTCTGTAGCTGGGGAAGGGATGGTCAGGGGGCCAGGCCAATCTCTCCGTGACCCCAGGCTCGGCCCCCGGAGACCTCGGGACACATCCACCTCCCGTTTTCCATCTGGACACTCAGACCCGGCCTCCCTCCATCCCAGGGGGGGCCGCCCCTGGTGCCCCGGGCCCCCCTGCATCACGGCGCCGGGCAAAGGCCACAGACAGGCACAGGTGCCACTGGCATGGCTGCCACGCTGCAGGTCTCTGCCCTGCCTCGGTCTCCTGCTCACTCCATCACTTCTGTGGCCCCTCACAAAGGCACCCCAGTTCTGCACACAGCCCCCCCACCCCCGGCTCCCCAGGCATCCCTGCCCATGGAGGCCCTGCTCCCCACTGGAGTCAGGGTGATTGTGTCACCTCCTCCCCCCAATCTAAGAGGGGAAAAGCACCGTCCCCGGGACAAAGCTGGGAGCTGGTGACGGGGGAGCAGCAGCGTGTGTGCACTGGGCTGAGCCGCGGCCCTGCCTCCGTGCAGAGCTCGGGCCCTGCAGGCCGCTGCTGGGAACACCGCTTCCTCCTCCCAACTTCTCCAAAAGCTCAGGCCGCACTTCCTCCCGGGTCACGGCCGCTTCTAGAGAACAGTCATGTAATGCAGAAGCCCCGGCCAGCCCAGGAGGCACCCCCCTCCCCCAGGAGGCACCCTTCCCCCCCCCCCCCATCCATCTGTCCTGTCACCTCTCGCCCTGGGGCTGTGGGGCTGCACGCTTGAGCAAGCCCCATGAAAACAGGAGCCTCCGAAGACGGGCTCATTTGCCTCCGTCTCTGACATGCAAATGGCCGTGGAATAAGTGTCTCTGTTTCCATCGTGTGGGTGGGTGGTCACCTCCAGAGAGGAGGTGCAGGGGTCTCCCCGGCTCTGCACCCCCCGGGGCAGAGAATTCCCCAGGTCGTGCCCGGTGTGTAACCCAGGCAACCACATCAAGGGCTGGCGGGTGGCTTTTCCATCCCCCCAACCCCTGAAAAGTCCCCCCAGAGAGCAGCCCTGGCTCGGTTTCCTCTTTTCTCTGACACCCAGGGAGAGGAGGGGTGCCCAACGCTGCATTCATTAGCGTCTGTCCCAAGGCAGCTTGGGGCGCGGGCTTTCACTGAGCACGCACCCCCTCACACCCAGGCCGGCTCATTGGGGCGTCTCCCAGGCCGGAGACGGTGTGGGGGGCTGCTTCCTTGCTGTGAGGGGTGGAGCGCCGAGCACCAGAGACCCCCCCAGGAGGCCAGCGGTGGGCGCCCAGACAAAGGCGTTTTCTGAGCTTCCAGGCCCCTGTGCCGCCCCCACGCCGGGGCTGCTGAGCCCCCCGCTTTCCCCGCCCCGAGCTTCGCAGGCCATTCCCCATCAGCCTCGTTCCGGGAGAAAGAGCTGCCGCGTCCCGGAGGCAGCGGGACCACAGAGGGAAGTCAGGCCGGTCTCAGAGGCTGATGACCTCGCTGAGCTTCTGGCATTGTCCCCCTGGGGTGGTGTGGCCTGAGGGGGTCCCTCAGCCTCTCACACGCGGGATTCAGCTCTCTGAGATGGGACCAGTCCTCCCCGCAGCACAGCGCCCGGAGCCTCCTATGCAGGGGGTGGGGGTGGGGTCGCTGTTTACATAAACTCTGCTTGGGGTTATCTGGTTATCTGGGTGCGCCAGGCTGGGTGGAATGGCCATCCCCCCCCAAAAGCTTTCGGGGACCTGGCGGCTTGTTTTCAAATCATGCCCCAGAGCTTCCCTTCTCCGAGCGGGTGCACAGGTCCGGCCCCTGCTCTGGGTCACACCTAGACGGCAGCGCAGACTGCCCCAGGCCCGGGCACACCGCCGTGGCGTGGGGAGACGCACATTGCCACCCTCAGGGGGGACTCAGTTGCATCGAGAGATCCCCCCCTGTTCACATCCTCCCTCGTTGGTCGCCCTGATCTGAAGCGAGCTCCCACAGACCCCTCTGCGAGATGGAAACAATGCTAAGCGGTGCATTTACATAGCACCCCGGCCCGGCCCGGGTGGAAAAAGGGGTGGGCGGGGCTCAGGCAGGGGGGAGGAGGGAGGCAGGAAGTCTCAGACCCAGTCTGGCACCTCTCAGTGAGGGTCTCCCGCCCGCCTGCCAAAATGTCAGCAAATGCACTTCCTGCCTGTGCCCACCAAGACCTGCTCCTCAGAACCCAGTGATGGTGAGCGGGAGCCACGCACCTATCTGCTTATAAGCCCCTATCCTCTCTCCCCCAACCCCTAAGCCCCACCCCCAGCCCACCCCCTCGGCATTGTGCACTCAGAGCTTACAGAGCACAGAGCTGGCTTCCAGTCCTGCCTGTACACACTCACACACACACATGGGACCAGAAGTGAGCTACCTCAGTGGGTCTCCGTAGGGTTCCCTGTCCTCATTTGTGAAGCGGAAATAATTAGTTGGTGCCAGACACGATTCCGCGTGCTTTGCACCTGTCAAGGGCGGCCCAGCACAGAACCAGTTAGCATCGCCTCCACTCTAAGGAAGCCGAAACACAGGAAGGTTCAGCTTCACGCCTGAGGCCATGCCGCTCGGAAGGGGGCAGCTGGTGGCCTGAGTCCCTCCCTCGCCCAGACCACCCGGGCCCCGAGAGGACGGGGACGGGCCTGCGCGGAGGCCTGGTGTCTCTCGAGTGGGGAAGAGCATGGTCACCGCCATGCCAGGGCCCCCGGGAGGGGTGCCCCAGGCAGGAACCTGCAGGAACCTTTGCCGGAACCTCCTGCTGGCCCCGGAGACGGGCTGAGGTGGGACAGGACCACACACCCTTGGTTGGACGATCATGGCCGCCACAGGAGCACGCACCTGTCCATCAGATGCAGAGTCTGCACCACTCGGAGGGGGCCTAACCGAGTTCTCAGTGAGCTGAGATGGAGAAACACATCCTTCAGCAAGCAGCAGGGCAGGTGGTACGGGCTGTGACCGAGCTGGTGGAGGAGGCGGAGCCCATTCCCTGCTGGTGTCACCTGGTCCGGGACCGGCACTCGCCTTCCCGACGATGTGTCCTCAGGGGAGTCTCCACGCGACAGCAGCATCTCAGAGCCTCCCTCTGCTCTGGGCCCAGGTGTCTCCCTTTCCAGCCCACAATACGGACCCACGGGTGTAACCTGTGTCCTGTGGAGACCCCCAGGACTGGGAAGGGCCTTCTGTCAGGCCAGTGTGCCCAGCCCTGTCTGATTGGCTAGTTGTATGGATATGTATTTCCTATCAAAGAGATGAAAGGCAAGGCCTGCTTTGACCCCTCTGGAGGCCGTGACCTTGAGCGTGACTCAGGATGTATAAGCTGGTGTGGCTCAGTGGATAGAGCGTCGGCCTGCAGACTGAAGGGTCCCAGGTTCAATTCCGGTCAAGGGCACATGCCCTTCCAGGGGGCTCAATCCCCGGTAGGAGGCACGCAGGAGGCAGCCGGTCCACGATTCTCTCTTGTCATGGATGTTTCTATCTCTCTTTCCCCCCTCTTCCTTCCTCGCTGAAATCAATCTAAGTATATTCTATAAAGAAAAGGTGTCTAAGCAGAAACTGAAACCACTGGGGTTAGCTCCTGGCCAACAGCCACACCGAGCCGCCGGGCCATCTCAGGAGCCTCCTTTTAATAACTTGTCCCAGCCTGTGGAGGACCAAGCGACCCCCTGGGGAACCTGGCAATTACCTGCCGGGGAGAGCCACAGGGCCATGGCCTTACAACCCGTCCTCATCGCCCCCGGAGTGCTGCTCCAGCTTGCCTGCCTCGGTTTCCCCCCCTTAACATCAGAACGTATGTTCCTTACGGAGCATCTGATGTGGCGGATGCCGGGTCTGCTCTATGCTTATAAAGGAGAGCGACTAAAAGGTTTTCAGTGTTAAAAAAAAAATAAAAATATGGCGATACTTTAAGGGGGGGAATAGGCCATAAAATGAGGGGCCTGTCCTCTTTGACCAAGTCCCCTCTGTGGCCGGCGAGTTCTGCCTGGGCCCCCGTCTGTCTCTGGCTTCATTTCCCATTTTTACCCGTTGGCGCGTGTTGCTGGGTCTGACTCATTTCTGAGGTGGGCTCCGCAGAAATGACGTTTGTTCTTTTGAATTTCGTCTTCGGTTCTCACCAGGCGGAGCTTGTTTGGGGCAGATGAGAACATGTTCCAATGTACACGGCTCAGCGGCTTTGGAAAATGTGGGGTGCTCTTGCCTGCTGTGGGTTTGGGGTTCATTGAATGAGGACTCCGTCCCTTCGCACAGACGTGGTACCAGCTGCCCCTGGCTGAGCAGGCTCCTGGGTCCCGACCCAGTCTGAGGGCGGAGGCCAGCTGGAGGGCGGGAATGGGTGATCCCCAAGCCCACTCGCGCTTCTGAAGACCCGCCCCGGGATTCTCTTCGCAGGCCTGGCGAGGGTTTCGCCCCGTCATCTGTTTCCTTATCTTAGTCTGCAATGTTCCTGGGCCTTCCTCAGCGCCCCTTCAACAGGACACCCCTCAATCTCACTCAATTCTAACGCTGGGCTCTCCATACAGCCAAGAGTTTGGGGGTGAGGGGACAGCAGCACCTGACAATACACTTAAACTTCAGGAGCAAATTTAAATGTCCTAGTTCAGTGGTCAGCAAACCGCGGCTCTCGAGCCACACCCGGCTCTTTGGCCCCTCGAGTGTGGCTCTTCCCCAAAATGCCACGGCCTGGGCGAGTCTGTTTTGAAGAAGTGGCATTAGAAGAAGTTTCAGTTTAAAAAATGTGGCTCTCCAAAGAAATGTCGATCGCTGTCCTGTTGACGTTTGGCTCTGTAGACTGATGAGTTTGCCGACCACTGTCCTAGTTGCACTTATTTCACTGCAGGGACCAGAGCTCGGGGGTGACATAGGCGGGACCCTGGCATCGGATGGCGTTCGGAACCACCTCCCTGTGGCCAGAGCTGACCTAAGGCCGGCACCTTCTCCAGCACCTTCTCCAGCGCGTCTTTGGTTGTTCCGATGCTGGTGATGAGGCCCAGCTCTTCAGAGGGCCAGGCGAGGGCCAGCGCTTTAGGCAGAAGCCGGGGGAGAGATTTCCCGGCCAGGGGGAGCCGGTGCGGGAAACGCCACAGGAAGCCCACCTGTGCTCTGGCGCAATGGAAACTCTCCGCCCGAGCCCGCCTTCCCGGCTTTGAGGCCGTTGTTCCTGTGACGGGGTTGTGCTCCTGTTTCAGTTTCTACCCGGTTTTGTTTTTACGGCGAGGAAGGAGGGCGGTGCTCTCTCCCAGCTCAGCCAGGACTCTGAGAGCAGAGCCCGGACCTGGTGCCACCGCGCAGGCCGTGGCACTCTCTGTTAAGGTCACAGAGAGCGGATGCGCGTCTCCTCGTCACGAGCCCGGATCCCTTTCGGGGACTCGGGCCGCCACGAGTCACTTTTGGTTTCCATCTGACGCCGGGAGGCATTCACTCTGCGGCCCAGTTTCCCCGCGCGACAGTACATTTCACGGAGCTGTTTCCCCATGACAGCTTGCTTCTGACTCATCTCTCGGTTGGCAAACAAGTCAGACCCTCCTTCGTCTTTCATACCCACCCTGTCACCTAAGCTCTCCTTGGACTTGGCCGATCCCGGACTGTAGGACCGTGGTTGGCAAACTGCGGCCCGCGAACCACATGCAGCTCTTTGGCCTCTTAAACTTACATACAGACGCAAATGCAGAGCAGGCGGGGCCCTATGGACCCTGCCCTGTCTCCGCGGCAGCTCTTCATCCGACATGCTGCCGTTGTCGAACGAGCCTTGGCAGTGGAATAGGTCAGTGGTCTGCAAACCGCGGCTCTCGAGCCACAGGCGGCTCTCTGGCCCCTTGAGGGTGGCTCTTCCACAAAATACCACGGCCTGGGCGAGTCTATGTTGAAGAAGTGGCATTAGAAGAAGTTTAAGTTTAAAAAATGTGGCTCTCCAAAGAAATTTCAATCGTTGTATTGTTGGTATTTGGCTCTGTGGACGAATGAGTTTGCCCACCACTGCACTAGGACATATGAGTTGTGAGGGCAGTGTCCAGCAGTCCCAGCATGGGGGGTCTGGGTCCAAGAGAGTGGCCTGTTTGGGCCAGCCCGGCTGCCATGCCCAGTGCTGGATCCTCCGGGTCTCCTCACTTGTGTATTCCCTAGAACTGAGCTCCATCCGAGCAGGGAGCCCTGGCTTTCTGTATGCCACCGTGCATGGCCGCCAATCCACCCAGTGAATCACTGCCCACAAAGGAGGGAATACGTTGCCCCGGTTTTGAGTTCTGATGGCTGCCAGTAGACGAAGTGATAAGCGTCCTAGCTAACAATCACTGTGTTTGCTGATGTGTCAGGCACCGCAAATATTACCCTGCGCCTGCATTTAAGGCAAATCGCGACAGGCAGTGTGGCTCGGTGGTTGAGCATCAATCTATGAACCAGGAGGTCACAGTTTGACTCCTGGTCAGGGCGCAGGCCCAGTTGTGGGCTCCGTCCCCAGCAAGGGGCCTGTAGGAGGCAGACAATCAATGACGCTCTCTCATCGTTGATGTTTTTATCTCCCTCTCCATCTCCCTTTCTTCCTGAAATCAATAAAAAGTAGACTATTGTTAAAAAAAAAAAAAAAAAAAGGCTCAGGCTGTGAAACAAGGATTTTGCTTACTGGCAAAAAGCAAGTTCATATCGCATCGCCGCCTCTCTCATCGGCAGTACGCCGTCCTCGTGTGACCCAGACAGCGTGCTTTCCTTCTCACAATGCCACCGGAATCACTTCCCTTTCGGGGACTCGGGCCGCTGTGAGTCACATTCGATGAAAAGGACTTAATTTCTCCTCCCCTCCCCTCCCCCAAAGTGCCTATTAACTAGATCCCTAACGCCAGGCCTCCTGTTCTAAAAGAAGAGGTGCTTTACTGAGTTTCGGAGTTCGTGTTTCCGGTTCTGCTGGGTCCTCAGAACTCAAGTGGCCAACCCTCCAGCATCATCACCACGATGTTATAAATGCAGGACCGCCCGCCCCCCCCAGGGCCCAGAGAGGCCCGGAGGCAGTGGCAGGGAGAAGGGGTGATGGGAGAGGCCTTTTCCCTTACAAGGGCTGCCACGTGCTCCCATCTCACCGCCTAAGGGCCCTGCGAGGAGGAAGCGTAGCCCATGCGAAAGGTGGGAGATGGGTCTAGCAGGCGCGCTGGGACTTGCTAAGACTGTAGACAGTGAGCAGACCCTGACGGTGGGTCTCATGGCCTCTCATCTTCTTCAGATGAGAAGAGCCGGGCCCAGGCAGGCGTGAGAATGGGGTAGGCCCTGCCTGCCCCTCAGGGTACGTACCCTCGAGCACCTACGCCGCCATCCCGGAAGAGAGGAGCGCCGACTGTATACATCACTACTGCAAAATAAGTGAGGAGTCTCCAGCTGAAAAGCCCCCCGAGGAGGACTCATCCTTGCACCCGCGCCTCCCAGGGCCTTGTTCGAGCTCCTTGTAAACAACAACAAAACAAAACAACAAACACACAAAACCAACAATCCCTTTTCCTGTTTCCTCAGGGATGGAGAGCGACTTCCTGGCCGTGCTGACCGATTACCCATCTCCTGACATCAGCCCCCCAATATTCCGCCGAGGGGAGAAGCTGCGTGTGATTTCTGAGTGAGTTAGCTTTCAAACCTCTACAATGCCCTCGCAAAAGGATGAACTCGATTGGGGGGCCGTGGTTAGGCTCCAGCTGTAGCAGTGAAGTTCCCTACGAGCCCTGGTCCTGCAGCGAAGTGAGACATTGGCCCTTACAGAAGGCCTTCCTGCTCCATCTCCCCACACGCTGCCGGTGCTCTCACACCTCCCGTGGCTCCCCATTGCCTCCCGGATAACAATGTAGATTCCTCAGCGGTTTCTGAGGTCTTTTATCGTATCAGTCTCAGCTCCCAGCACGGGCGCGGTTGATATCACATGCAGGTGCAGGCCCGGGAAGGAGGGCCCGGGGGCCTGGGGCAACTTCTGAGGATACGCACAGTATGGCCTTCTGTCCTGTTGTCGCTCCCTGGTTTGAAATTGTCTCCAGAACAGGGGCGGGGAGCCCTTTTTCTGCCCAAGGCCATTCGGATGTTTATAACATCATTCGAGGGCCATACGAATGTATCGACTTACACATCAGCCTGCTGTATGGGATCAGACATTTCGTTAACTCACCCCTCACGCCTTGGCAGGGCCAATACCACATGATTTCTCAGGCTTCACACGGCCCAAGGGCCGGACGTTCCCCATCCCTGCTCTGGAACAAACAGGGGCTCTACTCCCCTTCTATCTCAGTCCTCGTGGCCACAGACGGAGGAAGTGTCCTGGTTCTACCCCGGGAGCATCCATCAGGCACGCACGGACGTATAAACAGCCTCCGATTGTGGAATGTCCGCTGGAAACCGCGGCTTCTGATCTCTGTGCCTGTCGCCTGCCTGTGGGACCATTTCCTAATTAGCTTGGAATGTGGGGGGGGGGGGCGGTGCGGGGAGGAGGTACTTAAAAACTAAGTTTCCCTATGGACCCATTTGGGTCAGCGTGGCCCATGAAAGATCTTAAAGGACACGGTGGCCTCATGCGTGCCCGGGTTAGATCCGACGGCTCTGTTCACGCCTGCCTCTGTGTGGCCCACTCGCGCTGACCCTCCCCTCCCCGCTCTTGTTCCCGCAGCGAAGGGGGCTGGTGGAAAGCCATCTCCCTCAGCACCGGGCGGGAGAACTACATCCCCGGGATATGCGTGGCCAGAGTGTACCACGGGTGAGTGCCCGCCTTGGACAGCGTCCACACGGCGCCGTGTTCATGCCGGTGACGTGTCGCTGGGCGGAGGGAGTCCCGCCTGGGGTGGTGGACATGGCGGGGCGGGGGGGGGGGAGGAGGGGGCACTAGGCTGGAGAAGGTGAGGCCTCTTCTGCTCTCACCCGGTCCCTAGAGCCAGGGCCCCGCGGGCTAGCCCACATAGGCGAGAGGTAATCGCGGCCGAATGGCGCTCCCAAGGAACAGCAGGCAGGGCAGCGCCATTCAGTGGTTAGGAAACAGGTGAGCCGAAACCGGTTTGGCTCAGTGAGTGGATAGAGCGTCGGCCTTCGGGCTGAGAGGTCCCAGGTTTGATTCCGGTCGAGGGCATGTACATTGGTTGCAGGCACATCCCCAGTGTGGGGGCGTGCAGGAGGCAGCCGATCAATGATTCTCTCTCATCATTAAGGTTTCTATTTCTCTCTCTTCCTCTCTGAAATCAATAAAAAAAAAAAAAAGATTTTTTTTTTTAAAAAAGGAAGATTTTCTTTTTTTTAAATGCATCTCTGTCCTCCTGCTTCAATGGCATACCTGGCATGTGGTAGGTACTAAGGAATTTTATTTGAAAGATTAAAGGAAGGAAGGAGGGAAAAGTCAATCGCCCTCATCTTTTTAATCCCAGCTCAATTGAATCCCGGGATCTATTCTGGTCAAGGGCACACGCCTGGCCCTCGATCTTAGTTTCTGGCCCGCGGGGCTCTGGGTGGGCGCAGGGCACTCACCCCGCCTCCCTCCCGCAGCTGGCTGTTTGAAGGGCTGGGCAGAGACAAGGCCGAGGAGCTGCTGCAGCTGCCCGACACCAAGATAGGCTCCTTCATGATCCGGGAGAGCGAGACGAAGAAAGGTGAGCGGTCCCCACCCACCTCCCCACGCTCGGGTCAGACCGGCAGGCTCGGCTCCTGGCCGACGCGTTCGTGGTCCGGCCACCTCCCTCCTCCCACGAAGCACGCCCATCAGGCTGAGGCGGGAGCTCCCTGCAGCCCAGGCCGAGGGGAGGCCTGCATGGAAGCCCGGGGCCGACACAGGCCGTGGGGCCTGGACCCGTATCAGGTCTCTGCACTCAACTTTCTCAGCTGTGAGATGGGAAGAAACCCCTCCCCTCATACAACCCAGGAGACCCCAGTGCTAGCTCCCTCTGTGCCCAGCAATGGAATCAGAAATCTCCAAGAAGCAGGACCACAGATACACACCGCACGCACACACCCTGGTCTGATCTGCACAACCTCCTCACATCTCATGCACTACGTCGTCCAGCGGGAATGACGCAGCAGGGCTCTGGGGTTCTGAGCAGGGTCCCCAGTTCCAGCTCCAGCGGGGGGGGGGGGGTGTTGGAGGAGCCACGCCCCCTCTGTAAGCCCAGGCCCCCTTATCCATCACCATCACGTGGGGTCAGCCAGAGGAACACTACGGGTGTCTGCTCATGTGTAAGTGAGCTGACGCGAGACCTGGGCCTTCCATGTGGGTCCTCCCGGGCTGAGAAAAGATGCCAATAACTGTCTGAGCACAGAAGACGCTTGCGGGTGCCCAGCCTGCTCCTGGCTCCTTGCTGACAAGGAGGAGGACACCCAGCCTCTGCGGGTATTTTCTGAGAGCGAGATCAAAGCCCAGGCGACGCATGTCCCAGTGGCCCTGAGTTAGGGGACCCAGCGCCGAGCCTACAGCTGGTGTGGGCGGGCGGGGAGCCTGGGGGCACCTGCTCTAAAAATAAAAAGATCCCCAGGCAGCTGGCCGGCTGGGTAGGTGCGGGCCCCGCTCCCTCGGGCATGCAAAGTTCTCACAAGCTGACACCTGGCCCCTGGGCCATATCGCCTAGCTTCAGGCCCCGCGGAGGTCACCGAAAGACGAATTCCGGGTCGGGTCAGAGGGCGGGCTTGGGCCGAGCGAGGGACGCCCCTCTGAAGGCCAGTCTCAGGCCTGCTCAGGACCAGAGTCCCGGTCTCCGTACCGAGCTGCGTACCTCCGGCTGTGCCACTCAGGGGCTCTGAGCCTCAGTTTCCCCAGGCCTTGCTGGGAATTGATGGAGATATTGTCCGAGTCCAGTTCTCTATCTTTCCCCCTCGGGCAAATCAAGGCGGGGAGCACGGTGAAGGCTCTGCTCGCCCTAAGCCGTAAGGTGCTGCCCCCCTGAGGCTGCTGGACGGGGGAGAGCACAGGTCCCGTGTTTCTCGGGGAGACCCAGAAAAACGTCTTCCCTGCCCCTCTCCCGCGTGTCTGAGAACACCAAGCCCCAGTCCGAGGGAGCCGGGCCGGGAAAACAGGGGTGTAGCCCTGAGGCCTCTCACAGGGGAGGCGCTGGAGGGCACGCAAGGAGCCCAAGGAGCCCCAGGTTCCCGCCTGCAGCGGCACCCCGACTCTCACCCCCCACACAGCCCAACGGCCCAGAGAGGGATGTGGACGCTCCCCAGTGGGAACGGCACAGAGCAAAGACAGGCCTCTCCGAAGTCAATGGAACGCTTTATTTTTATTTTTATTTTTTAAAGAGAGAGTGAGCCACATCCACGCAGACAGGGTTCTCGTGGCTGCTGCTCCCGACACGGGACTGTGTGTCCGGGTGTCAGCGTGGGACAGGCTGAGAAAGCCCCTCGGCCTCGGGGTGGGGGTGGCCTTTCTCGGGGTGCCCTCGGCTCGGGGCCCCCGGGATGTCTGACCGCCCTCCCGGCCCGCAGGCTTCTACTCGCTCTCGGTGCGGCACTGGCAGGTCAAGCACTACCGCATCTTCCGGCTGCCCAACAACTGGTACTACATCTCGCCGCGGCTCACCTTCCAGTGCCTGGAGGACCTGGTCAACCACTACTCCGGTAAGAGCCGCCGCCGCCGCCTGACGCCCCACCTGACGCCCCGCCCTGCTCACTGCCCCCGGGGCCTCCCTCCGGGGTGCCCAGGGGTCTGTGCTCTGCCATCCCGTCTTCTCCACGTGCTCCTTCCCTGCTCACTCACCCTGTAGTGAGCACCAGGAAAACACAGCGAACCTCCAGTTTGCCCGTCCCGTCAGCGAAAGAGGGTTCACAGCCACGGGCGTTCACAGCCGCTGGCGGCTCGCACTTCCTCACGCCGACTGGACTGCGCAGCTGCAGGCCTCGGGCTTTGCTCTGCAAATGCCCCCCGTTTCCCCTTTTCTGCACGGCAGGCTCCTCCTGGGCCCTCAGCCCTTCCCTTTTTATGCTTTAAAAAAAATAATAATAATTTCAGAGAGAGGAAGGGAGAGGGAGAGACAGACAGAAGCATCCACGATGAGAGAGAATCACCTATCGGCGGCCTCCTGCACGCCCCCTACTGGCAATAGAGCCCACAAGCTGGGCATGTGCCCTGACCAGGAATCGAACCCTGACCTCCTGGTTCATATAGGTCGATGCTCAACCCCTGAGCCACACCGGCCAGGGACCCCCTCCTTGACGAAGTGTCAGTAGAATCCCGCTCGCTCTGCCTGTTAGCCGCGTTCACCCTGCTCTGCTCTGCTTCCCAAGGAGCTCTGAGAGGCCACGGCTCGGTCATTCATTCCCGGGGCCTCCCTGGGCCCAGGAGGGGGGTCGGAATGACCCATGCTGACCAGGACGGGGTCATCCGCCGAGGGGGTGGGGACAGAGCGTGGTTTTGACGAGGCGATGGGACAGGAGAGCTGAGTGAGACCGGCAGGCCTGGAGGACAGGTCAGGAGCTAGGATTTCACTTCTCAGAAAAGGGAGGAAGAGTGAAAAAGGCGGCTGTTTCTGGAAGTCGCTGTGGAACTGGTGCTCATATCCCACAGCTTTGGGCACCCTGGGCTGGCTGTGCGACGCTGGGCTCCTTTGCTTCCCTGTGTATCGAGGATGCTGAGGATTCCCTCCTGGGGGACGCTGTGCGATGCCTGAGGTTGGTGCGCACAAGTGCTGGGAAGGCGCCTCCAGGGCAGAGCTCAGCTCCTCCTGCCCCATAGCCAGGGCAGCCCCTCCTGACTCCTCCCTTTGCTGGTGTCCTCCCCCTTCCAGGGTTAGAGGCCGGGCCTGACCCCCTGGGGACCGTTAGGTGTGGGGTCTTGCAGGGGCTTTAAGGAGAAAGAGCAGACCATGGGGCTGGGCTCTCGCCCGGGCCTGTGAGACGCGCAGCCATGGAGGAGGCAGGGTCACAGGGGAGACAGGGGCCCCGCTCCGATGCCCGAGGGCACTGTGAGGCCTGGGACAAAGCCCCCGGCCTCTGCGGGACCCAGGGCCCCGCTCACCGAGGCGGATGCGGCCCGCCTGCCCGCAGGGGTGTGGATCACTCAGCACCATCACACCCAGAGGGGATGCGGCGCCCCAGCCTGGCGTGCGGCGGGTACAGAATAAAAGAAAACGCGATTATTTCTGTGCCACCGAAAACCCAGCGGCTCGGCTAAGAATGAAAGAGGAAGGAGTCCTGGAGACGATGCACTCGCACTGGGTCTGAGTAAACATTGGTTGTGGTATTGGCTCTTAATGACAATCATAACGGGGCGCGCAGACCAGAAGTTTTGCATAGACAAAGGCAAGCACGAGGGATGCCGCCCCGGCAGGATGTCCCGGACAGGGCGGTCCACAGGCTTCCGGACAGGCTCGCCGGGACCGTGCACCTCCAGGCTCACCTGGGACCGAGCACCAGGCAAAAGTACCCAGGACTGTGCACCGGGCAAAAGTACCCATGACCGTGCACCGGTGGGAGCACCCGGGACTGTGCACCAGGCAAAGTACCCGGGACTGTGCACCAGGCAAAGTACCCAGGACTGTGCACCAGACAAAAGTACCCAGGACTGTGCACCAGCCAGGCTCACCAGGGACCGTGCGCCACTAAACTCACTCAGGACTGTGTACCAGGCAAAAGTACCCAGGAGCGTGCACCAGCCTGGCTCACCCAGGACTGTGCACTAGCACAAAGCAGGGCCTTCCCCACCACCTCGTGGGCCTGCACCAGGAGCCGGGCCGCAGTCTGCTTCACCCTGTGGTAACTGAAATGGGACTGAAACCCTGAGATGCTCGGGGCTCCTGGGGACCCGAAGGTTGAAGCAGCGTGGCCAGTTTCCCCGCCCGCCCGCCGGCTTCTCCTCGGGATGGCGTCAGTATGGTTGTGGCCGGCGGGGTCTGCACAGCGGCTCTGCTGCACGGCCCGCTTGCACTTACTTCCCGGGGCCCGCGGGCAGTGACCTGCCATCTCCATCCTCAGTTTCCTCATCTATAAAATGGGGGATCAGTGCCGCCTGCAGGATGGCGGTGAGGACCCAGAAAGCTCCAATGTGAGACGTCCGGCGTCTGAGTGTCCCACGCGCAGTGGTGGCTGAGGGGGCAGAGGGCGTGGGACACAAATGAGGTCTCAGTTAGGGCCAGAGAGACAGGCAGAGGGGACAGGGGGCCCTTGGGTGTCGAGCTGGAGCTGAGAGGTCTGAGAGCCTGAGGGAGTGTTCTAGAGATTTCCACCGATGGGAGGAGGAGAGGCCTGGGTCCAGACCCCAGAGGCAGGAAGGACCTCTCTCTCCTCCGTGTCAGGGGCAACGAGCTGCTCTTGGAACAAGGGCCTGGCTCAGCGTCCAGGCGGCAGGTCGGGTCACATGGCTGTGACTTGGCCCCAAGACCCTCGTGGTCTCCGCATTCCGGGCCCAGCCGTGCTAGGGCTCAAGGACATGGCCTCGCTCAGTGCTGGGTCCATGGCACCTGCCTTCCTTGTTGCCGAACTTGCCTCCTCACCCTGATGTAAGCTCTAAGGAAAGACTGTGTCTGGTCGGTCCCTCACCCCTAGTCACCCCCTCACCTGTGAGGCCATTTCAATTTCCAATCCATGGCAGGTAATTATTTCAGATTCACATGCAATTAAGCCCCCTCTGACCTCAGGGTCCAATCTCGTGTTTCTCGGTGTGGGACAGTGTTGGGTGGGCGTTCAAGTTCAAGGTGAAGGGCAGACTGAGCGCTGGAATGGGCATCCTTGGTCGCCACCCTCTGAGAGCCTGGGTTGCTCCTCAGTACAGCTTCCTTTTGTTCTTGGGCAAGGACTCCCCTCCCCACCACACACACACACCCTCGGGTCCACGCCTGCGCTGGCTGGGGCGGCGCCTCCATCACTGACCGGCTGTCTCTCCGTCCCCAGAGGTGGCTGACGGCCTGTGCTGCGTGCTGACCACGCCCTGCCTCACCCAGAGCACCGCCGCCCCGGCCGTGAGGGCCTCCGAGTCGCCCGTGACCCTGCGCCAGAAGACCCTGGACTGGAGGAAGATGTCCAGGTGAGGGGCCAGGGGCTGTGTGTGTGTGTGTGTGTGTGTGCGCGCGCGCGCGCACGCATGTGCCCCGGGCCAGCGTGTGAGCCTGGCACACAAACCCCGTGGTCAGTGACAGCCGGCCCTGCTGGACCCTGACGGTGGGCACACAGGGCGGGCACACCCCACGGAACCCCACTGTTCCCCGGGGGCAGACCCAGCCTCGGGCCACGACCCTAGCGCCTCCCCGGCAGGGCCCCGGCCCCCCAGTTCTGCAAACGTGCCCTGAGCCCCATTCGGCGTGAGCAGAACACTTCCTAGCAGAAAGAGGCCACCTCCCCTTCCCTAACGGTTAGGATCCTGGAGAGGATCACCCCGAGAGCTCCTGTGTCATTTAATATTCTTCTAGACTCCCTCAGAAAGAACCAACGGCAGCAAAATCCCAAAGGGGCATCGTTTTGTTTGTTTGTTTGTTTGTTTGTTTTTTTAAGAGGAAAGCATTTTCCACTGATGGATTTAGAGCAGTGGTCAGCAAATTCATTAGCCAACAGAGCCAAATATCAGCAGTACAAAGATTGAAATCTCTTTGGAGAGCCAAATTTTTTAAACTTAAACTTCTTCTAATGTCACTTCTTCAAAATAGACTCGCCCAGGCCGTGGCATTTTGTGGAAGAGCCACACTCAAGGGACCAAAGAGCTGCACGTGGCTCGCCAGCTGCAGTTTGCCGACCACGGGTTTAGAGTGTCTGCTATTGTATTTTAGGGGTTTGTGTAGGTGGAGATTGATTGGTGGGTTACTTTATTAATTATATACTGAAACAGACATCCTATTGGAAATTTTTTTTTTTTTAAATCGGGAGGCAGAGTTGACTGGGAGATAAATAAAACTGCTCTTTCTTATACACATCATCAAAAACAAAAACCAAACAAACAACAAAAAAAACGCTCATTATAATTTGCAGTGAGTGAGACGTTTCAGCCATGGAAGGCAATGTGGTTCAGAGAGGTTCCGTGACTTCCCAAAGGTCACACAGCCAGAAATACAGGAAGCAGAACGATACCCTAGAGACTTGCTAACCGGACTTTTTTTTTTTTTCCCCCCTTCCTCTTCTCACTCTCTTGTCCTGACCCCTCTTCTCTCCCTTCCTCGTCCCCTTTGCTCCCCGCACAGGCTGCAGGAGGACGCCGAGGGCGCGGAGAACCCGCTGGGGGTGGACGAGTCCCTCTTCAGCTACGGCCTGCGGGAGAGCATCGCCTCGTACCTGTCGCTGGCCGGCGACGGCCCCGCGCCCCTGGACCGCAAGAAGAAGAGCATCTCCCTGCTGTACAGCGGCAGCAAGCGGCGCAGCGCCTTCTTCTCCTCGCCACCCTACTTCGAGGACTAGCCCGGCACGGACGGACGGGCGGGCGGGCGGGCGCACGCTGTGTGCCCAGCAGGAACTGACTCTGGACGGTCGCCTGGGGTCCAGCCGGGGGGCCCGTTTGCCTAGTTCCCGGGAACCTCGCCTCTTTCAGGCGCCAAGAGAAGCTACCTGAGCTTGCGTGCCCACCTCCTCTGTCCACCTGGGGACGCAGGGCCCTCCCCCTTGGCATCGGGCCTGTCCTGGACATCACTGGACCTCGACCCGCGACGGGACCGTGCAATGCTTGGAAGAGCCTGCTTGTGTGCTGTGTGCTCATCACGTTTGCAGGGAAGACAGCCCCTCTCTCCCAAGAAAGGGCGCAGGGCCCACCCCCAACCGTGGGGCTCTGAGCTCACAGAGGACACGGCGGAGGAGAAGCGCCGGGAAGGTGACCAGCCAACAGCTGCGTCCCGGACAAAGGTCCCTGCAGGGCACCTTGTCAGCCATTGGCAGAGGCCTTGGTTCACAGCGAAGGAGCTCAGGGGTCTTGAAAGCTCACCCACCGTCCTAATTAGCCCTGAGGCTCTCTTCCCCCCCGAGTCTCAACACCACGCATGCAGAGGCCACACAGCCTCTACAGGGGTGAGGCCCAGGGGCGAGGGGAGCTGCCGGGAGGGGCTATGGTGCGGACGGACGGTGCCAGCGTCCACCACGTCCCGCTGCAGCTTCCCCACACAGAGCTTGGCGGCTAACCCCAAGTCCCCACATTCACGCGCCCAGACCCCCTCCTGGCTGCAAAGAGGCTCCGTGTCCTGTCCGATGTGAGGTGCCAGGAAAAGAGAAAAAAAAAAAAAGACCGCTGAGCCCCAGGCCCCAGCCGAGGTCCACCGTGCGGACAGAGAGAACGTGTGCAAACGGAGATGACGAGAGGGGGTGCCAAGGCAGACATCGGTGCCTGGCTCTGCGTGGGATGGCGGTCACGGGGGTGACCCGGAGCCCAGGTTTCAGCTGGACCTTTGGAGAGAGAGGGCGTGGCTGGGCGGAGGAGGTTAGAATGGCCGCCCATTGATAAGTTCTAGAGCCTTCATTTGACCGGTGTTTTAGCCTACGGAGGGCCTGGCTCACACACACCGATCCAAGAGCTGAGCTTGGGGACTGAGGGGTTCAGGGGGGCTCAGTTCTGGCTCCATCGCTGCAGGAGACCAGACAGCAGCAGCCAGGGCCTCTCAAGGAGAAGCCAGGTCTCCAGCTGCCCGTGGTCCTGCCCCTGCCAGGCAGGCTACCCGGAGCCAGGCCTTGCTCTCCCTGCTGGCAGGGGCAGGGAGGGCGGTGCCTGTGTCGGGGTGCCTCTCGCTGCCCCAGGCGAGCGTCTGTCTGTCCGTCCGCATTGCGCATTCCGCACGTCTGAGGTCACTGTGCTCGCCCCACGTGTCGACGCGTTTACATGCTTTTCTGCATCCGCAGAGCCCGGGCCGATTACGCCAAGAGACATCTGGGGTTCCCCTGCCCCCAGAACGGCTTCACAGGGACCGGCTGAAGCCTGGGCGGTGCCTGCAGCCCGTGCACGCTGCCGCGGACAAGGCCGGGGCCGCCACCCGCCAGGTGTCTGCACAGGGTCCCATGTGGTCTTTTCCGTGGTGACTCACGTGGGGAGGACATGCGAGGGATTTCTAAGCGGAAAGCATTACGTTTTTGCTAAATCATGTATTTATTCCTGATTAAAATAAACCTAATGCGTATTTAACCCCCCTGGATGGAGACAGTTTCCTGGGCGAAGTTCGGGGGTGGTGGGGAGGGAAGGGGAGAGGGTCGTTCAGAAACTGCCCCGGGTCCCAAATTCTCAATTCAACGTGCGGCTGGGCAGAGACGGAGTCAAGAAGCACCCAGAGAGGCCCCGCTGGCCGTACGCTCCATGTACGCTCCGTACGCTGGAGGCGAGGGCAGCCTCCAGCACCCCGGCTCTTTGGCCTCTTGAGTGTTTAGCAAAGGCCAGCTTAGGGGGACCCTAACTGAGTTAATAACAGTGGACCTACCTCTATAGTTTAAGTTTTAAAAATGTGGCTCTCCAAAGAAATTTCAATCCTTGTACTGTGGCTATTTGGCTCTGTGGATGAATGAGTTTGCCGACCACTGTGCTAGGTCAACAGTCCTGGCCCCGAGCTTTGCGGAAAGACGCGGTTTTAATCAAGAATAGGCAGCCAGCTTGCCTTCTCTCCCCGGGCACCTGCTGGTGAGGGGCACGTTGAGGAGCTGCTAAGGAGGGAAGTATTTCGGTCCCTGGACCCCACGTGGCCTCGCGGGCCTCCCGGGGGCTGCTGGGAGCGGTTGTAAAAGCTGCTCCCCGGCGACGGGAACAGATGGCCGGTTTATTTTTACACACGCTCCCATTTGTGAGAACAGATTCGCTTTAGAAACTTCCCAACACCCATACTCCCGAGAATTTTCAAGGAGAGGTCTGCCTTCTGCGCCTATGAGAAGGTGTTGGGTGTCTTCTGGGTCCTACTGAGTGTCTGGTTCCCCAGGTGGCCCAGGCATTCCTGGCCTGTCTCCCTGGGCCTGCCATCTTGGGAAGGAGACAGACTACATGCTGGTGGGAATCTGGGGATGGGCAGGGCAGCAGAGGGCAGGAGGGCGGGACCGTGTCGCACCCAGGACAGGGCCACCTTGTGTGGTTCCACTGGTGGGAGGCACCTAGTCAGGCAACATTATGGAGGAGAAGAGTGTGGAGAGTCATTTTCCTTTAGGTACAGAGCTTCTGCTTGGGGTGAGAGTTCTGGAAATGATTCATGGTGGCGATTGCCTAACCCTGTACATGTGCTTAGTGCCCCTGAGTTGTACACTTCCACGTGGTTAAAGTGGCCAACCGGACCAAACCAAAGACACAAACACACAACACAGTCCCATGGCGATGGCTCCCACATGCCCAGGATGGACCCAAGGTGCTCAGTGCAACCTGGCTGCTCTCTGCCTCCCAACCCCATACCCCTGCCCAGGCGGGCCCTGGCCCCGAGGCACCGCAGGCCTACGGATTGAAGAAGGGTCCAGCATTCCCTTGGCGCCCGGACTCTGCTGGTGCAGTCCCCCACAGTCCCCCACAGTCCCCCACAGTGCCCCACAGTCCCCCACAGTCCCCCACAGTCCCCCACAGTCCCTCACAGTGCCACACAGTCTCCCACAGTCCTACACAGTACCACACAGTCCCCCACAGTCCCACACAGTCCCACACAGTCCCACACAGTCCCACACAGTCAGCCACAGTCCCCCACAGTGCCACACAGTCCCCCACAGTCCCCCACAGTGCCACACAGTCCCCCACAGTCCCTCACAGTGCCACACAGTCTCCCACAGTCCTACACAGTACCACACAGTCCCCCACAGTCCCCCACAGTGCCACACAGTCCCCCACAGTCCCCCACAGTGCCACACAGTCCCCCACAGTCCCCCACAGTGCCACACAGTCCCCCACAGTCCCACGCAGTCCCCCACAGTCCCCAGCCTTCCTCTCTCCTGAAAAGCTTCTCCACCACCCCCTTCTTCTCCTGCTCTTGGCTGGAGCTCCTCTCCGAGCCGCCAGAAGTCCCCCTCTTCAATATCTGCTTTCACTATCTGCCCTCGCCCCACAGCAAACGCCAAGCTTCCTGAGAACCAGGGCATGGATATTCAGCATGGCGTCTCCAGCACCTGGCACCGCACTGGCACCACACCTGCCAATGGCTGGACACCAGTACAATGAGAAGCTAACCAATGACAGAATAGTTTTCAGGCCTCATGGTCAACCAGGTTATTACTTCCATCGCAATTATTGTCATCATCATCAATATATCATAATCATCATTGTAGCACCACATTATCATCATCAGTACTATGATCATCATCACCACCAACATCATCCTCACCATCTTCACTACCATCATCATCACCATTATCATTGTCACCATCATCACCACCATCATCGTTCTCACCATCATCATCATCACCTAGCATGTGCTCAGGCCGCCTAGCAGTATCATGAGTGCTGAGTTCATTCTCTGCTTCATTCCACAATCAATAACTCAGTTGGCCAGGCCACTGGAGCTCTGTGCCGCCCTGTGGCTGCTGACCCAGCTCCTGCCACTTCTTGCACAGCCATGGGGACAAGCACCTGGTCCTTCTCCCACCCTCCCCCTCCAGGTGAGGGAGCAGCACTGAGGGGGAGGGCTTAGTGAGGGTCACGCATCACCCAACACTGTCCCACAGTGAAATGCCACCAGGACGAATCTCAGGGTGGAGGCGGGACGAAACGAGGGATGCTGAAGAAACCAGAGAGTTTACGGGGAGATTCGAAGTTCAAACCCAGAGAGGATCCGGGAAGCCACGTGGGGAAGTAGACGAGAGTTCTCTCGGGTTGGTTTCTCTCCTGTTTGGGGGGCGCTGCCAGGTGCAATTGGGGTAGAGTTGGCTAAACTGTACCCCCATCATCACGTGCCTCCACCAGAGGCCTCCTCATACCACATCCAGCCCTTGCGGTTGTGGACAAGGGAGGGAGTGCAGAGCTCAGGCCGGTGAGCCCTAGCAAGGCGCCCGCAGGGACTAGAACACACCCGTCGGAACTGTGAGCACCTGAGCTATGGGCTGCCAGCCTCGGGGAGCGCTCAGCAGCGGCTCCCATGTGCATGAGAGACGGCCATGAGCAAGACGCACACTCAGAGCACCGATATGGGGACCGAGCAATAGAAGCAGCAGGCCTCGGAGCCAGAGAGGACCCCTCACCCGACCACACCTGCAGCCAGGCGGACACCGAGCGCCACTCACCATCAGCACGGCTCTCCGGAAGAGTCTGGAGCCGCCAGCCCCGGCGGCGAGAAGGTGGATGCTGGCCACGTCGGCCCCACCGCGGTCGGCTGCCATGGTCACCCGCCGAGGGTCCCCGCCAAACGCTGCGATGTGGGTCTGCACCCAGGTCAGAGCCGCCACCTGGTCCCGCAGCCCCCAGTTACCGCTCACAGCGCCGGACCCTTCGGAGGGAGGAGAGCCTTTTACCTTCTGTGGATTTTTTTAAAAATATATTTTATGGATTTATTTTTATTTATTTATTTATTTTTTTTACAGAGAGGAAGGGAGAGGGACAGAGAGCCAGAAACATCGATGAGAGAGAATCATCGATCAGCTGCCTCTTGCACACCCCCTACTGAGGATGTGCCCACAACTATGGTACATGCCCTTGACCGGAATCGAACCTGGGACCTTTCAGTCCACAGGCTGACGCTCTATCCACTGAGCCAAACCGGTTTCGGCACCTTTTATGGTTTTGCAGCTGGAACTTGATTATCCCGGTGCCTCTCGGGGGCCTGACTTCTGTCCCCACAGGTGGGGACTTGGTCACTGGGAGGCCGCTGGGGAGAGCACGGGCCCCGGCCCCAGAGCCTGGCGTGGGCTCCGCCTCTGGGCCCAGGAATCAGCAGTTCCCACCGATGCCCGCCACTCACCGGCACTCAGGAAGCCGAACACGCCCACTCGGAAGCCCGCAGTGACCACGATGAGGTGGCCGGTGGCCGCCAGGAAGGAGCCGTCCAGGGCGAGGCTCCCGTCGCCGGCCCCGGGCTCCGTGTTGTGGAAGAACAGCAGCACGGATGCGTTGGGGCCCTGCGGGATGGGAGAGATACGGGGCTACAGGTTGGTCCCTTTCGCACCGGAGCCTGGTGGGGGCTCCTCCCGTGCAGGAGTAGATTCTGAGCCTGCACTCTCCCTGCCAACTCTGCCTCATGTGATGGGTGGACTGTGTTCCCCAGAACTCACAGGCTGAGGCCCTAACCCCTAGACCTCAGAAGGTGACTATTTGTAGATGGGTTCAGAAAAGAGGCAATCAGCCAGCCTGGCCGGTGTGGGTCAGTGGTATGAACCAGGAGGTCACAGTTTGCTTCCCGGTCATGGTCACGGCACATGCCAGGGTTGAGGGCTTGGTCCACAAGTGCCAGGCTGATCAGTGATTGTCATCAGTGATTGTCATGTTTCTATTCTTCTCTGTCCCTCTCCTCTCCTCTCCTCTCCTCTCCTCTCCTCTCTGAAATCAATAAAAAGAGGCAATTAACCAATGTACTCTAATCCAATATGACCAGTGTCCTTACAAAAAGGGGACATTGGGACACACACATCCACCCAGAAAAGACCACGAGGACACACACAGGGGAGGTGACCATCTACATGCCAAGGAGAGTGGCCTCCGAAGGACATCCCTTGCTGACACCTTGAACTTGGACTCCAGGCCTTTTCAATCATGAGAAAATGGAGTTCTGCTGTTTCAGCCTTCACGTGTGTGGCACTTTGTCAGAGCAACCCAAGCAAACTAAGAACCCCATTTCACGGATTGGGAAACTGAGGGTCACAAAAAATGAAGACACTTTGCCCAGAGACCAAAGTGGACACGTGCCCCAGGTGGCAGGGGGCGGCGGACTCGGAGCCATGCAGTCACCCAACACCCCAGTGCGGCCACTGGATTACTCCTGAGGAATGGTCTGGGTCCCTGGGGAGTCCTTTCCCCTTGGCCATGCTAACTGGAACCCCATCTTGCTAATGCAGAGCTCAACTCAGACAGCCAGGTGCCGTGTGCCCAGGATTTTATTCACTCAGACCTCAGACAGCTCTGTGAGGTGTCAGGTCACCATTATTCCCATTCTACAGATGCGGAAGGAGAGGCTTGGAGGTGTTAGGCGGCTGGTCTAAGATCACGCAGCAGCTACAAGGCAGCAGAAGTGGGCTTTGAACTTAGGCTGACCCTTTCAGAGGAGCCTACAATGCTCCATCCGGGGATCTGACACCCCAGCCCAGGCCAGGGGAGGGGCCAGGCTCCAGGCTCCATCCAGGTCTTGCCTCCCTGAGCTGTGACTTCACTCCCTGTGCCACGGGCTCTAACGCGTAGATGGTTTCTCACTCAGGCAGCCCTCACGGGGGCCTGCCTCCACGGTGCTGTGCTGAGTGCACCGCCCACGAGACCTTGCGTGTGTGTGGTGACCTGGGTACACAGTTCACTCAGATCAGCCGGCTGCCACCCGACCTCCCCAGGACAGTTGGCGCCCATGGCTAGCGGGCCAGGGGACCAGGAAGTGGTGGCACGGTCACATGTGCAGGAGGCCAGTCAACACCGGTCGCCAGGAACTCAGGGTTCCCGAGGTTCGTCAGTTCCTGTTTCTCTCGCGTGCTCTGACCCTCGTTCCAAAACAGGAAACGCACACACTGAACGGGTTCACAGCCACCATCGGGCGAATGCGGGCTTCACACGGGGGCATGACCGGAGTCAGGGTCAGCGCCGCGCTCACCCTCCAGCACGGCCTCAGACGGAGTCCCCACAGACAGCTCCCGAGCGATGGCCGAGGGGGTCTGTCCAGAGGTCATCCCAAGGAGAGAGGCCATCTCCTCCTCGGCAAACTAACCTGAGTGTGGGTTCTCCTTCCCCTTCCTGTGCACCCAACCCGCCATCGCTGGCCCTGCCCTTCCTGCGCGGCTCACACCCTCCCTCCCGCACGGCCTGCTGGGAGGCACCACCTGCCACCACCTCACACCCCGTCACTGGCTGTGCCTCCTGGACTGCATTTTGCTTCAATATTTCTTTGCTGTTCCATTGCTGCTTAATATTTCTTTGCTTATTTCTTTCTGCCCCCCCCCCCCCGCCCCTGCCCCAAGCAGCTGCTTGGTCTTGTTCAAGGCTGTGTCTCCCCCAGGAGAGTCCCCCCCCACCCCTCCCATCTCGGGCTCCGTATGAATAGTTCCCAGAGCACTGCATGGGGTAAGCACGCACTGGCCCGTGTGCGTGGAGCGAGAGGGTGTGGCAAGGAGCAGGCGAAGCCGTGCAGGAGCCAGGAGGAGCCTGAGCTCGCTATCCGCCACTCAGGACCAGCGAGGACAGGGGGTATGACTCGAGTGGAGAGGAGTGGACAGTGCTGGAAGCTGTGGGGACCGGGGGTGGCCAATGGGCAGCTTTCAGGGCAAACCCAGCCGAGGCTCTGCACTCACCACGTTCTGAGGGACAAACACGTTGAGATACAAGCAATCCTCGCTGACCGCAGACGGGGTGGGCGCCCTGGTCCCTGGCTGCCAGCAGCGGGCCCTGCAGACACAGACGGCGTGACCGCCAGGAGGATCAACCGCAGGGCCGTGCCCGTGTCCCTTCCAGCCCAACGCCACTGGCCAGAGCCCCTGCCCGCCCGCTCTGCAGCATCCAGGTGGCACCGAGGGCCCCGGAGCACTGCCTGGCGCCGAGCACAGCGCCCTCCATCCCCACATGGACCTCACAGGAGCAAGGCCACGTTAGCCCTGATGGTTGGGTGGGGTTACCTGCCAGAGCACACAGCACACCTATCTACCCCCCAGCCCCACGCACCGCTCATGCCCACGGCACCATCCGGCCACCAGGCTGACGCTGATGGATTAGAAGCCGGAGGGCATTGCACTCAGCCCTTACCGTGGTGCGGTGGCAGCCCAGGACCCGGTCCAGTTGGAGGGCTCCGGTGCCCGGAAGCGGCCCTCTGCCAGGGGCGGGGCAGCATAGGGCACGCCCAGGAACTGGTCCACTTGCTTCCACGAAGCGCCCACCTGGATGGCCTGGGACCTGCCCAGCAGCTGGCCGTGGGGGGCGATGGTCACAGAAGGTGCGGACATCCCGGAGCCGAGCAGAGGGGTGTCTGTGGGGGCGGGAGTGGGAGGAGGGGGAAGAGAGCAGTGGGTGCTCTGTTCACGGGGAGTATTCTGACATGCCGGAGAAACAAATGCTGCATTTTTTTTTGCACTTTAAAAATGCTGGTACCCGCTTCAGACCCCGGGAGCTTACATGCGGGGAGGTCTGTGCTCAGGGGAGTAAGAGACATAACAGCAAAGACAGCTGGTCTTGCCCGGGCGCTCGGCAGGCAGAGCACAGCCCTAACCCTTCTCTCCCGGATCATCTCAGAGGCTCCTCCCAAGAGGCTAACAGGCCCACAGCCCCTGACTCAGCGCCCTGGGCCCGGTGTCACTGCAATTCGGAACCGCCTGGACTTTTCAAAGAACCGAAGGACGCGGCCGTGCAATGGGCCGTCTCCCCGCCCCGCCTCACACACATGTATTTCTGAGGTAAAAAGCACGGTGGTTCCTCTAAGAGCAATGAATAAAGAATGTAATTTCTTCAGTCACAAAATCCAGCTCAGATTTTGCCACCAAATGAGTTTGCTGCAAACTTACAAAAAAACAAAAAAACAAAACACTGAGTTCTAACTTGTAGAACTTTCAGATTTCAGAACTGCAGCCAAGGAAGGGGGCGGGGGGCACATTTGCATTTCAATGGTGAGGAAACAGGTGTAGGAGCCCGGGGTGGGTGGCTGCCTGGGCTTCAAGCTGATGTGGGATTCAAGGCCTTTCTGAACCCCAACTCTGACCACATCCCATTCACACAGGGCCAAGGCCAGGTCAGCAACGCCCCCTCCCGCTGTGCATGCCCGAACCCCACCTGGTCTATCAGGCCAGGGCCGTGCCACCTGCCAGGAAGCTCTGCACTCCAGGCCCCGCCGTCCCTCCTGGTAACGCTCATCACCGGGCACTGGTCAGCCACTCCCAGGCCTGTCTGTCCCCTCCACTCACTGCCCTTCCACCCGTTCACTGAGTCAATAAACTGCCAAACGCCATTTTCAGGGGCTGGAGACAGACCTTCCCTGTCTGATTCCCCACGGGGCTCAGGGAGGGCCCAGAACAAAGGTTAAACACTAGTGAGGAGATCCTCTCAGTGTGTGTGTATGCATATGCATATGTGTATGCGTGCGTATGCATGTATGCGTGTGTGCATGTGTGTGTGCATGTGTGTGTGTGTGTACAGTTGATTATTATTTCCATCAGGTGTGTGTGCTTTGCTCAGCTTCACTGGGGGCTGATGGAGAGGGAAAGTTGGCTCTTTTCTCTGCAGCTCCTTCTGTTTGTAACACAGATGTGACGGTTGCTAGGAGCCTGGGCAGGAGACAGAGTCTGTCTATTCCTCAAAAGCTGGCTAAAGGCACCGGTTCCCCAGAAAGGGGTGTTGCCTCCGGGGGGACAGGTGACGGATGGCCAGGATCGCCGCTGAACATCTTACTGCTGATAAGCTTGAGGTCACCCGGGGCCCCGGCGTCAGTGGTGCTGGGGCTGAGAAACCCTGGGATGCTGTGTGCTCATGACCTCCAGGCACTGACGGCCTGCATGGCGGTCAGCAAGGTGAGGAGGAGCCATGGGTGGGCTGGGGTCAAGCAGGCCTGGGTTCACGTTATGGACCAGCTACTTTGGAAAAAGCCATAATTTTGTGGACCCTCAATTTCCCACCTGCAAAGTAGAAAGACTAGCAGTCCCTACACCAGACAGCTGCGAGGAATTAGTAACGCCAGCATGTAATGGCCCAAGCCCAGGGCCCGGCAAATGGCAGCTCAACACGTGACTGAGTGAATGAATGAAGGAATGAAGAAATGAATGAATGAGAGATAGGGGAGGAGGAATGGGAGGAAGGAGGGAAGCCGACAGAAACCTTCTCTGCTGCGAAAACACGGGAGGGCGAGTTGGTACTCAGGATGGAGGGAAGTCTTTGCTGCTTTTAATCTGGCCGCCATGGCAAATCCTGATTGAGCTCACCCTTCTCCCGAGATTTCCTGTCCCCCATGCCAATCACAGGGTTCGGGCGAGCATGCTAGGCTGTGGGCACTAACGTGGCAGAACCCTCCGAGGCCAGTTCTTTCCCTCTGCGGGAAACAGCCACCTTTCACGAACGTGGCACCCTCTGAAGGGAGGGCAAAGACATAAAATACCAAAGCAGAGGATTTCGAGGGAATGCGAGGCGGCTCGCCCAGGGACAGCGGTATTCGGCCCCCCCTCTCCGAGGCTGCCCGAGCCCAGGCTGAACGGGAGCCAGCGTGGGGGAGATATCGGATGTGCCGCTGCTTGCTGAGCTCTTTTGCAGAAACGGTGGATTCCCTCCAGCATAACCACGTGTGTAGGCCACGCCGCTATTCCTTAGCTACGTGGGTGGAGGAAATCACTGCAGCTCTATGGGTGCCCCGGGTACACGCTGACTCTGCCTGTCAGACGCGTGTGGGAGAATTTCGCGTGGAATTGGAGCCCCGTGCAATGTCAGCCATGCCGGGGTGAGCGGGCACAGAATCTGATTTACCTTACAGAGCCCAGGCCTCGGGGTCAAGGCATTTCTCAGCAGGACTGCCACGCAGACTGGCTGCAATGCGGGCGCGATGTGCTCGTGAAACCTAACTTGACTAAGTGATAGAAATGTCCAGGCAGAAGGGAGACTGGAGATTGGGGGCCTGGGACCTCAGTATTCCAAGTCCGGGGGGGCACTCTCCTTGGCTGAAGGCTGAGGTGGAGGAGGGGCAGGGGAGGAGAATTATCCCCGGGTCAAGACCGTCCTGAAGAGCAATCCATGTTCTAGGAGGGGGTGGGGCCAAACCCAACCGCTACCAGTTTTACAAATAAAGCTTTATTGGCACACAGCCACGCCTATGGAATTGCGGATTGTGTTGCCCATGGCAGCTTTCCTGCTATAATGGCAGAGCTGAGTAGTTGTAAGAGAGACAGTAAATACGGTGGCTGTAGCCCCGCCACGTGGCTGAGTGGCTGAGCATCCACCTATGAACCAGAAAGTCCCTGTTCGATTCCCGATCAGGGCACATGCCCAGGTTGCGGGCTCAACCCCCCAGTGGGGGGTGTGCAGGAGGCAGCAGGTCAAGGACTCTTTCTTTCATCATTGATGTTTCTGTCTCTCTCTCTCTCCCTCTCCTTCCTCTCTGAAATCTATAAAAATATATTACAAAAAAACACTGTGGCTGTAGAGCCTACAATGTTTATTATCTGGCCCTTGAAGATAAGATGGCAGACATAGCCAAGGTTTCTTAAAAGTTACTTATTCCATCCAATAAGCATGTCCAATGGGTAGGTGTGTCCCTGGCTGCCCAGCCCCGTGTGTCCTATGACACAGCTCTTACAGACTTCCCTCAGTGACAGGTTTGTTTGTATGTTGCTCTCCTCCTGCCTGCCTCACCCGTGTCCCCAGCACCTAACGGTGTCTGACACATAGCAGCCCAGTCTTGGCTGTTCTTAAGCTAAACTGAGCCCGGAGCCGCTGCCCTCACTAGAGTGCCTGTGAGGCGGCCGTAGGCGCCGTGGTTCGTGGGAAGGACTGCGTTAGAGACGGGAGGCCCGGCCCCGCGTCCTCTCCTGCCGCCCCTCCCTGTGTGGCATCAGAGGGGTGAGTTAATGTCTCTGGGTCGGAGTCTCCTGATCTCTAAGGTGGAATCAAATCCTTATCTCGCCACCTCCCAGGATTGGAGTGAGGACCAAATGAGAGTGAGGATGAGAGACCTTCCTAAACCACAGAGCAATTAACACAACGCGGCCCGCTGATTGATTTACTAAGAAACTCGAAGGCCCACGGCTTCTGTAACTCAAAGGGAGAAATGAATGAAGCTGGTGCAGAGAAGACCTGTGTGAGAAGCGGGTTTTCCACCTTCCTTCAGTCCATCCCAGGTGAGCGCCACCTCGCCCAGGACAACGTTTTCTTAAGAGCCTCTAAATTCACTGCCCACAAATGACCAAGTGCTTGGACAGTCCATCTTAGCCTCACCCAGGCCCCCAGGAGCGCCCCCAGAGGCACAGGCCTGGACTCACTCAGCTTCCGGTAGATGTAGGTGGGCTCTTCCCAGAGCAGAAGCTGGCAGTGCTGGGCCTGCAGGCTGTGCGTGCAGACGTGGGTATCGGGGTAGAACACACACCTCAGAGCACTAGGGCGCGTCTGCAAAGTGGTGACCTGGCAGGCTTGGTGACGGGAACACTCTGAGGAGTAGAGGGACAAGGGTGAGGCTGGGCCTCAGGGATGCCATCCAATCATGTATCCATGCATTCGTCCATCCCTGTATCCATGTAACCATTCATCCATGCATTCATCCATTCTGTATCCTTCCAACTCTGCCTCCATCCTTCCTGCTTCCATCCAACTCTGCATCCATCTATCCAGGCATCCATCTATTCTGTATCCATCCAACTATGCCTCCATCCTTCCTGTTTCCATCCATCTATCCGTACATACATTCATCTCTCCATCCATCCCTCATCAATGCAGCCATCCATCCATGCATAATGCATTCATTCATCCACAAACACATCCATCCATCTAGCCATCCATTCATCCATCCATTCATGCATCCATAAGTGCATCCATCCATCCACAAACACATCCATTCATCCATCCATTCATTCATGCATAAGTGCATTCATCCATTCATCCAGCCATAAATATATCCATTCATCCATCTATCCATTAATCTATCCATACATCTTTGTATCCATACATCTATGCATTTAGTCCACCCATCCATCCACCCGCATATGCAATCCATCCATCATTCATTGCCACCACTCGCCTCCTCTGCCTCAAACCAGCCCGTAGGTCATCCCTCTAGTCCTCCTCTGACTTGGATCAATGCAACTCATGTTCTGTGTGGCGTATCCCATGGCGACCTTGACCGTGGGCTGACTGCAGAGGAATGAGCAACTGCAGAGGGGAGCCCACCCAGGTCTCCCTCCAGGTCAGTCCCTCCCAGCCAGGCACCCCGTGGTGTTGTGGAGACTCCTGAGTGTTTCTGAGGTCAGAACCTTGAGTAGCACTTGTGTGAAGCCCTGTCCCGGGGGTGGAGGGGGGGGTGTATCCTTACCCAGCAAACAGAGGTCTCGAGCAGTGGAGAAGTCGCTGGCGGCCGCCATGCTGATGTGGGCGACATCGAAGCTCCTGAGGGACGGGTCCACCACTGCTGCAGAGAGGCCCAGGGTCTGCCACGCGCCCAGAGCCGCTAGGAGAGAATACAGGGGTGTCGGTCACTCCATTTCCTGGGCATGAAGACAGCAGAGTGCCGCCTGGCGTCCCCCAAAGGGCAGCCCCCACCTGCTTCTCGGTCTTTGTTGTAGTGTGAGCCCTCCTTTACCCACCTCTCCATTCTACAACCACTTAACAAAAACTTGTTTTAACACATTTTTATTTATGTCAGAGAGGAAGGGGGAGGGAGAGAGAGAGAGAAACATCAATGATGAGAGAGGATCATGGATCGGCTGCCTCCTGCACGCCCCGCACTGGAGATGGAGCCTGTAACCTGGACATGTGCCCCAACAGGGAATCGAACCGTGACCTCCTGGTTCATAGGTCAATGCTCAACCACTGAGCCACGCTGGCCGGGCTCACTTATTGAAAGTTTTTATGGATCAAGTTCTGTGCTCAAGCCTAGGAATACAATACCACCACATACACACACAGAAGAGACAAACAAAAGCATGGCTGTTTCTTTAAAGCAGGTCACGGTAGACTGAAAGACATCGAGAAGACCCAACCAACAGCATCGCGATGTGTTGGAATGCAGGAATTAGCATGATGCCAGGCAGCAATGGTAACCACGGCCCATGTGGTGCTGTAGTTAGCTCCACAGCGACACGACGTCCTTCAGCCCTCGAGAGAGAAGACCGTCACTCCATAGTGAACACCCCTGGGTGCTGCCCAAGCCGCCTTTGGGGTAGAGAGGGGGGCGCGGCTTGACTCTAATTTCTCCAACTGCTGACCCTCCCCAGGAATTGCCTTTGGTCCGAGAAGCTGCCACCCCTCCCCAGGATCAGCCTGCACCCCAAACCAGTCCCGGTGGGAGCACGAGGGCCAGCCCTCTTGCCTCCAGGCGGGCAGCTCCGGGGGCCAGGCCAGCCCGGCGGCAGGGCTCGCCTAGGGGCCAGGGGCCCGTCTGTGGCCTTGGCCCTGGGAGCCCTGCGAGAGACGCTGGGCTTTTCAAGCATGCTCCGCACGTTGCTATTTTCACGGTCAGGCCATGTGGCATCTTTGCAACATGACCAGACCGTGCTGCATATTTTCAGACGGCGCGAGAACTGTGATGATGGGGCTCCAAGACCCAATGTGCCAATCCCGGTCTTCACACAGAAGCTTGGCTGGGTGCCGGGCCCGGATTGCCGTCTGGGGAAAGCGCTGGGACTGCAGGGTGGATTTCATCTCCCCCATGGGAGCCAGCTCAGCGGGCACCATCCCAGGGCCTGCAGCCGCGTCTCTGCCACGCCTTCCCCCTGCCCCCAGCCTCCTGCTGGCAGGACCCCCAGGATGAGTGATTGCGGTCACCCAGAATCCAGCACCTGGGGTCCGGGCATCTCACGAGCACTCAGAGCAGTTTCATGTGAATGCACACGAACGGTGAGAGGAAGGAGCCAGCAGCTCGGTGGCATCGCACAAGCCTGCTGTTTGCCAAGAGCCCAGCCACACCATGGCACGTGGCCTCCGCTCTCGCCCGTGCTGCGGGCACCACCACGGGAACCAACCCCGTGCCACTCTCAGAGGACCTGGCTGGGACGTGGCGGTACCGGGGCTTGTGCCCAATTCTCTGGGTTTAAAAACCAGGCTTCACCAGGCCGGGTCTTCTCTCTGGTGAGTGAGGCGAGGGACAGCTTTGGGACTCACCCAAAGGGTGCGCCTGCTCAGAAGCAGGATCTGTGGTCTGTTCCTCAGCTTCCCTCTTTGTTTTGTTTAAGACGTAGTTTACAAACTGCAGTGCCAGCGTCGCTTATTTTCTTAATCTCCTCTTGAATTGGAAACGCCATATTCCTTATACACTAAGTACTTCCACGGACGTGACTCCTGCTGGGAGGCGCTACTCTCGTTCCTTCGTTTTATTTCTGCTGCTTCTGCTCACACACTCTGCTTACGCTGGAGTCACTTTATAAAACAAATGACTTAGAGGAAAAAGTCTTCCCATGTTATTTTTCTCTCTGACTTATTAAAAATATGTTTTTATCGATTTCAGAGAGAGGACACGGGAGAGAGAGAAACACTGATCGGCTGCCTCCTGCACGCCCCCTACTGGGGATGGAGCCCACAACCTGGGCTTGTGTCCAGACCGAGAATCGAACCGTGACCTTCTGGTTCATGGGTCGATGCTCAACCCCTGAGTCACACCAGCCCTGGGCCCACAGTTTTCTTTACAAAAATATTTCTTGGTTATTTTTGGCTGTTTATCAGATGACATTCAAACCCATTTTTGTCGAGTTTCAAGAATGCTCCTTCGGGACACGCATTGGAAACATTAATATGAGAAAAAATGTAAAAATCTGTTGTTTAATTTTGATGTCATTAAGAATGGAATGGGATTTTTTCCCACATTATATTTCTAAAACAGTTATCGCTGACCTGAAGGAAGCCTTATGGCTGTGCATTTCTTGTCTAACAAGACCCTGAACTTGGCCCAGTGTAGCTCCCACAATAGCCCACTCGGCTCTTCTCTCTGTGGCTGCTTTGAAAATAGGCGCAAACTAGATCCCAGACTCAGCGAGGACATGCCGTCCAGGCCTGTGGCTGGTCGCTGGCTCTGAGCCTGTCAGATCAGATTTTTTAAAATCGCCAGATGAGAATACATGTGGAAATTTCTAGTAATATATGGAAAAGCATGTGTCATTTCCTTTCCTTTCTTCTTCCCTCCCCCCCGACTCTCTGCCTTCCTGCCATCCTTTCCAGACATCCGTTGAAGGAGAAACGATTGATTTCAAGGCTTCCTTGGAGTAACTGCATCATTAAAAACAGCTTCAAAAACTGGAAAACGCACATGCCTGCAGCCCGCGGCCCGTGCCCTGGGGACGGGGCTGCCGCCTGCCGGCGCGGTGCACAGAGGCAGCTCGGCTCCGGCCTCGCTTTTCTCGTTCGGAAAATGGGAGAACGTGTTCTCCGGTGTTTTTGAATCAGACCGAAGTGCAGAAATGTGAAACCGATAGGTAGCAAACGCCAACCTTCTCTCCGACGCTCTGGTAATCCCAGGCCCGTTTCTTAAGGGAAAGGGGGCTTTTCTTAAGCATCCCCAAGAATAACGATAACAAGGAGCGACCCCCGCAGGGCGTCCGAGCGCAGACAACATTCTCGCCGTCCTTGTGTCAGAGCCAGGAGAAGCCCTCTGGGTGGTGAACAGGGGAAAAGTTTGAGAAAATATTGGCGGGGGCTGCCCCACCCCCGCTGGCTGGCCAGGCTGAACTATCCAGCACCTTGGGCACCAGCACAGCGCTGTGACCTTGAGCCCACACGCTGTGACCTTGAACCCACAAGCACTGGCTCGCCCGCTGGGAGGGGCCTGGCCTGCACGGGACAGGCCCACACTCAGGCATCCTGACCTCTCAACACACACCACCTTCCAAGTGAGAAGCACCTCACGCTGGCTATTTCCCCCGGGTAACACTCCAATAAAAGCCAGATGTCCCCTTAATAACAGAGAGAAGGAGGAGAAAAGGACAGTTGTTATTTTGCGATCATTGGAAAGATGATCTCCCCCAGCCCCCTCCCGCCGCCTGCTCAGGACGCCTTCCTGTCCCCCTTGGGCCATCGGGGAAATGCACGCTAGTCCTGATGCCACCGCGTGGCTTATGTGGCTGTGGCCCCTCCCTGCCTGCTGTGGAGAATCTGGGGGAGCCCCCCTGTACCCCACCCTCAAGGCCTCCGACCCCAGCGCAGCGCGTCTCCCGGGACGTGAGTGACAACTCAGGATGCTTATCCCAGCGTGGCTGGCGTGTGCACGTCTGCGGAACGGAATTCCATCAAGGTGAAATTTGGCCCCTTTTGCCTTAAAACTTTCCCATCCTGCCTGCCCTGGCGCGCACGGTCCCTTTCCTGCTCCCTCGCCCACCCCACGAGGTCCCGCCAAGGTCCAGCTCCAAACGCAGGGCTTTTCTACTGAGTATCTGCTGCCGCGTCCGCTGACGGCCCCGCGTCTGCCACACCGCACTCCCCGACCCCGATGCCTGGCCCAGGCCTTCGCACAGACAAACCCCTGTCTCCTGAAATCTTTCGGAGACGCATCCATCTGACAAGCTCCTCCACCTTCATACCAGCCCAGGGGTCAGGAGCCGTCTCCGGGCAGCACCGGGAAGGGCTCAGAGTCCGTTCTGGTGCACGGTTTGTCCCTCCTCCTCTCCACGCCAACCCCCAGCCCATCCGAGCCTCAGAGGCCCCGTCACCCTACGCTTGGAAGGGGCGGCTGATGCACCGGCTCCTACAGGAATCAAGGCCACGGCCGGACTGTCCGCCTCGCTCACCCTCTCCAGAAGCTCAAACCAAAGAGTCTTATTAACTCTGAGGGGCCATGGGTTCAAGTCCCAGCTTGGCCATGCGGCCTGGCCGAGCCTCCGCATCCCCATCTGAAAAGCACATCTTCCTGCCGGCAGACTTCCTGATGGGCGGTAAATGGTTTTTGAAATGGTTGGTATGCAACACACATTTCCTTTGCTCCCTGAATAGAAGCTGCATAGAGATGAGCATTCTACATATGTGCATGCACACACACACACACACACACACACACACACACTCCATGTCAGAATCACGTTGGCATGCCCATATCCTAATTATGCCCTCCCTCTGATTCGAATCACAGGCAGGCGCTCAGACGCCCAGTTCCGAGGTGGAAACAAGCACAGATGGGACGCCGGCCCCTGTCACTCCTGCTTGCAGATCACACTTGTCAGCGGCGCTTTGAAAGGACTGGGCCGCCCGTCCTGCCTCGGAAACGTCTACTCGGAGCCGCAGATTGTGGGTGGCCATACGCCATCTTGCCTTTTTCTTTTTCTTTTTCTTTTCTTTTTTTCTTTTTTTATAATTTGCATCTCAGCAACACAAACGTTTAGCAAAACGCCAGGGAGGGGGCCCGTACCATCGCTCCCGGATAGTCACGCTGTGGTTGATTTGTGCCTAACGGTTTGCACCTGGCAATTAGATTTATAGAGCCCCCTTCACCTATAACTTCAATAAGTAATATTTTTAGGTGATTCTAAGAATGTGGAGGGGGGGGGAGGGAAACACTAGGAAGAACTATGTGAGACTACCTTGGCAATATAAGTCTAGACCCTTAACATCTGAAGTTCTCAGACACAATCACTTCACGTTGGAGGAAACGAGTTGGCTGTTGGCAGAAGCTCCCTGCATGAAGGTATCGGTTGTAGTGTTCTCATAACGAGCCATAAACAACCAAATGTCCGAAACGGGGGAGAGGGGTGTTGTGAACGGCAGGGGGTCCGCCCGGTGGGGTAACAGGACAGCTGTCACTGATAGGCTGACCTGTCCTCACCTGCTTTCCATCACCAGGTTGGGAGCATCATGACAGTAGGACACAGATGAATGAATGAATGAATGAATGAGTAAAGAGTGAATGAATGAATATACTCGTGCATGCATGATTTAGAGAGATATACAGGGTGGGCAAAAGTAGGTTTGCAGTGGTGAGTAGACAAAACACAGTTTATTCTTGTATTATTATTATGTGTTAATTATTCTACTATTTTTCCATATAAACAACGATAAACCTACGTGGGCCCCACCCTGTATAACAATCTGGAAATAGACACATAATGCAATATTAGGTAAAAACAAACAAACAAAAAGTCACACCGTGGAGCCATTCCAGCGCCTCAGACCGCACAGAAAGCCTGGGAGACCGGACACACTGACGGGGCGTCAGCTGCTCATCGCCGTCACCGCCCTGCGCTCTGTCTGCGTGTCCCGGCCTCCCAGGGCCGGTAAGTGTTAAGTGAGGGCCCGTCTCTTGAGGTTTGTGTGAGGAGCCAATGGCCAGCACAGCGCTGAGGACAACATGCACCGTGAAGTTGAAAGATTCCAAAAAAAAATAGTATATTATTGCTTTGAGTTAAACACTGCACATCCCTCTCCTCTCCCTCCACAGCCCCCTACAAATGGAGAAACGAGTGGAAAATCTAAGCCCACAAAGCTAACCAAGGGAAAATGAGCAGACAGCAGCGAAGGGATTTCAACAAATGCGGAGGAAGAGAAGGGGAGGACGGCGTGCTGGCGGACAAGGCCGCGTGGAGCACTAACTCTCTGGGTGCTGAGGGGGTGGGATAAGACATGTCACGTCCTCCATGGACCCCCGGGGTATCCTGCATGGACCCCGGGCAGCCAGGAGGTGGCCGGGCCCCGGAAGGCAGGGTGCACCGGGGCTGGGACAGAGGGCCAGCTCAGGCCCCCTGGGGGAGGGTTGGTGATAACAGGAGACTGCGTTCGCGCTCCGGCTCCCCGGGGAGCCTTGCTCACAGTCCGATGCGCTTGTGTCAGCCCCGGTCTCGCTGTGACTGGGCTTTGAGAACGAAGGCGGAAGAGCAGAAAAAGGTGACAGAAGAGAGCACTGACGCCTGGGTCATCGAGGCCTGGAGCAGCAGTCACCGCCCAAACCGGAAAGTCAAGGCCCGGCAAGAGCCACCTGTTGTTAGAAACGTGGAGGCCAGAGCGAGAGGCACCAGCTAAACACGGCGAAGGGGGCGCCTCCTTCGGGCAGTGCCAATGGCAGGGGGGTAGCGGCGAGACGGGGAACACGCTGACTTAGAAAACAACAACGACAACAACCATAAACCTTCGGGGACTCTTAGATGATTTCACATGTTCGTGCATCACCTTGATAAAACTCAGAATCAATTCTGACCACAGTCTGGCTGGGACATGTGCCATGTGTTTGGCCTTGAGTATGTTCTCCCTTCCCTAAGCCCCACCCCTGCCAGCCCTGACTGGCAACAAGGACACCCACCTCCCACTGCCTCGGGAACCTGAAGCCATCCTGTGCTCAGACACTGAGATTCTCTATAAAATGTGCAGCAAAGTCCTAGCTGGTGTGGCTCAATGGATAGAGCGTCAGCCTGCAGACTGAAGAGTCCCGGGTTCAATCCCAGTCAAGGGCACATGCCCTGGTTATGGGCTCCCCAGTGGGGGCATGCAGGAGGCAGCTGATGCATGATTTATGGATGTTTCTCTCTCTCTCCCTCTCCCTTCCTCTCTGAAACCAATTTTAAAAAAATACATTAAAATTTTTTTTAAATAAAATGTGCAGGAGGAGAAAAAAAAGATATATATATATATATATATATATATATATATATATATATATATAAATGACCTCCAAAGTTAGCAATTTCCACGGAGAGAAGGACTCTGACATCATGGGGCCGCTCACACTTTCGGCCACAGCCCTGACCATAAGTGGCTGCCTCCCACGAGAGCTATGTCTGCCTCCCCACCAGGCGGTAATGACAGGTGTCTGGAGCCCTCAGATGTCAGGTCAAGGCAGGAATTAACGTCTCGGCGGCTCCCGGAGCCTCTCATTTCCTGACCATGGGACTCGGGGAAGGGACGTGCAGGAGGCCCGCCCCCTCCCACCACACCCCGTCCAGAGCAATCCCCTCCCCCCGCTTCCCGCCGCCTTGGACCCAGGCAGCCTCAGTCTGGGCTGCTCCCGGGCTCAGGGCCGGTGCCTGCCGTAGATGCCACAGTGCCACCCAGCGTGCTGATGGCCGTGAGCCCGAACGCCTCTGCTCTAATGCGGGGCTGAGTTCCCTCACTGTTTGTGCCACCTCGGTTGACCTCGCCCCAGGACTCTGCAGGCCTAGCCTTTCCTTAATGGGGTGAAAGGAGCCTCAGAGGACGGGGCTGGGGTCTCCTCCCCCACCCTGGTTCCAGGTGGCTGTGGTGTTTGGACCCAGGCATGCCATCGCTGTGAGTCAGTTGCCTCATCTGTGAAATGGGCGGGTCTCCGTCCTGCCTCTGCACGTGTGCCATGGGGAGGAGCCGGAAGGAGTGACTGAGAGGGTCGGGCGAGCAGCAGCCCACCGGACAAAAGGGAGCAGTGAGGGAGGAGGAGGAGGAGGGGGCACCGGCATCAGAGACAGCGACAAGGAGCTCACCTTTCTCCGGGGGGGAAGGCAGAACCGCCGGGGGGCAGAAGCCGGGAGCACCGTTCTCAGCGACTGCAAAGGAGAAGACGGCAGCCCGTTAGCTCGTCCTCCCCCCGGGGCCCCTGAGCTCAGAGGGCATGACGGGAGGGACAACGGGGTGGCGGCAAAATTGGGCTCCCGCTGCCGTGGCGCCTGAGATCCCAGGACACGCCGGCCCTGCCGGCCTGGGCCACACTCGGAGGACCGCTGGTGAAGGCCCAGTTACCCACATTCTGTGCATCCGTCAGACAACACTCAGAGGCTGCCAGCCGGCCGCCATGCCCGCCCCGCCCGCTGCACCCGCCGGCCAGCCTGCACCCTGCTCCTCTGAGTGAACGTCCGTCCTTCCTGGGAGAAAGCGGCTCAGAGCCACGTGGCCGCCTCTGAGGGCACTGAAACGTCCACACGAAGAATGTCCGTGCATGTATGCACAGCCCATGCACAGGCAAGAGTGTCGTGAAGGCCTGGGGAGGGGGTGAGGGCGGAATGGGGGGCGGTGGGCGGCAATGGAGGAGGGAACAGAGACATCTGCAATACGCTCAACAGTAAAGATAAATTTAAAAAAAAAAAAAAAAATTAGAAATGTCCCTGCCTCGGACGCAGTAGCTGTGCTCTTGGAAATGAACTTGCAATTCAGAGGCAGCTTGGTTTGCAAAGGAACATCCGGGCAACATAGATGAAACGCTGGAAATGACGTAACGCCATGAGGCAACCATGCGGCTCATCTCAGCAGGAACTGGCCGCCCAGCTCTGCTGCTGCTGCTGCTCTTTCTCACCCACCACCCGCGGTTCCCAGAGGGTGCTGCCCGCCCTCCGGGGGGTGAGGAGGGGGCTCTGTCACTGCGCAGGAACACTGAGCTGTGAAGGTTCTCAGCTGCCCTGGGCCCTGCAATCTGAAACCGTCAGCACCCTCTGTCCCCGGGAGGACTGGCAGTGCCCTGGGGACCCTCCTGCTGTGTCCCCTCCCTGTAACCTTGACCCGTTCACGCTCGGCTAGTTCCCATTTGTTAAACAAATGACGGCTAACCTTCTGCTCCTTCCCACCTCTGCCTTCCAGGACATCACGTTGGTGGCTTGAAACTGGCCATGGGGGAGAGTATTTACACCATGGCAAGTGGCAACAGCTAGAAAGAAACCAGGGCTTCCCTCCGTCTTCCCTGGTTGTAAAATATCTGCCAGCCAGCACTGAAGGGGGTGGAGAAGGGGGTAAAAACAGGTGCTACCTCCTGGGGTTGTTTGGGGACTAAATAAGATGTTTTCTGCAAAACGTTAGCCTAGTGCCTGGAGCCAGCGCTGGGCCGGGTAAGTGCTTTGCTGGGACGTGAATGAATGTGAAGAGGGGATTGCACAGGAACTGCCTCCCTGCAGCAGCTTCTGCACAGGGAGCGCACAGACCCGGCGAGAGAGGCGGCCACGCCCTCCCTGGTGGTGCTCCCGCATCTGGAGTTGCTTCGGGGCCACCCGCATTGGCTCAGCAGAAGAAGGGACATGTGGAGCTCCCGCTGTTTTTCTAGAAGTCACATGTGAACTAACCGCTGCCCCTGCCCCCTCGCAGGCCTCACACAGTGCGGGGAGAGCGGTCAGCCCGCTTTCTTCAAAGAGCAGAGGGTGCCCAGCCCCTTCCAGGAACTCCGAGTCTCTGGGACGCTGCGTGGCCACAGAGCCGCGCTCCCACCCAGAGGTTAAGAATACTTCCTCTCTGGTCCCTGCCAGGAAGGGGCTGCAAACCCCTTCATTTGCATTCACAATTGCTCATCTGGGCTCTGGGCTCTGGGCTCTGGGCTAAGCCACGCTGAGCTTCTGTTCACCGTGTCAGCAAAGCCAGAAAGCTCAGCCCGCAGGCGTGGGCCTCCCTCCTCCTGGAGTCGGCCTGGCTCAGCGGCCACCTCTGTGCCGTGGGCACGGCTCAGGGACCAAGGCTGTGTCGCCACTGCCCGTGAGAAGCTCTCTGAGGCCCAGATATTTAAGAATAAATGGGGCTACGGCTCAAGCGCCCTTGTACCCGGCTGGTCCCTGAGCACGAGAACGATGGAAAGTGAGATTCCCGCAGGCGGAGGGTGAGGAGATGGGAAGAGGTGTGGGGGGAGAGAGGTGCGATTGCACTTTCCTAACTGACACCGTGAGAAAGCCATGGGACCTGGGGGCGCGTACACCTGCCATCTTCCTCTCTCCAGCATCAGCGCCTGAACTATCTCTGAGGAACTTCCTCTCTGCGGTGCATACAGCCTCCCTGGCCTGTCACTCAGGCTACTTGGCCCCCGGGGGCAAGCTCACAAGCTGGGACAAAGTCTCTCCCTGGAATTTACAGCTTGAATGCAACCACCAAAACCCTCTGGAGGAGTCCAAACCAATTTGGCTCAGTGGTAGAGCATCGGCCTGCGGACTGAGGGGTCCTGGGTTTGCTTCCGATCAAGGGCATGTACCTTGGTTGCGGGCACATCCCCAAGTAGGGGGTGTGCAGGAGGCAGCTGATGGATGATATTTCTCTCTCATCAATGTTTCTAGCTCTCTATCCCTCTCCCTTACTCTCTATAAAAAAAAAAAAAAAATCAATAAAATATATATTTTTTAAAAACCCTCTGGAGGAGAGTAGCAATGACAGTGACACACAAGGGGTTGCTCATGCATTCCTCCTCAACACACCATGTTGCTGAGACTCAGTGGGTCATCCTTCCTCTGAATCTATGAACGAGTCCCCCAAATAGTCCTTTTCTGCTTAATTTAAATAGAATCCGTGTCTGTTGTTTGCACCCCATGAGTCCTGAGTAACCTACTTCCAGGCCCCAGGACATCATCCTCATACATGGCTGGAAACCAGTCAACTGAAGATGCTCACGAAGATGCTCAATTGCTTACCAGGCTTCTGGTACCATCCGAAGGGATAGGTGCGGACCTCCGTGTCGGGAGAGCCACAGTCCAAAATGCGCCAGGTTCCTCCACTTTCCTCACTGCAGGTCTGCAGTCCCAAGCTGTTCAGAGTTAGGCATGTCACCTCCCCTCCTGGAGCAAAACAATAACCAGGACCAGGAATGCTATGAGTTTCCCTCTTGGGACTGCTTTTGCTGTGTCCCATAGATTTGGGGTTACTGTGCTCTCGTTTTCATTTCTTTCAAGGTATCTTTGGGTTTCTTGAAACCTCTATAATTTTATGAACCAATGTCATCCCAATAAATTCAAATTTAAAAAAAGAAAAATAATAAATTTAAAAATAATAATAGTCAGGACCAGGAAAATAATCAAGACAGAAGTTTCTAAACTGAAAGAGGGCAATTCTGCAAACGCATCCTTTAGTAGATATTTGGGGTTGACAGCTATTGTAGGTATGATCTTAGCTATCAATGGAAAATCTGGCACAAGAGCACAGGAATGAAGGCAGCTAGCACTCATGGAGCACCCATCACGTGCCCAGAGCTGTGCTGGGGACTCCTGCATCACATCACCTGGCCCTCACCCAACCCCACCTTACAGGTGAGGAAGCTGAGACTCGGAGATGAAGTGATTTTTCCAGGGTCACACACCACTAGCAAGTAATCGAGTTTAAACACAGATCATCTGAATGGATCCAACGTTCACCCCGCACAGCTGCCAGGCCTGAGTCTTGGACGATGAGCAGATGCTCAGTGAGCGCTCCAGCCAGGCAGATGTGTCCGGAGAAGCTGACCAGGTACTAGACTGGGAGCCATGACCCAGCTGTCACCTTCCTGAGCTGCCTCCCCTCTGCAAGCCCCCCTTCCCACCTGGGGACCGGATCGCTCCTCCCCTCCCGCCAGGAGGAGGTGCTGAGGATTGGGTAAGATTGCGGACGTGAGTGCGTTTCCTAGGCTGCAGGGTGCCGTGCGCAGGTCAGAAGTGGCGGGTAGGGGGGGGGGGGGTTGGGGGTTGGGGGAGGGTGTTGTCACTGTTACCTGTTAGCTGGGAAACATTGAGAAAGCCAAAGCCGGAGCAACACGGGTCCACGTCGCACAGCCGTTCACACTCGAAGAACCTGGCGTGAGGAGAGAGAGAGCAGGCCCAGAGGGTGTCATGGGTGCTCCCAGACCTACTGGGGACAGGGCATGCTTGCTTCTGGGGGCCCACTTTCTTCAGGGCTTCCTACATTGGGGTGCTCTGGCCAATGTGCATGAATGGGTTCCTAGCTTTGAGGTATTTTCTGAATAAACACTCTACTCTCCTCTCAGGAATGCTGAATTGCCATCCTTCCGTCTCCCACTCACTCACTCATTGAACATAAATCCCGTGCTTATCACATGCCAGGCTCTAAGCCAAGCTGGCCCAGTACCCTAAAACCCTTCCAGGCAGCAAGGAAGTTCCAGCTTTGGGTTCTAGGAAGGAGAAGAAGTGGTAGGGAAGGTGTCTCCAGAGTGGGGGTGGGGGGCCAGGGCTTTCAGTCGGAGCCTGTGTAGGTGCCTGTGTAGGTGGCAGAGAGCTGTGTTTCCCCCTCTAGCCCGCTCACTGCGGGCTAAGCTCACTCCGGGCACACCTGTGCGTGCTGAGTCAGGATCTACTCTGCTTGATTCCTCAGTGTGGCTCCTGGACCCCATTCTCAACTCCGAGGACCAGTCCCACCAGAAGAAACTTAGTGGCTCCAAACCAATGCTCTGGGCTCCGTTCGGAGTCCCCTCCGCCCTGACCACATGTCCCAATTCCGGCCCCTCATTCCCGGTTCCTGAGAGCTCCCTCTGCCCAAGTTCCTTCCCGGGGTGGGGACCTGCCTCATTCTGGGCGCTCTCCTTCCCCGCCCAAAAGCCCCCGACTCCAAGTTATATCCAGTGAGTGAAGCCTCCATCTCTTGGGCAGCTTCTCTGACGGGGTGGGGTGATGGAGCTTACCCGTTGGAGATGGGCTTGTGGGACATGGCCACTTTGCTTCTGATGGAAATGCCCGTCAGCTTTCGGAATGGCAGGCGGGTGTAGAAGTTCTTCACTGTCTCTTTCAGAACAACTGCACGGGGAAGGAAGCAGTTCTATTATTGAGGGAGAGATTGGCTGAATCCATAAAATATGAGGATGGACCTATCTGGCTTGGCTCAGCGGGGAGAGCGTCAACCTGTGGACTGAAGGGTCTCAGGTTCAATTCCTCTCAAGGACACATGCCCAGGTTGTGGGCCTGATCCCCAGGAGGGGACATGCAGGAGGCAGCCAATCAATGATTCTCTGTCATCATTGATTTTTTTTTTCCCCTCTCTCTCTTTCTCTCCCTTCTCCCTTCCTCTCTGAAATCAACAAAAATAAATATATATAAATACAAGGATGAAGGTGCACAGAGCAGTGGAAGAGGGTGTGTTACACGCCCAACCCGGCTGCGGGAACAGGGAAGGCCTTGCTGTGGCACTCGCACAAGACAATGCGGACAGGACAGGGGCCATAGCAACGCTACCCTGGGAGCTAGGACACTCACAGGCAGAGCACAACATTGGGTTAATCGGCCTAGAAACGTGGAGGACTTTTCTGAGGGAAGAAGCAAGAAACCACTCCGTCCAGCTGCTGGAATCCCAAAGGGTTTGAAGGTGGCGTGCGTGGATGGGGGTGGGCGGGAGCAGGATGGGCTCAGAATGGCTTCGGGAAGAGTTCCGTCTCCTGCTGCCTGCCCCCTCAGCTCTCTGCCCTCTTCCAGACTCAGGAAGGTGGAAGCCTGGCTTTCTAGAGGACAGAAGAGGAGGGTCTCCTGGGTGCCCAGGGAGAGTGGTGGTGGAGCACACCGGAGACGGCAGTCTTTCCAGCCAATGCGCACGGTGAACACCGAGGCTTCCTCCCAACCTGGTTTGGAACCCAAGCCAATAGCACCAGGCATTGTGCCCAGGCCAGGCCTCTAAGGCTCCTCTATGGGCAGGACCCAAAAGCCATGGCATGAGGGACCCCGAAGGGTGGCCCCACCAGGTCACCCTCCAGGCGAACCTCATGTCGACAAACTCCCCCGCTCACCGGGAGCTTCCTGACCAAGTACGGGGCCCTCCTCTCACATCGAGTGGAAGGCCAAGGGCATCAGGTACCTGAGGAAGGCCTCCAGCAAAGAGGAAAGAAGAGTCGGTGAAAGATAGCAACGTCTTGGAAGAAATGGAGACTGTGTCGAGTGAAAATTTTTTTTTTCAAAAAAAAAAAAAAATAGTGTCGCTCAGTGGGCATGGCTGAGTGGTTGAGCATTGACCTATGAACCAGGAGGTCACGGTCAATTCCCAGTCATGGGGACATGTCCTGGATACAGGCCTGATCCCCAGTGGGGGGCGTGCAAGAGGCAGCCAGTCAATGATTCTCTCTCTTCATTGGTGTTTCTATTCCCTCTCCATCTCCCTTTCTCTCTCTGAAATCAATAAAATAAAAATAAAAATTTTTTTTGAAAAATAGTGCCCTAGATAGAAAGAAAAATCCACTGCTATCTTGTCAGAGCCACTGTTGGTGTGTTTTCTGTAACATGCAGCCCGGTGGAATGCTAACTGCTCCGTGTATGAGCAGTAGCTTCTCCGAGGGCCGGCATTCCAGGGCAGAATTACTCTCTACAGCCGCCTGGATGCAGTTGTGAATGTATCGCCTCTCCATAATGAGCACGGATAGGTCTATTTTTCCCAAAGGAAGACAGGCTCTGGCCACTTCCGCCCACAGGAAGCGCAGTCTCCTCCATCACTCGGAGCGCTCACCTTTCCTCCGGAACAGGGCGCCCGGCCTGTGGGGCAGGGTCAGTCTGCAGCCCGCGGGACGTGGCTCCAGGACGTCGTCACACACCTGGGCCTCCGGGTAGAGGGTGCAGGTGAAGTGCGAGGGGGCGCTGTCTGTTATCTCGGCCAGCTGACAGAACGAGGGCTCCTGGGCACAGCCTGCAGCAAGGGGGCGACGGGGTCAGTGCTTGGGCCTCCGGGGACCGTGACCTCAGCAGGATCTTCTGAGAAGACAGGCCTCCGCAGGAGGCGTTCCAGGCAGGCACATGCCCAGGACAGTCAGGGCTGTCCACTCGGGAAGGCCCAAGAAAAATACTGGGGTTCTGATAGCTGGGGAGAGGGTTGTGTACAAAGCAGGGAGGCCATGTGGCTCCGAATAAAGGCACAGTCTAATAGGGTGAGGAGTGAGCAGTCCAGGAGAGAGAGGGTAAAACTCCACCGGATCTATGCAGGTCTAGCTCGGAGACAGCCACGTCTTCAGTCCAGAGGCCACTGGATGGTCAAACCTTATGAACTCGCGATGATCTCCAGCTGCTGTTCCCATGTGACACTTTGTCAGTGGCCTATGTGAGCTCTCTGACGGGCATGTTTGTGTGTGTTTTTCTCATCCCCAAGGTCAAACACAAGACCCAGAACATAGGTTATGCCTGTGAGTAATGGATAGATGAAAGGATGGATGGAAGGAAGGAAGGATAAAAAGATGGATGGATGGATGGATGGATGGATGAGTGGAGGGATGGAAGGATGGATGGATGGATGGATGGATGAGTGGAGGGATGGATGGATGGATGGATGGATCGATGGATGGATGGATGAGTTGAGAGATGGATGGATAGATGGATGAGTTGAGAGATGGATGGATAGATGGATGAGTGGAGGGATGGATGGATAATGGGTTTGGGGAGCAGAGTAGAAATTAACTAGAGTGTGAGCATCTTAAAGATATGAGTTATGTCCTTTCTTCCCATCACCTGTGGTGCTAACATTGCAGTGACCTGGGAGTTAAGCCACTGAGTTTGGCCTTCCCTGTTTCTCCAGTTGTTAACCAGGGCTGGGACGCCTGGCCGCAGGGTCAGGAGGAGGAAGGGTGGGGTCTAAGGATACTCACGGGAAAGGCACCACTGGTCTGCCTGCTGAGGGGAGAACAGGTGTTTGAACAGCCAGTGCTGCCGGCTGGGCAGGGACCGGTTCCCACTGACAACGACCTGGGTAAGGTCCACCGGTGAGAAGAGCTGTGACGTCACATCTGGAAGAGAAGGAAAAAGTCAACCTCTTTTCCCTTATCCCCTCAATCTCTCTCTCTCTCTCTCTCTCTCTCTCTCTCTCTCTCTCTCTCTCTCTCTCTCGTGCGCACACATGCACGCACTCATTTTCAAGGTATGTGAGGCCAGAGCAGCTCTGAGGTCCACAGGTCCACAGGACTGGGAGTCTGGCTGAGAGAAAAAGGCTCAGAAAGCCCCAGAAAGCTCTAAAATTATGCAGCTGCAAAAATCTTAGAATCTTGGTTGGAAGAAACCTTGGGAGCCATCTGGTCCACTTCTCCCCAAGGCGGGACTTTCCCCGGCTATTTCTGGCTGCTGCCCTGCAGCTCAGGGGCCGCGTTTGTGCTGACCACAGCAGCCGCCCCTCCTCAGGCAGCTGTGGGGTCCACGCTGACTCTGCAACTGGGAGGCCCTGGCACCCCTCCTGTCTTCTGAAGCCCCGGGGACGTCCCCCCTTCCTCCCAAAGGCGCCGCAGGGAGCCCAGACAGGGAGGATGGAAGGAAAGCAAGACAGGGGCTCCAAGAGCCTTCACCCTCGCACTGTCCTCAGGCCTTTGCACAAGCTGCGCCCTGACCCGGAACAGCATCTCCTGGGGGCCCTGGAAATGTCTGGCAGACCCTGCCGGGCTGCTCGGAGATCTGACTCCTGCAGGCCAACTGGTGTGCTCCCTCCCCGACACTCCCACCTCCCGTCCCCACCGCGGCCTTGTCCACCTCCATGGAGACTGGCAGGTGGGAATCCTAGTCCGCGCGGGGCCTGTGTGGCCCAGTACATGCGCTCAGCCCAGTGAGCACCGTGGACACAGGGCTCGTGGCAATGTCAGTGTGAAGGACTCGGCGCGTGAGAAGGTTCTGTAAACTCCATCATCACACTCCGAGCCAGGGCCACGCCTACGGTCCACAGAGCTATCACGTGACTCCAAGAAGAAGGACCCCTTTCCACACTCACCAGGAGGGGAGCTCCTCCCCCTGCCCCCCCAAGACCTGGGAGGGATCCTGAGTAACAGATAAAGCTCTGCTGGTTCTCCATCTCAGCTGGGCTGGAAGCTCAGAGGGAGTCCAGGCTGCAGAATGGAGCCACGTGAATGGCCCACTCGTGGCACAGACCCTTCCCATTCCATCATGTCTCCACAGCCAGACGCCCACGCCGAACAAAAGGGTTTGGGGTTGGTACCTGCTTCCGGTGGAGGTGCTGGCCTTGGTCCCATGTCCCTTCTGCAGCCCGCAGACTCGGACCGAGACCCCATGTCAGAATCTAGGAGGAGAACAAGAATCATTGTCCTAATGTTGGGGTTCGGGGGGAGGAGGCCAACACGGTGGCCACGTGAGAGGTCGTCACGGTCTGCAGCTGGTGCCCAACACACGACCCGGGACAATGCGGGGACTGGGGCTGCACTCTCTGGCCTGCTGTGGAAGCCAGCTAGCCTCTCAGCCTGTCATCGTCCCTGGTATTGACATGAGTGACATTTATAAACCCCTTCAGAGTAATGAAACATGTTCATAAATATTGATCTTTACAATCCCTGCAAGGTAAGGAGTAAGGTTTCCATTTCACTCCATTGTCCTCCCCTCCTCCCCCCTCCCCCTCTCGGCTCTGGGCACCCCGCAGCGGGAGGCCATGCACCACCCCAGGGGCTGATCTCTCCCCTGCCCTCAGGGAGAGGCACCTGTGGCCGAAGCCCCACCCTCCCCGTAGGCGGCCTTGCCCTCAGACCTCCCATTCCAAGAGCAAGGGTGCTGTGGCCAGCCAACTTGGTCTCGGGGAGCCAGTCCTTCCTTCCTCCCCTTTCTTGGGTTTCCACTTTCCCCTTCCTTTCAGACTTTGGTGTCTCATCTGATGAGAGCGGAGGCCCTTCCGTGCACACAGAGCACAGCTTGGGGAAAATCTCTGTCTCTCCCTGGAGAGCAGTGTGCCCCGGGTGAGGCCAGGGCCGGGCAGGATCCTGTCATCAATTATCCCCCCCTCCCCCCCAGCCCCAACCCCAGCGCAGAGCTTACCTTTCCAGAGGTAGACCTGCTGGAAACTGGCCAGGGGTCCCTGAGTCCCTTCCAGGGGGTTCGGGCCTGCAAAGGAAGGTGTGTATTGGTATGAGCTGGAGTGGGCTTGCTCTCGCTGGGGACCCCTGGACCACCCTGCCTCGCTTCCCCCACACTGGCCTCTCCCGCCACACAGGCGCACCCCTGAAAACTTCTTAGAGTCTCTTCCAGCCCCTGGACCCCAAAACCAGAGCTGTCAGACCGCTGGTCTCCTGTTCAGGGCACTCCCCACCCCTCACCCCCCAATCGAGCCCACACTCTGGGCATGAACCCTGACTAGGAATGGAACTGTTGACCTCCTGGTTCATGGCTTGATGCTCAATCACTGAGCCACATTGGCCGGGCTCCTCATTCCTTAAGCATGCCAGTCGGCAGCACCGTCTGGATTCACACGGCGCTCACTGAACGCCCCTCTCTTTAAGCTCACCCTCGCGGAACGCACTAGAGCCGCCAGAGCTGGGGAACGGGGTCTGGCTCCTTTTAGACGCCCCACCCCACAACCCTGTTCAGGACAGAGATGCCAGCGAGGAGGGACGATGAGGACAACAGAGTAAACGCAGGGCCCATCCGCCGCCAAATTCTTTCCCCGAATGCAGACTTCTGACCGTCCCTCCAAGCCCCCACACGTCCCGGGTTCGATGTCACTGATGGAGAGGGTAGCTAGAGCCGAGCAACCATCATCTCCCCCCCCCATCACCACCACCCGCTGAGCAATATTTCAGGTGGATGGCTTCGCCTGTCAGACACGCTTGCATTCTTTCCACGACAGCTGGGTTAGGACGTTCCTGTCCCCCAGACAGGCCTGGCGGCTCTGAGTCACCAGCACTGGCTCCGTGACCAGGGCTTCAGGCTCACGGACACCGTTAGGACTTTGGGCTTTGGCACGGAGCCTGGCTCCTGAGGTTGAGGGGGGCCGCGTGGTCTTAACCGCCCTCCGTGGAGGTCACGTGCTGTGTCTGCGTGGCTATGGAATCCACAGCTCTGAGCTGGGCGGGACTCCAGGCCAGACTCCCCCCGGTTCAGAGAGCACCATTCGCCAGCTGCCTTCTCCTCCTGCACCGCTGCCCCGGTCTCTCCTGTATTTCTTCCCAAATCAGCCTCGTCCTGAGTCCGCTCAGTGCGAGGTGCACGATGGCACGGGATTGGTGACATCGCAAAGAGCCAACAGGGGCATCCTGCTTGTAGGCACCCATCGGACATCTGCTCCGGGGGCCTCTGGTGACGATGATCGGAGACGACTGTACGTCTCTCCGCCCAGCTCCCAGCGCCCCGCAGAGTGACAGTCGCTGATGCAAAGCAGATCCCGTGCGGGGGAGCACCAGCCTCGCCACCGCTCAGCCACAGGAAGCCTTTGAAATTCCCTGGGAGCCCGGAGCACTGCTGCCCAGGCCTGTCTGTCCCATCAGGCTGCCATCGCTGTGGGCAGGGGGGGCTTTGGATCGGCCTGTGTTTCGTTCCTTTACACTCCGGGACATTGTCAGAGAGGAGACGCACGCCATCCCGGAGCTCGCTAAGCCCTTTTTCTTGGAAACAGGAAGATCAATCCCGCCAGCACCTAGTTTAAAAACATCCAGACGAGCCCCCTGGACACTGAGGAGATGCAGACCCTGCGAGGGCTCCTGCTGGAGGCCCCGGTCAACCAGGCACCGAGCTTAAACAGAAGTGGGCGGTGCATCAGCCCCACACCTTCCTCCTCAGGCTGTCACACACCTCCCAGCTCATCTCTGCAACTGGCACCCGACCCCCTCCCACCCCAGCCCCTGCTTTCCTGGACCATTTGTCCCCTTCTCCCCGCAGCCCTTCAAGTCTCTTCTTTTAAAAATGTTTTAACTGCCGAAACCAGTGTGGCTCAGTGGATACAGTGACTGCCTGTGGACATAAAGGTCCCAGGTTCGATTCCGGTCAAGGGCATGTACCTTGATTGCAGGCATATCCCCGGTTGGGGGGGTGTGCAGGAGGCAGCTGATCGGTGATTCTCTCTTGTTTCTAACTCTCTGAACCTCTCTCTTCCTCTCTGTAAAAAAATCAATAAAATACATATTTTTAAAAAATGTTTTAACTGATTTTATAGAGAGGATGGTGAGGAAGAGAGAGACATAAACATCAAGGATGAGAGAGAATCATCCACCCACTGCCTCCTACACGCCCCTCACTAGGGTGGAAGCCCTGCAACCCAGGCACGTGCCTCAACCGGGAATTGAACTTTGACCTCCTGGTTCATGGGCCAACGCTCAGCCCCTGAGCCACGCCAGACGGGCGGCCCTTTAAATCTCGCAGTGGAGCACGCTGGTAGCTCCAACCTACCATTTGGAATAGGCCCAGGGCTGCCTGAACCCTCATCAAAGGACGTCCTCCATACAATGCTGACTGCACCCCAAGCATGCACCTTCCCCGAACTCCAAAACCCCGGACCCCAACGTCCTCGGTAACAGTCCTCCCCAGGAGGCCAGACAAGGGCACAGTCTTCGCTGCTCGGGCCCGTCCCAAGCACATGCTCCGTGTTAAGCAATTCCCTGTGGATTTACTGCCCGTGAGTCTGCCCCACGTCTTTCTTCAGACGCTCCTTTCCGTCCCGGGCTGCCGCACAGAATGAGCGGTGCCATATGTCTGTGATCCGTCACGAAATGAGCAGCCGGGCTCTCCTCGCCCCCAGAGGACACTCAGCGTCGTGGAATTCCGCCCAACGCGGTGATCTCTCCTCCAGGCACTGGGAAAGGCGCACCTCGTGGTGTTCTGGGCTGGGGTGTACGCTCGAGGGTGTACAACCAAACATTAACAAGGCATGCCGAAACCGGTTTGGCTCAGCGGATAGAGCATCGGTCTGCGGACTGAAAGGTCTCGGGTTCAATTTCGGTCAAGGACATGTACCTTGGTTGCGGGCACATCCCCAGTGGGGGGCGTGCAAGAGGCAGCTGGTTGATGATTCTCTCTCATCGATGTTTCTAACTCTCTATCCCTCTCTCTTCCATTCTGTAAAAAAAAAAAAAATCAATACAATACATTTTTTTTAAAAAATTAACAAGGCGCAATCCAGCTCTTAACACGCCACAGGAAACAAAGGCAGGGTTTTAAGAGGATGGCCATGTCCCCTCATATTATTAGCGTGTGTCAAACACTCCCACGCCCCTCCAGGGCTAACTCAGAGCCCAGCCCTCTGTCTACAAGTTCCGAGGCCGTGGGAAGCCCTCAGGTCTCTGTGCCTCAGTTTCTCCAGCTGTAGGACGGGGACAGATGGCATTTTTGCCGGCAGGTCTTCACCCCCCCGCAGGCACACCGTTTGCTCAGACTGTGAGGTGCCGGCCACGGACGGCCACGTGGGTCTCCCCACGCCTGGACTCCCCTCAGCCGTGTGCCCTCGGTGACTGTCAGATCCGAGCCGCACCCTCCGAGACCCGGCTCCTCCATCCCAGCCATCAACGGGAGAGGGACGAGAGAGCCGCGGGGCAGGGCCAGGCCACCCCGGCCACGACCAGCCCAGCCCCCTGCCGTGGACCCCTGGATGCACGAGGGAGCCCGGCTGAGAGCCGCAGAGCCGCCCGCCGAGCCTGCCGCGCTCCGCCAGCCTGAGCCTTAAGGGCGGCATCACCGTTCACTGTAGGAGCCCTCCCCGTGCCCCGTGTGTGCGGATGCAGCATTCCGGGTACCGTGTCTCGACAGCAGCACCAATCCCTCGGGGTTTGGAGACGGCTCCTACGAGAGCAGCCCCAAACCTCGCTGGGAGGACACTGGTCCCGAAGGGACGTGGGCGGCAGGCAACTTACTCTGGAACTCCTGGCCGCCCAGGATCAGGGGCCCCGGGCGGCTGCCCTGGCCGGAGGTCACGCCGGGACACGTGGCGTTCGCCGTGGCCGCGGAGGGGGAGGGGTCCCTCCAGTCTTGGACGTGGCACAGCAGGACGTCGGGGGAGCTCAGCAGGCCGCAGACGATGGGCCCTGTGGGTCAGGGGAGGAGAGAGGTCGGTGTGATGGGAAGAGGCCCCTTCGGAGACTGGCCTCTGTGCCCGGGAGGCCAGGAGAGGCCCGGGGACAAGTCCTCAGGGGGGCAGGGAGCTGGAACCAGGAGCCAGAACCCGGAGCCTGGTGTTAAGTTGGTCATTCTTCCCTGAGGGCTGTGCCATGTGGTCTTCCCTGGCACATCCCCAGGGCTGGGCAGGAAGAGCCTGCAGAGAGCTTGGAGGGCATCTGCCCGCCTCTCGGTCCCTCTCACCAGCCAAGCAACAGACGAGGAACCAGCAGAGGCCGGTGCCTCCTTCCTGCGGCTCTCAGGCCTCAGGAGACACGTGCGGCTTGCTTCTCCAGGTGCCAGATGCCCGGGGGTGGGGAACGTCCGGCCTGCGGGCCATTAGCTCACCAGACATGTAATTAGCTCACCTTCATGCCTTGGCAGGTGCAGGCCAAATGCCACCTCGGGCCCGAGATGGCATTTGGCCTGCACCTGCCAAGGTATGAAGGTGAGCTAATTACATGTCCGGTCCAGCACAGCCGGTGCTCAGTGGCTGAGTGTCGAGCTGTGAACCAGGAGGCTGTGGTTCGATTCCCGGTCAGGGCACATGCCTGGATGGCAGGCTCCATCCCCAGTGTGGGCTGTGTGCAGGAGGCAGCCAATCAATGACTCTCTCTCTCATCATGGATGTTTCTATCTTTCTCTCTCTCTCCTTTCTTCTCTGAAATCAATAAAGAAATATTTTTTAAAAATATGTGGCCCAATAAAGCAGGGTAATTTTAAGGTGATTATTTTGTATGGCCCGTGAATGATGTTATAAATATCCAAGTGGCCTTTGGCAGAAAAAAAGGTTCCCCACCTCTGTGAGCGTATCAACGAGAACTCCGTGTGTCTGAGAGGTGGGGCCAGAGGTCAGAGGTCAGAGGTCACCTTGCTGAGCACATTGCCCAGATTCTATTGCACTCGCGTGAACCTGGGGCCTCGGAGTCCCTCTGAACCCCACTCCCTAGTAGCCTTGCTGAAATGCAGGTCTGGAAGCATCGGGAATTCTCATTAGTAACCATCAGTGGGAATGAAACCAGTGAGGGTGGGAGTGGGAGGGGGCTGGGCTGGAGGGGATTGAAGGAAGGGGTTGGAGGGGATCCACCCACAAGCTAAGTGACTTTGCAGACCGCGGTGCAAGGACGGATCGGGTTCTGCTCCTGGCCGTGGGCAGCCCCAGCCAATGCCGTGCAGCCACAGCCCCCGTCTGGCCGCTGGCCGAGACTGGGAACGGCATGCCCGGGTCCCGTGTCTGTCTCCGGGAGAGCATCGCCTCCGCCAGCCTCAGATCCCAGGTGACACGCGGCGGGAGCGGCGGGCAGGCCGCCGGCCAGAAGCACATGGAAAAGGGCTTGTGGGCTCCCGACTCCTCGGAACAAATCCCTCCTCCACGTGGGCTCCTCCGGAAGTGAGGTCAGCCTTTCCGGCTGGAGATCACACGGTCTGGTGAGCGACTGGGGCCGGGGAGCTAGTGCCTCCGAAAAGACACATAGGCCAGAGCAGGCGGGGGCGCCCCAGCTCGGAAAGCAGTGTCTCTAAATGTGTGCTCATAAAGACATGCTCTCTACATGTGTGTGATCATGCGCACATGTGTACATCTACCTATTTATCTTGTGTCTATTATAAGGTGACCAGAAGTCCCGCTTTTGGCGGGACAGTCCCGATTTTTAACAATTTGTCCCGCTTCCCCCGGCGTTTTAAAAAATTGTTAAAAATTGAGATTGTCCCGCCAAAAGCGGGACTCTGGTCACCTTAGTCTATTATCATCTAGCTATCATCTATTTGTCTATGTATCTATCATCTATCTATCTATCTATCCATCTATGTATCAATCTACCATCTACCTATCATCTATCATCCATCTATGTATCACCTATCTATCATCTGTCATCTATCTATGTATATGGCTATCTATCATCTATCATCTATCATCTATCATTTATCTATTTATCTGTTGCTTATCTAAACGCTAACATGAACGCCCATCACATAACCGCAGAGCATTGCACTACCAGGAACTCTAGGGTTGCACTCACTCCAAGCCAGACCCCCTCCCCCCACTCCTGCAGCACGTTCTCCTTGAGCCACTGCTGGTCGCTGTGAGCTGAGCTCAGCGTTTTTAGTCCCTCCCCGGGGTCATGGACACAGGCCAGCTCATCGTGTCAGCGTGTTAATCCACCAAGGACATGCGCATGCGAGCTCGGGTAACAGACGTGAAACACGCTCCAGTTTTAGGAGGAGAAGCCTGAGCAGGGCTGAGATTCGCACAGCCTGACTTGAGGGAGGGGGCCTGGCGCTGGGGTTGGGGTGAGAGAGCAATGAAGAGTGGTGCAACTGGAAAAAAACCTAATACCGTCCGATGAGGGACAGCAGAGGTGGGAATGGACTTAGTCTAAGGTGACCAGACGTCCCGCTTTTGGCGGGACAGTCCCAATTTTTAACAATATGTCCCGCATCCCTCAGCGTTTTAAAAAAGTCCCGATTTTTTGAAAGATTTTTAAAAATCTTTTGGACTTTTTTGTTGTTGTTGTTAAAAATAGGGACTGTCCCGCCAAAAGCAGGACGTCTGGTCACCTTAACTTAGTCTCCTTGCCAAATACAAGAAAGCAGCAGCAAGAGGAGAGAGTGACGGCGTAGGGAAGGGCAGTGGGCGAGGAATGCAGTCCGACCCCCAGGTTCCCGGCTCTTCCCGGAGTCGGAGTGATATCAGAAGTGGCCCGTTCAGGGGGACTACGATCTGTCCCTGTGGAGACCGGTGACCCACGCCCTCCCGTCCTCGTGGGCCGCGGCTCCGTCGGCGTTACCTCCTGGGAGCTGGCTGAGGACGAAGCCGTCGCAGCACGCGTCCCGGTCGCACGCGCGGAGGCAGAAGCGGTGCGCGTCCGTCAGGCTGGAGCCCGGGCCCGCGAACACGGTGGGGCTGTACATCCCCGAGAGCGCGTTTTGGAAGCCGGTCCGTTCGAAGCTCTTCCGGCCTCTGGTGCTGAACTCTTGGCCTGGGGAAGAGGCAGAAGAGTTTGTTTCTTAACGTTTAAGACAATGCAGGGTTGACCAGGGTGCACTGGTCTGTGCCGCGGTCCTCTCTGTGCCAGGAAAGGTCGGAGGTGCCCATGCAGGGAGGCGGCCAGGGAGCCCACCGACCCGGACAGACAGCATGACACCGGGACAAACACCAGGACAAACACCGTGGCGGACCTAAAGGCGGTGTGTGGAGAACTGACATTTGGTATTATTTTTTTGTTTGCTTTTGTTGTTGTTAATCTTCACCTGAGGATATTCTCCCATTGATTCTTAGAGAGTAGAAGCAGGGGACGGGGGTGGGGGGGGGGTGTGGGGGGGGTGTGGGGGGGAGACAGAGAGAGAGAAACGTCGATGTGAGAGTGTGAGAGAGACACATTGATTGGTTGTCTCCCGCATGTGCCCCGACCAGGGCTGGGGAGAGAGCCTGCAACTGAGGTGCGTGCTGTTGACCAAAACTGAACCCAGGACCCTTCCGTCTGCGGCCGACGCTCTATCCACTGAGCCAAGTCGGCTAGGCCTGCTATTGTTTCTTAAAATACATTTTTATTATTGATGAGAGGAAGGGAGAGAAAGAGAGAGAGAGAAACATCACTGATGGGGGAGAATCATGGATCAGCTGCCTCCTGCACGCCCCACACTGGGGATGGAGTCTGCAACCTGGGCACGTGCCCTTGGCTGAAACTGAACCTGGGACCCTTCAGTCCCCAGGCCAACGCTCTATCCACTGAGCCACACCAGCTAGGTCAATTTCTTTTTTCCGCCTGGATCAATTTCTTTACCCATCAGCCATTCCGTCTGTGCTGTTTGCAGCTGCAACCACAGCGCCCGCCACGTGGGTATCCCACTGCGGGTGCTCAGGGAATCCACCTGGGACGCGCCATTGCAGCGGGGACCCTGTGATGGCGCGGTCCCAGACAGTGCAGCAGGGGTGGGGGGCCCTTAAGAGGTGGGGAGATCATGCCCTGAGGTCCCGGGTTCTAATGGATGCTCCCTCTTGCTTGACCTTATCCGTGAATGGGGGGGACTGGGCCACACCGTCTCTGAGGAACCTTTGAGCACCATCTTCTGATTCTGAGAAACCCATGGCCACCCCTCCAGGTTCAAGGCTGCGGACGTAGATGGGTGCAGACAGAGGGTGGTTCCGAACCATACGTCAAGCTGCCCCATCTTCCAGCTCACGCAAGCTCAGGCGTGCGAGGGGGTGGGCTTGTCTGGCCCGTTGGCGCCACAGGCTGTGCCGGAGACGCTCCGAAACGTGTCCCCTCCCTCGGCCAAGACAGTCCCTTCCCATTTCACAGAGGGTAGGGGCGCAGTGCCGCCCCTGGCCACCGTGCGTTCTGCAGCCAGGCCCCGGTTACCTCCCCCTCCTCTCCCACCACCCGCCACCAGGCAGGGCTGGCTCTCTGCATCTGCTGCTTAAAAATAAAAATGTTTAAAAAAGTCAAAAACAAAACAAAACAAAACACAAAAGTAGTCTGCCTTTGATTGGTTTGGCAGCCGGGATGTGTCACAGTTTCCCCTGCAATTTCCCCCGAAGTCTAAACGTTCAGGAGAGGAGGAGGAGGAGAGAAAATACAGCCAACACGTAACAAGAAATAGAACTGGGTTTTTAAAACGGTGATACAAGGCCACGGGATAGTTTTAAACTGACTTTTCGTCAGTTTTATTTTATTTGTTTTCCTTTTAGCAAACAACCTCCCTGGCTTGCTATTTTAAGATGAACAGTGAATTTAATCGGGATAAACACGGGGCAGAAAGTCCGGGAACCTGGCGGTGGATCAGAGAAGCCCTCGCTCTCGGGGCGCCAGGCCCCCTGGGATCCTCCTCTAGCAGGACGGACGGATGGAGGGAGGCCGCGGCGGGAGAAGGACTGGAGACAGGACACAAAGACGCTGTCTCTGCCGAGCACCGAGGTCAGGTGAGGCTCTGGGCCCGAAGGTGGCCCCGTGCCCACGTGCTGCACGCTGTCTGCAGCCCACGCCTGAAGCTGGGAGCCAGGCCGCCTGCCCGCCTGCCCCTTCACCCCACCCATCCTGCTCAGGTCCCGGGCTGTCTTCTGGTCCCTGGCCAGTGTCCGTGAGGCGGTCTGACCACTTACCGGAGGGCAGAGATGAAAGGGACACGGGGGGTGGGGGGTGGGGGGAGGGGGAAGTGGGGGGAGTGAAGCTCCGTGGGAGGGAAGCCCAGGCCAGGCAGCTGCAGGAGCCCGCAGCCCAGGTGGCCCCCCCCATCACAGGCCGCCTCGGGGGCTGGGCGGGGCCCGCCGTCTGGACTCCGTGGGTTCTGCCCACAGCCTTTGCGTCCGCCCTGCGCTTCAGTGTCTCGCCCGGGAACGCCTCAGGCCGTGCTGAGGGTCAGACATGAGGGTGCGAAGGAAAATGACGTGTCTGTCGCCCTAGCCCAGTGGCCGGCAAACTCATTAATCAACAGAGCCAAATATCAACAGGACAACAATTGAAATTTCTTTGGAGAGCCGAAAACCAACTTCTGCACATGAGCCACGAAGTTTCAATCGCACAGTACATGTGTGCCCACACATGGTATTTGGTGGAACAGTCACACTCAGGGGGCCAAAGAGCTGCGTGTGGCTTGCAAGCCGCAGTTTGCCGACCACTGCCCTCGCCGGTTTGGCTCAGTGGGTAGAGTGTCGGCCTGTGGACTTAAGGGTCCCGATTCAATTCTAGTCAAGGGCACATAGCTCAGTTGCAGGCTCCCGGCCCTGGTCAGGGGCATGTGGGGGGGCAGCCAATCAATGTGTCTCTCTCACACGGGTGTTTGTCTCTTCCTCTCCTTTCCCCTCTCTCTAAAAACCAGTGGAGAAAATGCCCGCAGGGAGGGTGAAAAGGGAAATGGCTTGGCAAGCCCCCAGCAGCGCCTGTCTGAGATGCTCAGCGAGACACGTCTGCCCGGGAAGCAAAGGAGGGAGGGAGGTTCAGGAGGTTCGGGGATGGAGTGTGGGGGCAGTCTGTACACCCCCTCCCCTCCCCCCGGAACTCGCCTGCCAAAAAGCAGTCTGGGGCCACACGTCCGGCCACACTCACCCTTCTTCAGATACACAGCCACCGAGGCCTGGTCCCTGGGCGGCACCGTCACCTGGCACCCGAGACTTCCAAAGCCGGTGGCCTGGGCGTTCCCCGCCGCGCCCTGCTCCTGGGATGACAGAGGCTGCACTGTGGTCCCGCACGCAGACCTGTGAGCAGCCAGCTGCAGCCCCGAGCGCCAGCTACAGACACCTGTCATCCCAGGGGGGTTCCCAGGGGAGGGACAGGGGCTTCTGTGGAGGCTGGGGAGCCGGAAAGAGCTAACACTCAGGGGCCCCCTCCATGTGCCTCCAGCTGTCACTCATGAGCACACACGCCCACAGGAGCAAGGGGCATGGACGCAGGGCACGCAATGGCCCTCCTCAGGGGACGTGGCAGAACTGCCAACCAGTGTCCTCAGCCAATGCCAGGTGAAGCGTGGGCATCCGCAGGACGGACTGGCTCCCGTGGGGTGTGCCATTAAGAGAACAAGGCCGCCCGGCCACCGTGGCCCAGTGGTTAAGCATCCATCCATGAACCAGGAGGTTGGGGTTTGATTCCCAGTTAGGAGCCAGGCCCAGGTTGTGGGCTCCATCCCCAGAGGGGGGCGTGCAGGAGGCGGCGGATCAATGATTCTCTCTCATCATTGATGTTTCTCTCTTTCTCTCCCTCTCTCTTCCACTCAGAAATCAATAAAAATAGATTTAAAAAAAAAAAGAAGAAGAACAAGGTTAATTATTAACATAAAGGGGGGGAAATATGTATTATAAAATGTTAGCATGTAAACAAAGGCCATTTCTGGCCGGGCCCACAGGAGCTGGAGAGGGCAATGCCGGTCTGCCTGTGTGTGGAGGGGCGGGTGGTTAGGAGACAGGAGGTGGGGGTCCCCGCACACCCTCCTGCCCTCCCTCACCATGGTAACCATGGCACTGCCCACACTCTGCCAGCCCTCACCTACTGAAACAGCCCTTTCACAGGGTCTAACGAAGATTTAACTTTTCCCTTTTTAAGCCACGGTCATGTTTTACTTCCGCGATGGAAAGGAATGCCAGGGTCTAGGACTCCGAGGGACAGAGGGCCCTGGGCAAGGGCCAGGGGCCTGCAGTGCCCAGCCTGCCCGCTGGGTAAGCTGGTGGGGAACAGGAGGGGGGCTTGGCACTGAAATTCCCTTGTGCCTCTCGGGTCCGGACACGGTGCTGCTCAGAAGAGCCCCGCTGTGGCAGCTCCATCGCCAGCAGGTCCATGCTCCTCCACTCCCCAAGTCTCACCACTCTGAAGAGCGGAGGCGACCAGGATTGGCCATGGACACTGTCATCCGTCACTTCACCAGCCCAGCATGGATTCAACCTGCGTGTGTCTGACAGACAGAGGCTGAGAGGCGGCCAGGACTCACCTGGCTAGAAGCTGTGCAGGCGATATTGTCACTTGTCCAAGCGTAGAAGTCACAGGAGACGTCTGGCCCCACCGTGGACACTGTGAGAAAGCTGCAGGCCTGGTCCGAGGCACAGTCTGCAAGCACAGGGACCGTCAGCGCGTGTCCCGCCCAGGCGGTGCTGAGGACAGACGGACACCCTGCCCCCCCACACACACACACACCTGCAGCGTGGGACAATGACTATTCACGGAGCTTGCAGAATTATGACATAATCCTTATACAGACCCATGCTCAGTAAATAAATGGTGGCTGTTATTACCCCTCTCTGGCCTCGCTGTTATTAAAATAGACAAATGTGGCCAAGCCAGCGTGGCTCAGTGGTTGAGTGCCAACCTATGAACCAGGAGGTCATGGTTCGATGTCCCGGCAAGGCACACGCCTGGGCTATGGGCTTAATGCCCAGTGTGGGCTGTGTGGAAGGCAGCCAGTCCATGCTGTTCCTCTCTCGTCAATGTTTCTATCTCTCTGGCCCTCTCCCTTCCTCTCTGAAATCAATAAAGTTATATTTTAAAAATAAGTAAAATAAAATAGACAAATGTGTCAGCCAGCCTGGACACGCAGTTCTATAAGGAACTAGTGTCCCCTAACCTTCAGCATCCCACTGCTCTCGGCACATAGTAGGTGCCCTATGAGCTCTTCAGGGAAATGGTGCGATAAATGCACCTTGACAGGATCCACGGACTCCAAAGTGCTGGACTGAAGTGTCTGTTTTCACGCTAGTTTCGGCGGTTCTGTTCCATTGGTCTTGCGAGAGCATGTTTGCACACCGTTCATTCCCCAGGTGCCCACAGGCCTGCCCCTCACCTGCCAGGCACTCCGCCAGGGGCGACTCAGAGCCAGGAACTCGGGACCTGACTCCCGCGGCAACCTCAGCGTCGAAGACCACCTTCGATTCCGGAAGCTTCTCGAATTTCTGCATCGCTGAAAGGAAAGGTATGAAATCAGACTCTAGAGGGTGGAAGCCAAAAAGAGGGCCGGCCGAGTGGTCACCTCGCTGGCCGGGCCCCGGGCCACGCACATGCCCCGGGGAGAGGGCTCCCTCGGGGGCCGTCCCACACGCGGCTCCTACCGGGCACTGAGAGCTCACCCTTAGGCCTCACGTCCCTCCTCCTTGTTGGGAAGGAAGGAGAAAGTGAGCCGATGGAGTTCACGTCCGTCCTTCCTGCTCATTCTTTTCTCATCGGCGGATTGTCCCTCAGCCGTATTCCCTCCCTTTCCCTCTGAGTCCTAATCTCACAACTTGCTTGGCTGTTTTCTTTTCGTAACACAGCTTCACTTCCTCCCGGAAAGGGGTGGGTGGTTTGTGAAAGACGGCGGGCACGTGTGCCCAGGGCACAGGGAAACCTGAAAGCCTGGCATGGGGCTCAGGCGCCTTCCGGATGGCGCTGGTTTGAACGGCATCACATCGGCGTTTCCAGAACCCCGGGGCTCAGGTCTGCGCTCCGGGACCAGAGGAGAGAGGAGAAGGCTCCGAGCCTCGGAGTTCAGCTTCACCGAGTGAGAAATCATGTGGTGACACGCTAGGGCCTCCGGTTACAAGGCGTCCTGGGTTCCCACGGAAACGAGGCCGGGGTGCGGGGCGCAGCGTGGGGTGGGCGGAGGGTGGGCCGAGCCCCTGCTTGGAAAGCGATGCAGCTCAATTCTGTGCCCGCTGCTTCTCCCAGAGGACAAAATCCTCACAATGAGGCTGCGGTGTCCCTTCCCACGAGAAAGCTCCCCTCGCGGCCGGCGAAGGGGGTGTGAGAGAAGGCACGGGACATCCCAGCGGGGGAACCCCCTGCAGACCGGAGGGACGCCTAAGCTCCCAGCTCTGCCTACGGAACCACGGCGCGACGGAGGATCAGCCTGGAGGCTCTTCCTAAGCCGGGCCCCAGGGAGGCGGCAGTGAACTTGGCCAAGCTGAGCTGCCCCCGATGGCGGCTGCTGGAGCCACTGGCAAAGCTGCCCGTTCTGCCCCTAGGCACGCAGGGCAGAGCAAACAGGAGACGCTTCACAAAGTGCACGTTGCGATCGGCGGACAGGGAGGCAATTGGCGGGTCAGATGCCAGCCCTTAGGTGGGGGTCCCGAGTGGCCGGGAACCCCAGGCCCGGTGTGCAGGGTGGCAGGGGCCCACCCTCCTGATCGCTTAAGCCCCCAGGATCATGGAGAACAGTGACTTTCACTGGATTCGCCAGGTAGCCTCGGGGCCACTGCACACAGCTCCCGGGACTAGGGGGGGCGGGGACGGACTCATGTTGCTGGCGAAGAAAATGATTGCTCTGAGCCCTAGAAAATGAAATTTCCACACTTGAGTTTTCCCAGGTGTTTAGTTATCAGCTGCAGCAGCTCTGCCAGAGAGCTGACTGGCTGTGTGTGTGAGCGTGCGACCTGCATGTACTATGTGTGTGCGTGTGCATAAGCAGGCGTGCTTAGGACGGAGGCAGAGCAATCCGGGTGGAAGCAGATTGTGTAACGGAAAGAACGGGTCTGAGAGTGAGACGCGCGCCCGTTCGATGTGCCGCAGAGGCGCTGCTGAAACACGCACTGCCTCACTTTTGTCAACGAAATGGTGGGGGGCGGGGGGAGGGGGGTACACATACTAAGACACTGGGAGTCCGTGAGCGGGGCCTCCGATTCGGACCACAGCATTCTCTGCCCCTCGCCGTCCACACAGAAGGCCTTCCCACTGTCCCCGTCCCTCTGGCTGGCGCGGTACCGGCCGTCCTGGTCACACTGCAGGCTGGCCTCGTTCCTCTGACAGTCGGTGACGCCTGCAACCGAGAAAGGGACACCACACTCAACTGTCGATGGCGTGCCTCTGGGGTCTCCTCCCCCCAGATCCCGGGCTCCCAATCATTGGTCACGGTCAAGTCACACATCTGAGCCACATGTCAAACTCACGGCCAACGGGCCACATACCTTGTTTAAATAAAGGAGGCATGCGGCTGGCCGTGAGTTTGACATGTTTGCCTAGCTCATGAATCTGCCCTGACCCAAATATGATGCCCAGGCTCTGCTGGGGCACTAGACCCCTGAGGCCTGGCCCCACCCCTCTGGTTCTGCGCATGGGCCCTGAGTTCCCTTGATCCCTGACCTCATCCCCCGGTGTGCATGCACCACCTTCAGTCATGCCATTTGCTCACACCCAGGCCCTGCTCTGCTGGCTCTCCTAGTGCTCAGCCCTCCCCAGTCCTCAGTGAGTTCACTCCTCACAGCTCATGAGCTTTCAAGTCAATCCTCAACCCCTCCCCTACCCAGGGGCAGCCCCTATACTCTGAAGTCCCACGGTTACACACTCCCCTATCACGGTTACTCCTCCCATTGGTCCCTGTGAATGGATGGTCCCTCCCATTGGTCCCTGTGAATGGATGGTCCCTCCCATGGGTCCCTGTGAATGGATGGTCCCTCCCATTGGTCCCTGTGAGTGGATGGTCCCTCCCATTGGTCCCTGTGAATGGATGGTTGACCACTGTCTGCCTCCCATTCAGTAGAAGCTCCAAGAGGGCAGGGACCTTGCCTGGTTTTGCTCCCTATTGCACCCCAGCGTTCCCTCCACTGTGACATTGTGATTTCTAATTAAAAAATAGGTATATGCCCGCCCTGGCCAATGCTTTCCAGTGGTTAGAGCATCAGCCGGCATACCCAGGCATCTCAGGTTCTATTCTCAGTCAAGGGCATGTACCTGGGTTGCAGGTTGGGACCCTAGCCATGGTCTGTGTGCGTGCAGGAAGCAACCAATTGATGTGTCTCTCTCGTGTCGATATTTCTCTCTCTCTCTCTCTCTCTCTCTCTCTCTCTCTCTCTCTCCCCTCCCCCCCCTCCCTTCCACTCCTGCTGTTTTGGTAGTACCTCCTCATTAACAAGGGTCAGTACATGACGTTGACCCCCTTGTAAGAGAGCGTCCCTCCAGCAGTGTGAGCGCGGGAGGTCGCCCTCACCCCCAGTGGCTGCATCGGCGTGTGCACAGGAGGGCAATGCAGGGGACTCCGCTCTCCTGGGAAGACTCTCCTCCAGAGGAATGGCTGACCCCCGGCTGGGAAATCCCTCCTGCCTCCTGGATTCCCACTGCTCTTCTGCTCAAGGACACTGCCTTGGTCAGAGAAGGTGACTTGATCTCTTTCAGTTAATTACTTTCATATTCTATCACTAGGTTTTTTATTTTTATTATTTCAGAGAGAAAAGAAGGAGAGATAGAGAGAAACATCAATGATGAGGGAGAATCATTGATCGGCTGCCTCCTGCACGCCCCCTTCCGCCCCCCCACTGGGGATGGAGCCCACAACGCAGGCATGCGCCCTGACCAGGATTCAAATCCTGACCCCCTGGGTCATAGGTTAATGCTCAACCTCTGAGCCACGCTGCCTGGGCACATTATTCAGATTTCAAGCAAATTGTTGACACAGTTTCAGGCTATGAGTCTTTTCCAGGGGAAACCCAACGACACCCACATGACTGTGACGTGGGCCACATGAAATCACGTGAGCTACGGGAAGGCCGTATGTACACAGTGTCCTGACCTCCGTACAAGGGAAAACGCAGGAACCACAGTGACGAAGCCTGCAGGTGGAAAGAGGCTTCCGCCTGCCAATCTGATAAGTATCAGAATCAGTACCAAGATCAAAGGGCAAGGCTTTGGCTCAATGACTCCTCTGAGTCTTAACCTTCCAATCGGTAAACATTCGGCTTAACATGTTGGCCCAGAAGGAGAACTGGGGGGATTTAGTGAGACAGCACAGGTAAGACGCCTGGCCTCAGTCCTGATGGAGTGCAACCATTCAAAGATGGTGGTCTCGCCGAAACCGGTTTGGCTCAGTGGATAGAGCGTCAGCCTGCGGACTGAAAGGTCCCAGGTTCGATTCCGGTCGAGGGCATCTTCCTTGGTTGTGGGCACATCCCCAATGTGGGGCGGGGGGGGGGGGGCGGTGTAAGAGGCAGCTGACAGATGATTCTCTCTCATTAATGTTTCTAACTCTCTATCCTTCTCTCTTCCTCTCTGTAAAAAATCAATAAAATATATTCAAAGATGGTGGCCTCGTTGATGATTGCATTGTGTACCCAAGGGTTGTCAAGGGAGGGCAGTTCTGTCCCCACCAGATACCCCTGGCCGTGTCTGGTGAAGTATCTGGTTGTCACCACTTGGGGAGGTGGGGGGCGTGCTGCTGACCTCCAATGGGAAAGGGCCGGGAGCTGCCCCTTTACCCTCCTCCACACACGGGACAGCCCCCCATGAAGCAGTATCCCCTCAAAGTGCCACACACCAAGGCAAAGATGCCCTGCTGTGCCCTCCTGCCCCCCGGGCCTCTGTGTGCGAGCACCACCCTTCGGAACTCACAGTGAGAGCGACGGAAGGCTCCGGCGGAAACGGTGGTTGTGCCCGCAGGACACGGGGCGCAGGTCACGCTCCCGGCCTGTTCCTGGTAGAAGCCCGCGGGACAGGGGACACACCGCTCGTCCTGGGAATAGCTTCCTTCGGGGCACTTCACTGCAGAGACAAGCAGGGACGTGTGCTCACGGTGAGACGCCTGGGGCGGTGCTGACCTCACAGTGCTTGGGGTGTGCGAATGAAATCTCCAAGCCAGCGCGGGACTCATTCACTGAGCAACGGGCATGGCAGACCCGCCATGGATTGGGCACTAAGAGCCCAGGATATGCTCTGAAGAAGGGGGACAGGGCCTGCTCTCCAGGAGGCAACAGGCTAGCAGACGAGAGGGCGTCCGACCAGAATTTCAGAGAGGGGAGAGCATGAAGCAGGGAGGAGGGCAGGCTAGCGAGCTAGGCCCCGCTGAGAGGTGACCCTGTGGCTTCAGAGATGACAAGTACCCCCGGCAGAGATGGAGGAGGACAGATTGTAGGCAAGTGCGAAAGTCCTGAGGCAGGGATGAGTCTGGATTAGTCAAGGAGTGGAAAGAGAAAAGCCAAACAGACCTCGCCAGTGTGGCTCAGTGGATAGAGCGGCGGCCTGTGGAACAAAGCGTCCCGGGTTTGATTCCAGTCAAGGACATGTACCTCGGTTGCATGTACCTGGTCAGGCCTGGCGCAGGAGGCAACCAATTGATGTGTTTCTCTCACATCGATGTTTCTCCCTGTCTTTCCCTCTCTTTTCCACTCTCACTAAAAATCAATGGATGGCATATCCTTGGGTAAAGATTAAGAGAGAGAGAGTGAGAGTGAGAGAGAGAGAGAGAGAAGAGAGAGAGAGAAGAAGAAGAAGAAGGAGGAGGAGGAGGAGGAGGAGAAGAAGAAGAAGAAGAAGAAGAAGAAGAAGAAGAAGAAGAAGAAGAAGAAGAAGAAGAAGGGAAGAGGAGCCAAACAAAGCAAAGATAGCTACTGAGATCAAGCTGAGTGGATGAGGGGAGAGGTGATCCTGGAGGACCACCTGGAAGATGAACTCCAACCATCAGTCGCCATGGCAACAGTTCCCACAGTTAAGGACAGGCTGGGCACGCACAGTGTAGGGGCACAAACGTTGGGGTGGGCAGACCGGGTCAAGTTCCGCTCCCCACAACACTTGCACGGCTTTGGACTTGAGCCCCGTTCTCTGCAAACCAAAGCCCTGCCTGCACCCACGGAGGCAAGCAACTTCCTCTGACCAAGAAGCAGGTGCAGACATGCGTGCGGACGTGCTAGTGCGAAGCCCTGGCAGCTCCTATCTCCAGTGCGTGCTCCCCACCGGCGTTTCTGAGTCAACCAGAAACCCTGACACCCCCGGAAACTGAGGGTGCGCTTTCCGGCCGGCCCCGTCGAGAGCGGGGTTTCAGTACTCCTCTGAGTCAGGCTGCTGATCACCTCTAGTATTTTTACCCCGAAGCTGGGACTGCTTTTTCCCCCCACGCGGTCTCCAAAGTCATGGCTAAAGGAAGACAAAAACTTCCCGCCAGCCCAAGCTGCCCACCCCACATCTTAGATCGGTGATTGGCGGGTGGGGGTGGGGGTGGGGCCACATGGATGCCACAGGAAGGGCAGCGCCACAGACCTGGGCTGGAGGGCACGCCTGCTGGGTAAGTGGCGCCTCAGGACTGTGCTCGGGGCAAGCGCGTGTCTTTCTCTCCGTCGCTGAGGGCCACAGTCCCATCAGCACAGAGGAACCCTGTGTTGGTCCCGCCGAGAGGTGGTCCCGGCACTACACAGTGTGTCACGCACGTGAAGAGGGAGAAACCGGTGTGGCTCAGGGGGTAGAGCAACGGCCTGCGGACTGAAAGGTCCCAGGTTCGATTCCGGTCAAGGGCATGTACCTTGGTTGCGGGCACATCCCCAGTGAGGGTCATGTAGGAGGCAGCTGATTGATGTTTCTCTCTCATGGATGTTTCTAACTCACTATCCCTCTCACTTCCTCTCTTCCAATGCTTTCATGGTGGCCACTCCCCCACCGGTCAAGCCCCTTGCTGGGCCCTCAGGCCTCTCTCACTCTCTCACCACCTCTCTCTCTAGCCCCGTGTCCCGTGTTCCCCACACCTCATTCTCCAGCCCCGTAAGCCACGTGCACTGTCTCCACAAAGCCACCCCACTTCACACGCCCCCCTTCCCCTTGGACGCTGGGACTTCAGTCCTCGGGTTCTTCCTTCTGTCCTGTCATCTGAGCCTCTAGTGTCAGCTGCTACCCAGTGGGTGGTGACGCTGCCCACGCCCAGTGGGGGATTGAAAGACTTTTGAATAAAGAAAGGTTCACCCGGCCGGCGTGGCTCAGGGGTTGAGCATCGACCTAGGAACCAGGAGGTCACGGTTCGATTCCTTGGTCAGGGCACATCCCGGGTTGTGGGCTCCATCCCCAGTGTGGGGCGTGCAGGAGGCAGCTGATCAGCGATTCTCTCTCATCATGGGTGTTTCTATCTCTCCCTCGCCCTTCCTCTCTGAAATGAATAAAAATATATTATTTTTTTTTTATAAAAAGAAAGAAATGAAGATTCTGAACTCTGTACATGCACCCTCCTGAGCGCTGGGGGCCTTTCCCGCAGCCTGCATAGCTCAGTAGCCACCGCCCGGGGAGTGGGTGGACCTACCGCACCCCAGCGGGTCCTGACTGGCGTTGCTGGGGGCCGAGACTGGGCGGAATCCTTCCAGGCACCCGTAGCGGGTCCCGGGCGCCGTGCCCACGCTGTCCCCCTGGAGGAAGCGGAGGGCCGTGTCTGCCGGGAACGTCTTGCCATCCAGATGCAGCCGGAACTCGCCGCTCCGGATCAGGTCCGCGAAGCGCCCCGCGGGGCCCTTACCCAGGGCTTCCTCTGTAAGACACGGGCAGGCGGGGCGGGGTCACCTCGGGGTGCTCTGCCAGGGCCAGGCGGGTGCGGGGCAGAGCCACCAACAGAGGCTCCCTCTGCCGCCTCCTCGCCCTCTCTCACACCGGCGTCCCCTCTCTCTGCCCTGAAAGTCCAGCGGAGCATTAGAAAGCGTTCACAGAAGCAGCACCAGGTGAGATTACTGAACGCTGGGAAGCCATTGATCAGGAATGGATTGGGTTTTGCCCAGGGTTTGATGCTTAGCTCCCCCGGGGGTCGGGCTGGTAATCCTCATAGAGGAGACCCCCAGGGAGGGAGCACAGCGCCACCGGCTCCGTTTGGCAGAGGAGGAGACTGAGGCTCGGAGACTGCAGCCCCTCGAGGCAGCGGGGCCGGGAACCATACCGACGCCCCGCAGATCGGGGAGGGAGGCCGGGGGCAGGTCCTGGAGCCGCAGCGTCCACGTGACGTTCACTCCCAAACGCTCCTGGGTCAGACACTCCACCCGCACCGCAGAGTCGTCACAGACAGGAACGGAAGCAGCGGTCCCGAGGGTCTGCACCTACGGAGACAGGCGCCTTCCGTTCAAGAACACAGAGCAGGGCCAAAACCCGTGTGGCTCAGTGAATAGGACTCAAGGGCCCCAGGTTCGATTCCGGTCAAGGGCATGTACCTTGGTTGCAGGCACATCCCCAGTACGGGGTGTGCCAGAGGCAGCTGGTCAGTGTTTCTCTCTCATGGATGTTTCTAACTCTCTATCCCTCTCTCTTCCTCTCTGTAAACAATCAATAAAAATATTTTTTTAAAGTTAAAAAAAAAAAAAAGAACACAGATCAGGGAGCCAGCTTTAAAAACAAACGAACACATTTTAATTGATTTGAGACAGGAAGGGAGAGGGAGAGAGAAACATCAGTGATGAGAGAGGGCCATTCAATGGCTGCCTTCAACACGCCCCCACTAGAGACCAAGCCTGCAACCTGGGCATGTGCCCTGACCGGGAATCGAACCACGATGCTTAACCACTGAGCTGGGCCGGCTGGGCGGGAGCCGGCTCGAGGAGCCCACAGCAGGCCCAGCCTGGCTTCTCCTCCCAACCTGAGCGCCGGTGACTGCGGGGCAGGGTGGGTGGGTGGGTGGGTGGAGAGGGGCCTGTTTGGCCTAAGGCCAGTCCTGGGCCCGGTCGGGGTTCAGCCCCAGCTCCCATCACCCTCTTTCAAAGGAGAGCAGCCCAAGAGCTTCCGTACCCCCAGGGGATGTTAGTCCATCGAAGCGCGGGTGCCAGAGGTGGCAGGAGCTCGGGCACCTCTGGGGCAGCTCTGTGGGGGCAGCTTGTGCCTCAGGGCGCCATCAACATGACCTGTCCCGCCACAGACTGGCACCGAGCATGTACCCTGGGCCAGGTCCCTCCCTACGCCAGGATGGAGGTGACAGTGGCTGTGGGTGTCACGCAGTTGTCATGGGGTGAAGACCTGCCAAGTGCCGGCCGCTTATCCGGTGAGGAGACGGGTTTGGATTCCGCCTCTGCCGCCACCTACCTAGCCCTGGCCGGCGTGCTCTCTCAGTCCGGGCCTCTGTCTGCCCCTGGTAAGCTTCAGGTTCCTGAGACTCTCTGGCCCAGGACCCCCGAGCTCCGCCCGCCCCGCCCGCCGCGGGAAGGCCGCGCACCTGGGCCTGGCAGAAGCCGCGGGCCGTGAGCTCGTCCCGGACGAAGGCCCGGAAGGCCAGCAGCAGGCCCGCGTAGTCGGCGCTGCACGTCTTGCCGGGCGGGAGCCGGAGCTGGAACTGGGCCCGGGTCTGCAGGGTCTGCCACAGCTGGGGCCCTGCGGGAGGTGTGGGGTCAGCGGACGCAGCAGCAGCAGCAGCAGCAGCAGCAGACCTGTGGGGTTCCTTCCGGCCTCTGTTTGACTTCTCCTCTGCAAACCTAACCCCCTGCATGCAGTCCGGAGCACGCAAGCACTGCCATCTGCACGCTCCTCCTCGGAGGCTACATGCGTCCTGGCGTGACGGATCGCCTCGGAAGGCACAGAGCCCCTCCCAGCCCGCCCTCCTGCCCCGG